>OY740717.1:55275140-55601102 GCA_963513945.1 Hydrotaea diabolus | reverse complement strand
CACTTGATTTTACAACCGCACACACACACGCACACTCTAACATAGAACTTTGCCGCCAACTCACCCAACTGACAGAACCACAGATTGTCGCGCGGAAAACGCAAACGACGAAACGAAATCTGCCTGGCGAAATTTAATTAAAACTTTTCCCAGCATATTTTCGATACAACAAACATTGTTTGTCATCACAACTAAAGAAGCCTAAGAAGAAGATGAAGAAAAGAGAATGATGCCAGAAAGAAAGAAAGAATTGCCGATTACAGCAAGTTTACAAATCGTTTTTGTCGTTTGGCGAAAATCAAAAAAAGACAAAGAAGCGATAGGTACATACGAGAACTCACAGCGATACAGACAAGCGACTTAAAACATTCCAATAAAAATGAGTCATTAAGACATTTAATGAAAATCAAATGGCATGGAATGCTGCAAAGCATTTTGGGCGATTAATGAAAGAAATTGCCAAACGAACCTTAAAAGCGAAAAGAAATTAAAACCGAGTGTCAAAAGTTATTTACAGAAGGCAGAAGGGAATAAAAAACGTTGGAATAAAAACTGTTTACATTTTTTTTTATTTTTTTAATTTAAATTTTATTTTTTTTATTTAAATTTCAATTTTTTTTATTTAAATTCTAAAATTACATAATCCAAGTTTGAGGTTTGTACAATTTTCAAAAAGGCGTCTCAAAAACGTGACTTTTTCCTACATTCGTGGTAGTTGTCCATTAACCTGTTTCTTTATCGTTTGTCTGCCGGCTATGCTTGTTTTTATTGTGGTCTTTGCGTGCTAAGAGGTCTTCACCCTCTTTAGAGTTTTTGTTTTCCCGCCCGCCTGTCGCAGTCTGTGAAATGTAAGGCTGCAAATTACTTCATTACTCATTCGTATCTGTTTCGATTGTTCCTTAATCACGGCCAATTATTTTTGGTTTAATAAACTGATATTGTAAAAAATTTGACTTACATTGCCTTAAGTGGGCACCATTAGGAACAGCCTTATGTCCTCGAAGTAACTGTAGGATAGTCAGTTGTCGAATTTATCTTCTCGTGCATTTCTTAGGGGAGAGATAGAAAAGGGGATTCACTCCGCAAATGTTCAGCTAAAAAGTCCTTTGTAAGATAACATTGCACAGTGGTTATTTTTTTCTCGAAAAGTTTATTAAAAGCTTTTTTATAATTGGATAAATGGCCGGTTTAATTTTTTGTAGTCAATTTTTACTTCACAATTTTTTTTTTTAAATTTTATACAGTGTAAAGTTGGGTGCCATCGATTTTTCGATATCTTTTGGCATAAGGAAGACATTACCACATACAATATACAATTTAGAATATGAGCCCGTGAGAATAGAAATGCGACTGAAGGAATCGTAGAGAATCGAATCAGTCGTATTTCTATTCTCTAGCGCTCATATCCTATATTGTATTGTATGCCGTCACGGCTACGGTGGCATACCAATGGTCCATATTTTCAATAACTCTGAGGCATATTGGAGGTTCAATGTCGTTAATGTGCCTAATTATCTCATCCCTTGGTCTTGAACTGTTCTTGGCTAATTGAAAAAGAAAGAAGTTCAACGGTGTCAAGTTATATGATCGTGGCGGCGAATTGACATCGCCACGGCTAATGAATTGCTCGCTCAAAAGAGCCATTGTTTCGTTAGCTATGTGGCAAGTGGCACCGCATATTGTCCAGGTCCATATCCGCAAATTCCATAGCCACAATATGTCCGTTATTATCTCGCAATAGCGAACATTTTTCACGGTAACTGCTTGGCCGACCACATTTTCGAGGAAGTACGGCTCGATAACGCCGTCAGTCCATAAACCGCACCAAACAGTCAGTCTTTGTGGTTGCATCAGCTTTTTAGCAATGACTCGTTGCTTCTTATTTGCCCAAATGCTGCAATTCTGCTTGTTAATTAATTCACTGTGGTTGATTTGAACGCCCGTTTTCGTTAAAGGCTTCAAATCTGTTCGCGGTTCTCAATTGTTTACCTCTCTATACTTGAGTTGGATTTGTCAAACACTGAGACAAGGGAATTCCAAATTAAGTTGGGCAAAAAACTTGACGTTATTAAGGTGTGACTCAGAATTAACATCGTGCATTATGGTTGGATCGCCCTTAAGTTGGACCTTTTTGTTGTTAAACAAGATTTATACCTTAAATCATAAGCTCAATGTAAATTATGCCTACTGCACGCAGAAAAAAAGTATGGTTTGGGTAACAATATTCGAAGAGCACCATACTATTGTTGGTTATATGGTTGTGGCACAACAATATTATGATCATCACAACAATAGTATGGTTCACACACAACCATACTATGATCCCCATAACAATGTTATGGTCCTCACAACATAAGAATTATTCACTCACAACCATACTATGATCCCCACAACCATATTATTATTCACATTCAACAATACTATGATCCCCACAACCATGTTATGATCCTCATAACCATAGTATGTTTAACGTAGTATGATCCTCACAATCATTTTATGATCCCCAAATTTTTTTGTAAAGATTGGGTTAAGTTGTTATTTAACAATAGAGAATTTTATTATTTTTTTAACATAATAATAGGAGTGATTTATTAAACAGTAAAAAAATTTATTTATTAAAAATATTTCAGTTATATTAATTCGTAGTTTGTTTTGAAAAAATTAAATTATTTTTACTATTATTTTTACTATTACTGTGTAAGATTCGTAAAAATAACATTGTCAAATTAAAAAAAATACAATTTTGCCAATATGATTGCCGCAATAATGTTATTGTTAACATAAAACCCATGAAAACAATACTTTTCTTCCACCAACCATATTTATATTGTTGCTACAACCATATTTTAATTTTTAAATTTGGCAACAATACTATTGTCACATTTTAACAATATTAATATTGCCGCAATCATACTATTGTCAAATTGAAATTCAAAAAACAATACTATGGTTGCGACGACCATACTATTATTGCAGAAAACATACTATTGTTGCCGTGACCATATAGTAACCATATCTTTTCTCTGCGTGTAGTTTCAAACTATCGGTAATCGGTAAAAAAAAACTTCAAAGTGATATTTGTGTGTTATTAAACCCATTAAAGTGCGTTTTATTAATTTTTATTACGTGACGATTTCTTTTTAAACATTTGGATTTTTTTTTCACAAATTTGGTTAAAATTGTCTCGGCGCAAAATTTCCTGTCAGTTGTCAGTACAATTTTTATAAAAGGCTTTTCAAACTTAAATTTTGAAAAAATTGGGTTGTGGGCCGCAATGGTGTGATGGTTACTGTGCTCAACTATCAAACAAGTAAACTCTTTTGAGCAAACGATATCAACGTCCTCAAGTGTCAATCCTTTTAAAAATTGCTATGTTAGCAATCAACCATGCAATTAGAGTGCCCAAAAATCAGGGTTTTCAGAAAACCGGGATTTCTGGCTTGAAAAACCCACACTCCATGTTCTCTTTAATTAAAAACCGGCATTGACAGACTCTTCGTTTTGAGTCTATTGCCTATGAATGTAAAATATTTTCTGAATCAGATGTAACGTACTTGTGCCCTTGAACAGACAACATTTTCCCAGATTTGGCTATATTTGAATTAGTGTGAAAATTTCATTGTTTTTGGTAGCCATAAAATAATTTTATTTTCAGCTTTGTAAGAAAATTCAATAGTTATTTTAGAACCATATGTTCATGTACAAAGCCATTTTTGGGCACCCAGAAAATTTGTCCCCGTACAAATTATATATCAAAAAAAAAATATTAGCCTATATGACTCTAAACGGCCCAACATTGGTTGTTTGTCAATCGTAAGATACTATACAAAATTTGATTGGAATCAGATTAAAATTAACGAGATCTTTGCACTGAGGCTGTATCAAAACGTGGACCGGTATGGCCCATTTCTATCTGAGCTGATCGATCGTAATGAACTGTGCCATATGTCATCGTATTATGTGGTCTCTAGAGCTAAAGACAACTGGTGTAATTGGTGAAAATTTGGATCCAAATTTATCTAATATAGCACGCACAGCAAGTCGGGTAAAACGATTATTACGGCCGAAAATTGAAGTAAGCGCTCTTAAAGTTGCCAGCATTAACTGAGAATTTCGGCAGTAACTTTTAATGATTTCTTCAACGTTGCTGTAAGTGAACTTTACCATGATAAAAAGGTTGAGAACGACTAACGTTTAATAATATTTGATATTCAAATATTATTAAAACTTTTTGAGGGTGCGCTGACATAAAGATACGAAATTGTTTTGTCCCTATTGGAAAACCCGTTATTTGCAAATTTTAACCGATTTTTATAAAAGTCACAGCCTTGTCCAAAAAACTTACTTTTGTAAATTTCATAAAGATCAGACAACAATTGCGAACTGTAGTTGGAAAACAAGCATAAGAAAGAAAGAAGACGGATGGATGGACGGACAGACAGATCTCGTAAAATCGAATTTACTGGTGATTCTGAGTCGAGCGGTACACCTAAAGGTGGGTTTAGCTTAAATATTTTGATAGATACATTTTTCGTATTTGAAATTATGAATTTTCTTTGCTTTTACTTACAACAACCAAAACCCGGCAAACAAGACACCCAAAACTCGACACCCAAAACCTGGTTAAGGCGACATGTTGGGCTTAAGCTATTAAAAAAAACCGACTTTTGGGTTTGGACATTAGAACAGGAATGTCGGTTTTTGGTATCGGTTTCGGACACTCTACCTGTAATGCATGCCTTATTAAATTTTCCAAACCGTGCTTGTTTTTTTAAGCTGAGGTACGATTTCTGGGACCTATACCATTACTCTGTATCTGTAATCTGCCTCCTTAAGTTGCTCTGAAAACATTGCATATCTCTTGCTATATTTCTTGTGGAATGGGTTTTCGTGCTATCAAATAATTGGGAGACATTTTGCGATAAAGCACACCGTATCAACCCACTGAAATCTATTAAAGCGAACGGTTAACATATCCTCAAAATCCATCATGCTGCGGTGTAATCCCAGCATGATTTCCCAACGCGGATACATATGTAAATATTTTAAATTCAAATGAAATAAAGAGAAAAATAAATATGGTATTTGTTTGGCAAACAAATGGTGTTTGAAAAATGAATAAAGTGAAATTGAAATAAACACGATTTAAATATAGGCTTAAATAAATATAAAAAGGCGCCCACACACAAGCCAACCAACCGTACATGTTTACGCGAGTTAGCACGTGAATATTTACAATTCCACTGAAATCAGGGACACAATTCTACCTACTAATTGGTGGAGCGATTTTAGTCAGCTGCCAATGAAATTTTAGGTCAGTTTAGGGGTTTTAAACGTTTCAAGGACTACATAAGTTAAGGAGCAACTAGTTTAGTTGGACCTAAGTCATAATTCTGAATTTGGAATAAAAAAAACTGTAACCTTGCTTAAAGTTTCTGGCTAAACTGGAATTAAAAATTGTCTCTTACCGTCCCTTTACAACATGTGTGCATGTTCTACCTGCTAACTCCAGCCTCGTGTACTTCCCCACCTTCTTTATGTTTCAGTGTATGTTTGGTGCCTTTGTTCAGTTTGAAAATATTTTATGTCGGTTTGCATTTCTGGTTTGAAATGCTTTATTGTATTAAACTGAAAAAAAATGTATATTAAAAAGTCCTATTCAAAATGTTCTGCATGCTTTTAAAATAAACCACAATCATCATACTAAGCAAAACTGCACACTACACAAAGAACAAACCTAACTCACATTGTTACCATCTCCAAGTGTAAAGGGTGTGCCTCGAAGTGAATGATGAATCTTGTCCATTGTACTATTGAAATAACTTTTTAATATTGTATCAGAAACAAAAACATTTTTTTTAATATCCGATCCGATAATATCGATAAAATCGGGTCAATCGAATCGCAAAATAATGTAGCACACCATACGAGTAATGAAGCAGACCTTATAACTTTATTTTGTGCCATAACGTAGAAGACCTGTTAACTTTATTTTGTGTCGTAGAATATACAGGATGGAGCGCGGAAATTTGCTTATTTGGGAATGAAATAAAAAAAATTATGAACCTTAGAAAAAATGATTTTATATTTTAATTGTATTGAACAGTAAGGGAATTTTTAAATTACATGGTTTTAAATAGTGTATCTGGCAAATGTCGACCTTCGCTATCCACACTCTGTTGCATACGTTTTCTGAAGTTTTCATGAACTCTTACAGGCATGTCAAAACGTATTCTGCCAATTTAAGCCTCAATATTCTGAATAAGGGTTCCAAGGTGTTGGGACGGTTGATATACACCTTCGACTTCAGGTAACCCCAAAGAAAAAAATCGCAAGGGTCTTAGCCTGGTAGCGTGCCGGCCAGTTCACATCACCCCTCAAAGAGATAAGCCGTCCAGGAAACATTTGCCTCAAACAATTCATGGTGACCCTCGCTGTGTGTGTAGTGGCACCATCCTGTTGGAGCCATGTATCCTCTAATGGCATTGCCTCAAGAGCCGGCTGAAAAAATCCTGTATACTATATACGTCTTATAATTGTGAACTCCAGTAAGTCCTGGAAAAAGTAAGGACCAATGATGCCTACCCGTGATATGACGCACCACACAGTGACGCGGTCCGAATGCAGAGGTCTCTGGTGAAGTTCTCTGGGGTTTGTTTCATTACCGCATATTTTGTTAGTTTACACACCCACTGAGGTGAAAATGTGCCTCATCAGAAAATATGAAAAATACACTTCAACTCAAAATCACCTCTCCTCACGTGTCCAATGCATGATGGCAATTGAAAGGCAGACGAATACAAGTCTTATGTCAGCCACTATATGTGACAGCGCATAGAGAAAGGGGCCTAAAGGTAAAAAAAACAATTTTCACTTTTTTTTTGATGTGGACAAAATCTGAGCATTGAATGAGGCCGATCCCATAACCCAAAAGTGTTCCCTCCCAGAGATATGCGCGTTTTATGAAAGTGATGGTACACCAAAGATACACGTATTTAAATCTTTAAAATGACTCTCCAGAACAAAACTGATTTTTACCCTTAGGTCCCTTTCTATTTTGTGCGCCACATATGTAAATGTGCCTCATCAGAAAAAATGTGCCTCATTGAAAAAGACGTTTCAACACAAAATGACCTCTGCTCTCGTGTCAAATGCATGATGGCAACTGAAAGGCAGACGAACACAAATCTCCCGTCAGCCACTATAAGCCACGCACACTTTCCACTCTCTTCCACCAAGAGTGCCGTCACAGCCTGCAGTGCAAAAAAGCAAATTTCCGCGCTCCACCCTGTATTTCCCAAGGTTTTGATTATTTTAGTTCATCTAAGGTAAACTTGCCTTAAGCTATTTCAAGGGGCTGTGGATTCCAGAAATTGGCTAGACTCAAAGTATTTTCTCTTAACTTAAATGAAAAAAGACAACAAAAGGCACAGGTAACAAAGTAATGGGTGATCCATCTAGAGGTATTTTTTCAGAACAAAAAAAATATAAAAATTCAAATCATTGTGGAATCTTTATTGGTAATTTGAAAGGACATTTTCTGGCATTTTTTTTATTTTGAATATAATTTCCTTCAAATGGTGGCAACTCTATTATGGAAATGAGCGTTCGGCGAGAAACGGGAAGATCCGCTGTTTTCGACCAAAATTTTTTTCGGTGATGAGGCCCATTTCTGTTCCCAGATGCAAACTGGAACTTCCATTTGAAACTTTGTAATTTTTTAGCACAACTTCACTTAGAACGTTTTGTCATTTTAGTGCGAATTGTTTTTGTGTTGAAAAATTCATCTCAGTCGCAAAATGGAATTATCCCGTGAACATTTTCGTGCGATGATTTTTTTCGTAAACTTTAACTTCCTTTGATGCAAACTGCAACTTCCATTGGAAACTTTGCCATTTTTTAATATAACTTTACTCAGAACGTTTTGTCATTTGAACGCGAATGGTTTTGTTTACAGGTTGTTGAAAAATTCATCTCAGTCAAAAAACGGAATTCTTCCGTGAACATTTTCGTGCAATGATTTTTTACGATTTGCGGCGTGGGTCATCGAAACAAGAGTGTTTTAATAAACTTGTTTCGACTTTTGGCGATAAAGCACCATCAAAAACTACTGTTAATCGCTGGTACCAGAAGTTAAGTCTCGGACGCCGTTCGCTCCAGGATGAATTTCGTGAAGGACATCCAACTTCGGTCACATTGCCAGAAACCATCGATGCTGTGCATGAACCTATTAAGCAAGACCGACATCTGGCATGCCGTGAGATTGAGGCATCCTTGAGCATTAGTATGACAAGCATCACTAAGGTATTTCATGTTTATTCGGCCGTGCAAAAAATGTATTCTCCTTGGATTCCACATAATTTGAAGAATGCTCAAACAAAAGGCTCGTATGGACTGGCGCAAAGAGATGTTGAAAAAGTATAACTGCGGTAGCTAAAAGGCAGTTATAACATTGTCACAGGTGACGAATCGTCGAGCTATGCATATGAAGCCGAAATAAAATAGCAATTGACCGTATCAAGACGAGCCAAATCCAACAAAAGTTGTTCGTGGAAGAAGTACATCGAAGCAAATGATTGCGTTTTTTCCGGTATAACCGATCATGTTGCCACAGTGCCTTTAGTAGAACGTAGGACGGTCAATTCTGAGTGGTACACCACAATTTGTTTGCCTGAAGTCTTCGCTGCGTTCGGTTTGTTGGCCATTTGAATTTTATATGGGAATAAGTCCAAAGCTTTATGCATAATTGACTGCAATGACTGTCTGCTTATACCAATTTGAGCAGATAAGCTTCTTGTCGAAACTCTTAGATTGATTTGTATGGCAGCAGCTACAGCAGTTGAAGGGTTACGATGGTAAGGTCTTAACAAGTCTCATTATGGTCCATCTGCTCGGAGGATTGTCGCCAAACGTGCGCCGATATTCTCTTTGAACTAAAACAACGGACTCTAGTGCGTGATACTGGCGGACAAACCAAATTCTTGTTTCAGTGTCCCAGTCCCAGTTATTGAATGTAAACTTGTTTTGTAAGAAATTGAAGCCCGTAATCTTGACGACACTTGGTTTCAACAGGACGGTGCCACTTGCCATACGACTGCTCAAACAATGGATCTATTCAGAGGTCATTTCGCGTTTTGGACAAATGAGTTGGCCGCCTAGATCGAGTGATATCACATCTTTAGACATTTTTCTTTGGGGTTACGTAAAGTCCAAAGCCTATGCTGACAAACCAGCTACGATTCAGGTTTTGGAAGCCAACATTACGAGTGTGATTAAAGCCATACCGGAAGAAATGCTCGAACGAGTCATCCAAAATTGGACCCTCAAAATGGAAACCCTGAGGCGTAGTTTCTTCCAACATTTGAAGGTAATTATTTTCAAAAAATAAATGCCATAAAATGTCCTTTCAAATTACCAATAAAGATTCCACACTTGATTTGAATTTTTATATTTAGATTAGATGGATCACCCTATATAAGTAGCAACCCTCGTATGTCGCCTTGGAAAGGTAATTTACGATATAAAACAAAATATATTTGTTTACCTCCTAAGAAAAACCTTAAAAATAAAAGTTAGAAAAGTCAAAAAATTTAAATTTGGGCGCCTTGAAAATGATTATTTTTTAATTTGTTAAAAAAAAACTTTTTTCCTCATACCGAAAGGTATCGAAAAATCGATGGCATAATATCGATTGGTAAATCGACCCATTCTAATGTACCTAAATTTAAGATTTGGACCAATTTTGCAATATTCAAGAGGTTATTATTAAACATTTGTTTTAAAGAACCACAAAACGTATCGTAACGAAACCGAAAATAATATTTATTCCACATTTTGATTATATTTGAGGCCTTGTCCCATAGGTCAAAGGTTCCCAGAGTTTAAAAAATAAGGTGCTTTCGAACGTCGACATATGTTTACTAAGAAACAGTAGCATTATCCCACTTATCTCAATATGCACACACAGTGATAAAATTATGTAGTTGGAAATCGGTTGGAACTACTAAAATTATGTTGCAAAAAATTAATTACGTAATGGATATTCGGTTCGACATACTACAAAATGATAAATAATGACCATCGTTTTGTAGACGAAACTAATAAATCGAATCGGGGGGTCATGTCTTTTTCTCGATATGACGCCCCCTTTGCTTTAGGTTACTTCAAGTATACAAGGAAACAGTTTTTTGCCTTTACTGAAAATTAAAAAAAGTTTTCGTTAAAAAGTGCGGATGTTTACTTTTGAATCCAACAATTTTTCGATCTAAACCTTTTCTGGAGGTTCGAATCCTTCGTATTTTCTACCGATACTTCAATTACAATTACTGAACGTTACGGAGCACCAACTTACATTCGGTTGTACTGATGGTGTATGCAACCTCAATCATTCGGTTGTGCCAACGAAACTTTCCTCGTAAATCGGTAATTAAAACCGATGCTAAAGGGTCGTATACCTGCAATTATGATGCAGTTTTTGTATTTTTGCGAACCCCTATGGTCTCACCCTTTTCTGGTTTCTGAAAATAGTTCGTTCCATGACTCAGTGCTTAAGAGACGTTATGTTTTAAAAGGAATATTTTATACTTCGTATATACTTTATGTGCATATGTATATCGTATTTAATATTGTGGTTGTTGTTGTCATTGTGGCAGTCGTTGTTGTAGTGGTTGTTGCAATAAAACACAGCTCAAACAAGAACGTTTTTGGCCAAAGCATACACGCTAATTTTGGCTATCAACCGACCGACCGACCAACAGAAACCAAAAGAATGAAACATAAAGCAAAAAAGCTGTCCGTCGGTCGGTCGTCGGTTATGTGTGTTTTACCTGTTTCGGGTTTTTAATTTTGAAATGGGTTTTAGATCAAGAAAAAAAATCACACACACCAACCAGAACAAAACGTCATCATGTGGTTGGGGTCTCTCTCTCTCTCTCTGATTCTTTTTGTGCATAAGTATCCTTTTTTTCTTGCATGTGGCCTAAACACACTCACTCGCCCCAATGTGTTTTAAAAAATGTAATTTTTGTGGACTGCATATTAGGGTGATTTTTGTAGAATTCATATGCACGAGGTTAGACATACACACTCGTATCCTCTCGTGTCTACTTGTGCAACATATGTTTCCCCTCTTATGTATGCACTTTGTCCGGCTGGCCGTTGGTATCTTCTGGCTCTGGCGAAATGAAGTCACGCAAACTATACTTGGTGGCCACTGCTGCTGATGCCCTCTTGGTTTAAGCCATGCCTGCTGCTGCTACTGCTGGTTGCTTGTGTACTGCACATTATTATGAAGTGGGTCTGAAAACTTAATGAGTCTAAAGAAACCCAACACTGCTCGGCGGCGTTCATCATAATGCATGTGAGGGGCCTGGTGCCTTTTGATATTGTGGTCGCCGTGGTGTTTTATTTAAAGCGCTTAACATTTTGGTCGGCCGTCGTCTCCGGAGGTGTTAAAGTGTACACGCCGTAATTGCTAAGCAGATTATGCCACAAGTTAATGGTAGCCGTCTCAGGTAAATTGAGAATGAGGCGCCGCATTTTCTTTAAAATCTTCTGTTCCGGACGCATTATGGTCACTTGATGTTAATGGAAATTTTTTTAAGCTGGGCTTTCAATAATTACTTGTTAACAGGTTATTAAAATAGTGAAATATTTAGACATATGTCGTAAATTCATGTGATAGATTAATAATACATGTCCAATTATATATTGACATCAGTTAAAATTAAAAAATTTCATTGCAAATTTCAGAATGAATTCGACTCCGCTTTACTGAAACGTTAAAAATGCAGCAATTTTGTTTCAGTTATCCGAAGTTTTCACTAAAGCGAACTTCGGTTAACTTAAAAATATTTCACTAAAGCGAACTTCAGATAACTGAAAAAAATTCAATAAAGCGAACTCCGGGCTACCGAAATATATCTTCTCAATTTCAGTAAAGAGCACTTTCACCAAAGCTATATAAAATAAAAGCAAGGTTCTTGATTCCGGGCTCCTTTTTGTGTGGGAATATTGGAATTCATTTATTTGTTTAAAAAACAAAAATATAAAGTGTAATTTCAAAACAATAAAAATTCAGTACCTATACGTAATAGAAACACTGGAAATTGAAGTTTTTTCTTTAAAACACTGGTGACTGTATTTTTGCACAGATTTCAATTCTTGGAACACCGAAATGTAATTTTTCAATAATTTCTAGTTTATGTTTCAATGACAAACACTTGTATTTTGGAGGTGTTTCCCCAAAAAAAGGACCATTAAAAAAGTTATTTTCTTCTCAAAGCACTTATTATTGAAGTAAATCATTTTTAAAATAATCATTGATTTTACTCTGAGCCATACGGGTTGCTATTTATATTTCGAATACGACAATAAAATGGTTTTTTGTTTTTCAAAATATTCTTCCTTTAAGATCAATACTTCGGGCGATGAAAAACGTTGACCACGCATTTTTTTCTTGATGCTGGGAATAAAAAGAAATCATTGGGTGCCAAATCAGTGCTTTACAGTGAATAATCCATCAATTCGACATCTTGAGTGGTAAAATAGCTCATCGTTTCAGCTGATGTGTAAGAGCTCGGATTGTCGTGATGCAAAATGATCCGTTTTCTCTTATTATCTTTACTCATTTCTTCGAACACTGTTGGCAAACAGATGTTTGTATACCACTCAGAATTGACCGTCCTACGTTCCACTAAAGGCACTGTGGCAAGATGGCCGGTTATAACGAAAAAAAACCATTTTTTTGTTGGATTTGGCTCGTTTTGACAGGCCCATACGGTCGAATGCTGTTTTGTTTCGGGTTCATATGCACAGATCCATGATTCGTCACCTGTGACAATATTATGCACTGCCATTGAGCTACCGCAGTTATACTTTTTCAACATCTCTTTGCACCAATCCATACGAGCCTTTTTTTGAGCATTCGTCAATTTATGCAAGAACAAATTTTTTTCACGGCCAAATGAACATGCAATATCTTATAGATGCTTGTCATATAATCCCCAAGAATGCCTCAATCTCACGGTATGTCACATGTCGGTCCTGCTTAATCAGTTCACGCACAGCATCGATGGTTTCTGGCAAAGTGACCGAACAGTGGTTTTTGATAAACCATGAACAGTAGTTTTTGATAATGCTTCATCGCCAAAAGTCGAAACAATTTGATTTAAACACTTTTGTCTCGATAACCCACGCCGAAAAGCATAAAAAATCAAAGCACGAAAATGTTTACGGGATAATTCTATTTCTTGACTGAGATGAATTTTTCAACACACAGTAAGCAAAGCAATTCGCATTCAAATGACAAAACGTTCTGAGCGAGGTAATGCTAAAAAATTGCAAAGTATCCAATGGAAGTTCCAGTTTGCATCTGGCAACACTAGTATTGGCAGGACCCGAAATATAAATAGCAACCCTCGTATTTTTTAAATTGATTTGAGAGATCAAAAATTCGAGATCGTGTAATTTACAACGAGCTTTAACATTGTCAGAAAAATAATCTTTTAGTACACATTCTGATTTGCAGACATCTTTAACAGTGGGTTCATTTAAAATTTCAGCTGGTTCATCAAATTCGATGCTCTCCATATTTTCTTCGTATCTAGTATTCGCTACGCTAAAAACTTGGTCCACAATATCCCTAGCAGTTAAATCGTCGCAACAGGCAATAATTTGATCAATATTGATTAAGTCTTCTATACCATTTCCGTATGTATTTGCAAATGTATCTACTTCATCTTCTGATGAACCCATTTCCTCTCCAGTGACAAAGCCTGTCTTCCTAAAGCAATTTTGAATGGGTTTTGGAGTAACATCTGCCCAGCTTTTTTTACCATACTTGAAGCTTCTATCATGTCTATTTTTTTAGAACATTTTCTAGTGAATGTTCACATTCCATATATATAAAAGATATCAAATTTGTTTACATACGAGGGCGACCGCAAAAGTAACATAAAAAGAACCGTTTTTTGGAATTATTATTATTTATTTTTCAACATAATCTCCTTCCAACTCAATACACTTCATCAAACGTTTTTTAAGTTTTTTAATTCCATCCGAAAAATAAGATTTTTTAAGACCTTCAAAATATGCCTCAGTTTCAGCAATAACCTCGCTATGGGACGAACATTTTTTGCCACCGAGAATTTTTTTTAAATTTGGAAACAAGAAATAATCAGAAGGAGCTAAATCTGGACTATATGGTGGATGCGGAGCAATTTCAAATCCTAATTCAGCCAGTTTTTGTTGAGTTAAAAATGCAGTGTGTGAAGGAGCGTTATCTTGATGAAAAATAACTTTTTTGTCTAAATGCGGTCGTTTTATCTTGATTTCTTCAGTCAACCGATCCAATAATGCACAATAATATTCACTATTTATAGTTTTTCCTTTCTCAAGATAATCAATAAATAATATACCCCTTGCATCCCAAAATACTGTGGCCAATACTTTTCCTGCTGACTTAACAGTTTTCGCTTTCTTGGGACCACTTTTACCATTGTTTTGACTGTTCTTTGCATTCTAGGATGTAGTGATGGATCCATGTTTTATCAACAGTTATGAATCGGCGCAAAAACTCTATTGGATTACGCTGATAAATCGCTAAAAGCTCCTCGGAATTGGTCCAAAGGAAGATTTTTTGGGGCAAAGTCAAGAAACGCGGCACCCATCTTGCGGATAGCTTTTTCATGTGGAGTTCATTATGTAAAATACTCCAAACTTGTTTTTCGTGTATTTTAACAATATCAACAAGTTCTCTGAGCTTTATTCGTCTATCTTTAGTCAGTCACTTCATTAAATATTTTTCTAATGTTTTCAATAGTAGTAGCAGTTTTCGGTCTTCCAGAGCGTTGTTCATCTTCATTTTAAATTGTTGAACCCAGGACTTCACGGTGGAGTATGATGGTGCATTATCACCATGAACAGAATCCAATTCATCTTTGATTAATTGTGGCGTACAACCTTTCATATAAAAGTGTTTAATTACCACACGAAACTCTTTATTTTCCATTTTTCAAAAATTATAAAACTGGTTTACTTCAATCACCTGTAACAAAGAAAATAATCATTAAATATTTCGGAAATTTTGACTGATGGCTTATAAAAGATTGCTTTTAAAAAACAAAAACAAAGAAGTTGCTAGTAAAACAGAAAATGTGCCAGGCCAGTTAGTTTTGCGGTCGCCCTCGTATTATCATCCTCCTGTAGAAACATTTGAAAGACCAAATTATGCCTTGATCTACAGGCTGAATTACTGCTGTAGTATTGGGGGGTAAAAATTAAATTTTTACATTTTCCAAAACTACACCATTATGTAATTTGTGACAAGCGACGTCGTCAACGAAGAGAAGGACTTTTTTCTTCTTTCTCCCAAACACCAAGTCAAGTACTTGCATAGTTTTCATCCATAGAATGATCGTCCTCCATGCGTTTTTATTTGACGAGTAATTAACAGGAATATTTTTGCTTTTAAAACACCTTGGATTTGAAAATTTTCCCACACTGTACACTTGTTTGTCGGTTCCAGTTGCGTTTGTAATGAATAAAAGTCTTATTCGCTTCTTCGATATTTTCCTTCACGATGGTTTGTCTGATCGGTTGGAGAGTCTTTCACTAGGTAATGCTTTCTGCTTCTGAGTAACCTCTAATAAGTGTGGGCAATGTATTCGATCTCCAATCATTTGCTTTAACAATATTCGGCGAGTTATTTTCACCATGTACATTTTTGAAATGGAGGTTCTCTCTTTTTTTTCCACCTCTCCATTCAACCTATAGTTGGAATGAGTTCGACATTCATCATACCACCAAATTGTGTTGCTTTTTCCAACAATATAGGTCCTGTAATTTTAGCTTCTTTGGACCGCATGTCCTTAAACCACGAAATCAAAGTATTTTCAATATTCTTATGTCAGCCTGTTTCAATTCGCTTTTTAGAAATATTTTTTTGTGAGCCGCAACACCGGAAATTAAAGTTTTTTTCTTTAAAATCTTGGTGACTGTGAATGGACTACAACCAAATTTTGCACAGATTTCATTTCTTGGAACACTGAAATTAAATTTTCTATAATTTCTAGTTTCTATGATAAACACTTGTATTTTGGAGGGATTTCCTAAAAAAGGACCATTAAAAAAGTTGGTTTCTTCTCAATGCACTTACCTTTCCCCCCGACATATTTTCTTTATAAAACACCAGTTTTAAATAGCTCTTATATTTTTGATTTGATATCAAAGCACTTTAATGTTAAATTTAAATTTGACGTAGTGCTCGTTTTTCTGGATGTAAGCAAAGTCAGCTGGTCAATATATAAATGAGTTTTTTGGATGCGCCAGAATGCTCCATCAAATACCGAAGACGCAGTGTGTCATCTAAAATTATACATTTGCGTTGTTAGATTTCATTGGGGTTCAAAAATAGCTTTCACTATTTGCAGGAGAAGGTTTACTCTCTTTCTGACAATGGCGCGACACATTTTCATTAAATCAAAGCCATATTAATGTAACGAAACCCACTGGACCACAAAATTTCAGTTATCCGATATGCGGAGTTTTGCTAATGCGGAGTAATTTCAATGGAGTGAACAGAAAATACAACTAAGAAAAGCGATCGCTTTCAGTTATCCGATATTTTTCAGTGAAGCGTCTTGCGCTACTGCATTTCATTTGAAATTCTGAATATTTTATTTGAAATTCTGAATATTTTAACTGAAATTAAAAAGACACCAATAAAAATATGAAAATCATTTTTTCAATATAAAACGAAATTTACTTGAAATTCTGAATATTTTATTTGAAATTAAGAATATTTTAACTGAAATTAAAAAGACACCAATAAGAATATGAAAACCATTTTTTCAATATAAAACGAAATTTACTGAGGCTGTGTGTGAAATGGATTTTTTTTAAATTGTTGAAGTTTTGGGCCTGGTGTCATAATTTTCCCCCAGATGATTAACTGCAAAAGATGGGAGAAATAAGCTTTTACGAGAATTTGAAGAACTCAATATAAGTATCAATCATTTTGGGAATCCTGTTTTTTCCGTTGAAGATTTGCGATTTTAATGTTTTTTGTGTTTTAATTTTGACTTTCTAGCATTCTTGTGACAACAAGACAAACGAATGTGGACAACCTAAACGATAATTTGCGCGTTACTGTAGTGCTGTTTTTCTACATTCTTGCAAAGAAGAAGCATTGCAAACATATTCTATAGTTTATCGTCTTTGATTTTCCCCAGCCTCTGAGCTACAACAAAAAATGGCAATTAAATTCATATTTATGATTCAGAAAAGCGAAGAAATTTCAGAAATTGTAATTAATTATATAGGTTGTTTAAATTTTAAGGGCCGATGTTGTAGCACAAAAGAGCCATTGTTTCGTTAGCTGTGTGGCAAGTGGCACCGTTCTGTTGAAACCACATATCGTCCTCATCCATATCTACCAATTCGGGCCATACAAAATTCGTTGTCATTTCACGGTAACAACCACAATTCACAGCAACTGCCTGACCGGCCTCATTTTGGAAAAAATACGGCCCCATGATGCCGCCAGCCCACAAACCGCACCAAACAGTCACTCTTTGTGGGTGCAATGTTTTCTCGACAACCACTCTTGGATTATCATTCGCCCAAATGCGGCAAGTCTGCTCATTAACGAATCCACTGAGGCGAAAATGTGCCTCATCACTGAAGATGATTTTATTTGAAAATTGACTATAACGCGTTGCTCGCCCATGGTTCAAATTGATTTAGTCTGAAATTGAGAAATATCAAATGAAATGCCGAAAAAAACTTGACGTTTAGGTGTGGTTCACATTCAACATCGGCCCTTAAAATTTAACCACCCTTTATTTTTGGTTCTCGTTTCACGGGGCAGAACAAAAACTAATGTAATCAACATAGACACCTACAATTTTTTCTCGTTGATAATTAAACTTTCTAATTTGAAATTTGACGAAGGTAATCCTTGAAGTTCGCTAAGTTTAATTTCTATATCAAACATTTACAAAAATCTGCAAGCCTTTACAAAAATTATTTTTGGCATTTGACAATACTTTTTGATTGACAGTACAGCGAACTGTTTATTTGTTGTTGTACGGAGAAAAAAGTATGGTTGGGGTAAAACCATCATACTATTGTTGGGTATATGGTGGTTGTGTCTCAACAATATTATTATCCCCTCAATCTTATTATTTTTCACATTCAAGCATAGTACACGCAGAGAAAAAACATGCTTACTACATGGTCACGGCAATAATAATATGTTCTCCGCAATAAAAGTATGCTCGTCGCAACCATAGCATTGTTAACTGAATTGAGTTTTGACAGTAGTATAATTGCTGCAATATTAATGTTGTTGAAATGTAACAATAGTATTGTTGCCAAGTTTAAAAATGAAAGTATGGTTATAACAACAATATAAATGTTGTTGGTGCGACAAAAGCATTTTGTTTTGCGTTTTATGTTAACAATAATATGATTACGGCAATCATACTGTATGATTGTAATTTTTCTTTATTTAAAAATGCTTTTAAGAAACAAATGTTATGGTACAGATTTAATGCAATAATAGTACTTTTTTATCGAAATTAATTTTTTTTAAACAAGCTGCTTTGGCTTTGTTTAACTGAAATTGTTTTAATAAAAACGCTTACGTTTATTTAAATTTATTTTTTCTACTGTAAAATAAATCACTCCTATTATTTTGAATTTAATGTATTTTTTTATAATTTTCATAATTCAAATCTATTGTCGACAACTTAAACAAATTCTAATAAATTATGTTGGGGATCAAAGTACAATTGTGTGTGATCATACTATTGTTGTAGGGATCATAACATGGTTGCGTGTGAATCATATTATGGTTGTGAGGTTCATACTATGGTTGTATGTGAAACATACAATGGTTGTGAGGATCATACTATGGTTGTGGAGATCATAGAATGGTTGTGGGGATCATGGTATGGTTATGTGTGAATCATATTATTGTTGTGAGGATCATAGTATGGTTGTATTTGAATCATACTATTGTTGTGAGGATCATAATATTGTTGTACCACAACCATATACCCAACAATAGTATTCTCCTCTTCGAATATTGTCACCACAACCATACTTTTTTTCTGCGTGTTCGAATCCCACATCCATAGTATGATTTACACGCAACAATGTTAGGATCCCTACATCCATATTATGATCCTCACAAAAACAATCGTAGTATAATCCGCACAACATAGAATGATTCACACTCAACCATAGTATGATCCCCACAACCATACTATGATTTCCAATATTTTGTATTTGGATCTAGTTAGAAAATTGTTTAAAAATAAATTAAATTCAAAATAATAGGATTGACTTATCCAACAATAAAAAACTTGGTTAAACAAACCTGTGTTTCTTTAGAAATATTTCAGTTATACAGTTGGTTTTTAAAACTTATAATTAACAGATAAAGAGTTATTTTAATGCGTAAGATTCATAACAGTAAACAATAATTTTGTAAGCTATCGATAACATCAATTTAATAAATATATTATAACTATCCTATACATCTAGACCACGACGCTTTTTTGAAATCTAACCATTTCAATTGAGTTTTAACTATTGTTTTCAAAATGTTAATCTTTGATCTTTCATAACGAGGTTGTCAACTGTGTTCCCATCATTTCACTTGTATTATGACCTCATACGGTTGGACTGGACGTTCAGCATCAGTGGTGCGAGTACGAGTACAATGAGACAGTCAGTGAGCCATTTATGAATTAGTTATGTACTCGTATATGAGTGGAACGGTAATCTAAGGTTTTAAAATTATTTATGACGATTCGAAATTCGTTTATAGACACTCTTCTTTTGGTTGAAGGGCATAGTGAATTGGTCATTCCATTTGCAACACCTAAAAGTATTGTTGTTAATAATAAAATATGCATCTTATGGATCGTTGTAAAATTCTTAGACGATCAGTTGAAATCATGCTAGCGGTCAAATTAAAGAAACTAAGTGTCTGCACTTTTTTTATGATTTTCGCTTTAACACACAAATAAAAGGCAGCCCTTAAATTTCAAACAAAAAATTGGTATGTGAGTTTTATCACTACTCAATTAAAAATTTCGTAAATATGCTTAACTATTTATTAGATGTTGAATAAATCGAAACAACAGCAATATTCATAAAATACATGCACTGTATGCACAGTCGTGTGTGTGGATGCATGTGTTTTAGTTTGTTTGCAGTGCGAGTGAATTTTATTGTGTTCGCTGAAATACTCTACTGCCGGCAGTTCCTGTTAAATAGGAAACTGTTTGCCTTTAAGTGTATAGCCGTTGAACATAGTTACGGCACATTCGTTGCTTGGGTATTTATAACGGTGAAGTGGCGTTTACCAAAACTCCATTCACCCCTGCTAGTAACTATCTCTATCCGGCTTCCTTTTCCAACATTTCTTGTGAATTTGTTTATCGCTGGAAATCAGAAATATTTTCTTGAAATTTTTTATCATATTCCTAATTTAATTTTTTGTTTGAATATTTGCATTTTTTTAATTGAACCGAAATTTTTTTAATTTGTTAATGGTAGAAATCAGTCTAGAGGAATAAAGTTTCCCATTTAGAGACTTTAGGTTCCTCTGATTTAAGTAGACTTTTTTGTGCATTTGCTCAATACGAGGGTGACCGCAAAAGTAACTGGCCTAACATAAAAAGAACCGTTTTTTTTTTGGAATTATTATTATTTGTTTTTCAACATAATCTCCTTCCAACTCAATACACTTCATCAAACGTTTTTCATGTTTTTAATTCCATCCGAAAAATAAGATTTTTCAAGACCTTCAAAATATGCCTCAGTTTCAGCAATAACCTCGCTATTGGACGAAAATTTTTTGCCACCGGGAATTTTTTTTAAATTTGGAAACAAGAAATATTCAGAAGGAGCTAAATCTGGACTATATGGTGGATGCGGAGCAATTTCAAATCGTAATTCGGCCAGTTTTTGTTGAGTTAAAAATGCAGTGTGTGAAGGAGCATTATCTTGATGAAAAATAACTTTTTTTTCTAAATGCGGTCGTTTTATCTTGATTTCTTCACTCAACCGATCCAATAATGCACAAAAATACTCACTATTTATAGCTTTTCCTTTCTCAAGATAATCAATAAATATTATACCCCTTGCATCCCAAAATACTGTGGCCATTACTTTTCCTGCTGACTTAGCAGTTTTCGCCTTCTTGGGACCACTTTTACCAGCTTCTATCCATTGTTTTGACTGTTCTTTGCATTCTGGGATGTAGTCATAGATCCATGTTTCATCAACAGTTATGAATCGGCGCAAGAACTCTATTGGATTACGCTGATAAATCGCTAAAAGCTCCTCGGAATTGGTCCAACGGACGATTTTTTGGGGCAAAGTCAAGAAACGCGGCACCCATCTTGCGGATAGCTTTTTCATGTGGAGTTCATCATGTAAAATACTCCAAACTTGTTTTTCGTGTATTTTAACAATATCAGCAAGTTCTCTGAGCTTTATTCGTCTATCTTTAGTCACTTCATTAAATATTTTTCTAATGTTTTCAATAGTTGTAGCAGTTTTCGGTCTTCCAGAGCGTTGTTCATCTTCCGTACTTGAACGACCCTTTTTAAATGGTGGAACCCAGTATTTCACGGTGGAGTATAAGGTGCATTATCGCCATGAACAGAATCCAATTCATCTTTGATTAATTGTGGCGTATAACCTTTCATATAAAAGTGTTTAATTACCGCACGAAACTCTTTATTTTCCATTTTTCAAAAATTATGAAACTTGTTTACTTCAATCACCTGTAACAAAAACAATAATCATTAAATATTTCGGAAATTTTGACAGATGGCTTATAAAAGATTGCTTTTAAAAAACAAACAAAAAATAAATATAGTTACACACGTTTTATACTGTAAAATAAAAAGTACTGCAGTTTCTTGGACCAGATATCTTTGAATATATATATTGATGTATATTGTATCGAAAATGAACCTACTTATTCGAAAAGTCCGCCTTTTGCCTTTACACACGTCTTAAGTCGCACTGGCCAATCGTCAATAGCTGCACGAACCTCGTCCATTGGAAAATTGACCACAGCTCGAACCAAAGCAGTCTTAAGAGATCCAATGTTGGGGTATCTTTTGTGACAAACCTTTTCCTCTAAAGCCGTCCACAATTTGTAATCCAATGGGTTCAAATCTGGACTGCCATTCTTCAGAGGAAATGAACGCTGGCAAATTGTTTCGAAGCCAGGCCTTGGACGTTTTAGCCTTATGGGCCGGCGCAGAATCCTGCTGGAAAGTCCATGGCTGGTTTTGGAATAGGGAATTGTTAAGAGGCTTCACAACAGCTTCCAAAACGGTTTCTTGGTAAACTTTGGCCGATGTTTTGACTCCTTGTTCGCAGAAATGACGGTCAGTGACCCCATCGTAAGAGACACTCCACCAAACCATGACTGAAGCTGGGTGATGACCCTTTTCCACCCTTGGGTTCAGTTCAGATGCTTCCTTAGATGACCTTGCATACACTATCATTTTGCTTGTTTAATTATTCCTGAACGGTAAAATTTTTTTCATCGGTGAACAAAATTTTTCTGTTCAAGTTATCAGCGTGCTTCACCAAAAGACGTTTGCATTTTTCAATCCTATTTATTTTGAAGCTGCAGTCAATAAATGTCCGGTACGTCGTTTGAAAGCCCCAAGTTCCAAGTCTTTTTTAATGATTCGACTCTTGGACTTTTGCGTGATACGAGTATTCATCTCACGGAGCGCTCTGTTTTCGGAGCGGATTTGTGTGAATTCCTGATTTTGTTCGAACAGAGCGTAGGCGGCCCGACCGGTGGCGGTCTTTTACATCTCCAGTCTCCTCAAACAGTTTTATGCATCGGTAGACGAACATGCAGCTAATCCCTAGTGGTCGGAGCGTTTTGAAAATATCGAGTTTTTTCAATTCACACTTGAAAAGCGCTATTACAGCGATACGGTTCTCATTATCTGACCACTCCATGATGAAAGTTGAAACAATTTTAAAATCCCATTACAGACTAACGGTATTGAGGTTAGCTTTCAAAACCCATATGACATTAACGGGGTAAGTTCAGTTCTACTATTGAAATGGGTGTGTTCAATGTTGTAACAGTACGAGGGCGGTTCGGAAACTTCTTAGCCTAGCACAAAAAGCTCAATTTTGTTTCGATCTGGCAACTCCTTCATATAGAAACAGGTGTTCACAAAAGACGCATCCGCGATATTTTTACAATGGAAAAATTAGAAATGCGTGGTGTCATTAAATGTTTACATAAAAAAGGTTTATCGGGACAAGATATTCATAATGATATGGTGAATGTGTTAGGTGAAAGTGCTCATTCATATGCAACAGTAAAAAATTGGGTTGTTGAATTTAAACGTGGTCGTACAAGCATTGAAGATGAACCACGTAGTGGACGTCCAAAAACAGCAACAACAACAGAAATTGTAGCCAAAGTGCATGATATGGTATTAATGATCGACGAATAAAAGTGCGTGAAATAGCTAATATCATGGGCATCTCAAATGATCGAGTCCATTTAATTTTGCACGAAGAACTACAGATGAAAAAGCTTTCTGCAAGATGGGTGCCGCACTTGTTAACAGTCGACCAAAAACGCATAAGAATGAACATTTCTCAAGCTTGTTTGGATCGTTTTCAGCGAAATAAAAATGGATTTTAAGCGTCGTTTCATAACTGGACTGAATCTGGAGGAAGTGCCCCAAAGAAGACAAAAACAATTCAATCGGCTGGTAAGGTTATGGCAACGGTTTTTTGGGACTTCAAAGGTATTTTATTGATTGACTATCTGCAAAAGGGTAAAACAATAAATTCAGAGTACTATTGCAACCTTTTAGATCAATTAAATGTACAAATTCGAGAAAAACGTCCTGGCTTACAACACAAAAAAATAATTTTTCATCAAGACAACGCACCAGCGCACAAGAGTGTTTTAACAATGGCTAAAATCAACGAATTAAAGTACGAGTTGCTTGGCCTTATTCTCCTGATTTAGCTCCCAGTGACTTTTACCTGTTCCCGAATCAAAAAAAATTCCTTGCTGGCAAGCGTTTTACCTCAAATGAAGATGCAATTACAGTTGTAAACCACTATTTTCAAGACCTTGAGGAAAACTATTTTAATCAAGGGATAGAATTGCTCCATAAGCGTTGGACTAAGTGACTTGAAGTTTCAGGAGATTATATTGAAAATAAAAATATTTTTGAAAAACTAACTATTCTCTTTCATTGATAGGCTAAGAACTTTCCGAAACGCCCTCGTATTTATGCCCCTACTAAGTAGATAACAATTATTTGGGAACGATCATTTTTTCGCTCTAGCTTAAGATTGAGATTATATAAGGTTCTGACTTGCTGAACTTAACGACGTTTTTACTTGTTTTTTTTTTTAATTTCTTTTAGAGCATTTCATTTTCTATCTAACGTTTTCGAATACTATCAATTTTGTCCACTTATATAGCATAGAGAAAGGGACCTAAGGGTAAAAAAATCAATTTTCATTTTTTTTCTTTGATGTGGACGACATCTGAGCATCGAATGAGACCGATCCCATGCCCCAAAAGTGTTCCCTCCCAGAAATATGCGCGTTTTATGAAAGTGAAGTCGACGATTCTAAGCGCAAATAGAAAGGGACCTAATCTTTAAAATGGCTCTCCTGAAAATAACTTTTCATCAACTTTTCACTTTTTTTTGATGTGGACAACATCTGAGCTTTGAATGAGACCGATCCCATGCCCCAAAAGTGTTCCCTCCCAGAGATATGCGCGTTTTATGAAAGTGAAGTCGACGATTCTAAGCGCAAATAGAAAGGGACCTAATCTTTAAAATGGCTCTCCTAAACAAAACTGGTTTTTAACCTTAGGTCCCTTTCTATTTTGCGCGTCACATATGCCAATTTTGCACAAAAAGTTCTTTTGCAAGCACATTGCGTAAATCCAACCAATTTTCCAAAATCTACCTTGAGGATTCTGTGCGCATTTTCTTAAGGATCTTCAGAAAACAATTCAATTAAACAAAGAAATCGTTTTTCTGTCGATTTTTAGACATCCATGTTGATTTGCTGCATACGAACTGAATTCAATCAATCTATCCATTTTACGCGTCACATATATTTTAACCCATTCTTTATATATTTCGTTTAATTTTTTAAAAAGTCCTTATTTTCTGCCTTGTTCTTCAAACTGTGTCCCGGCACAAAATGCTCGCAACTGCTAATCTATTCCAATGTTTTCATGGCCCATTTCACTCGAACCTTTAAATAAATTATAATCCAAATACTTTATAGCCGTTGTTTTAACAACAAAAATCGCTTTATTTACGACATCTAAAACTCTTTACACCTAAAATCTGTGCGTGTGTGTATGTGGAAGCCTTTCATCAATAGCATCCCAAGGTTTTTCGCAGTTTTGGCCTCACCCACATACATTGGGTTTTGTTGTGCATTGCAGCTGTACTGAGGCATATTTGGCGGCATAAAACGCTTTATAAAATTAGATAAGATTTCGAACATCATCCTGTCGTTGTTGCCTAGTGCTCTGCTCCTCCCCTCTTTTTCTCTTTGTCCCTCTGATCACTGATTACGTTTTTAATTAAACTAATTCAAAATTGTGGCAAACATAAAGCAACGCCTTCGTTACATTTCAGCGACCACTTGCCTTGTCCACACTTACTACCTTGGCCAACGGAGGAAGGGCGGACGGAGAAGGCGGAGGGACATCATTTTGGCACTTCACAGCTAATGACCCAAAAATTATTGTTAAAATTAATGGCTTAAAAAATGTTCGATGAACAGTAGTGGCAACAACAAAACGTGGAGATATCCCAGCGTGGAAGTTGGCAAGGCCTTTTCATACGAAGACCATTTAGGAGGCCCCTTTTAGATCCAATACTTATTCGTTAATGCCTTCTAATTTTTGGCATTTCGAAACACCTTCGGTGTAAATGTAAACTGATCCCCCACACGTTCTCATGTCGCTTCTCTAAGAAGGCCTGCTAGAAGGCCTTGTAATGAAACCTCTACTCATTCGATGATGCATTCTTTGAGTGATCTACCAAAAGGCCTTAATATTTTCAATGAGAGTAATCCAATAAACATTCCTGTCCCCCTTCTTGTGAATGGCATGCTAACAAGTCTGGTGAGTGAAGGTGCATGCCACAACGATGAACAGTGAAGATATATGTGACGCGCAAAATAGAAAGGGACCTAAGGTTAAAAACCAGTTTTATTCAGGAGAGCCATTTTAAAGATTAAGTCTCTTTCTATTTGCACTTAGAATCGTCGATTTCACTTTCATAAAACGCGCATATCTCTGGGAGGGAACACTTTTGAGGCATGTGATCGGTCTCATTCGATGCTCAGATGTTGTCCACATCAAAAAATGTGAAAAGTTGATGAAAAGTTTTGTTCAGGAGAGCCATTTTAAAGATTAGGTCCCTTTCTATTTACGCTTAGAATCGTCGACTTCACTTTCGTAAAACGCGCATATCTCTGGAAGGGAACACTTTCTCATTCGATGCTCACATGTTGTCCACATCAAATAAAAAAAAATTGTAAATTGACTTTTTTTACCCTTAGGTCCCTTTCTCTATGCGATGTCACATATACACGTTCTCATGTCGCTTCTCTAAGAAGGCTTGCTAGAAGGCCTTCATATTGTATATAAGGGAGTTCTAATAAACATTCCTTGCTCTCTTCTTGTGAAAGGCATGCTACCACGTCTGATGAGTGAAGGTGTCCGCCACAGCGATGAACAGTCAAGATATATAGGGTGATCCATCTAGAGGTATCTTTTCAGAACAAAAACAAAATATAAAAATTCAAATCAAGTGTGGAATCTTTATTTGTAATATGAAAGGACATTTTATGGCATTTATTTTTTAAAATAATTGCCTTCAAATGTTGGCAAGTGTATAATGGAAATGAGCGTTCGGTGAGAAACGGGAAGATTCGCTGTTTTCGACCAAAATTTTGTTCAGTGATGAGACCCATTTCTGGCTCAACGCAAAGTCAATAAACAAAATTGCCGCACTTGGGCTGAAGAACAAGAACAAGAGGTTCAAGAAGTGTTGTTATACCCAGAGAAAACCACGGTTTGGTGCGATTTATAGGCTGATCAAATCATCGGTGCATATTTTTTCAAAAATGATGAAGGCCGGTACGTAATCGTGAATGGTGCTCGCTATCCCGCCATGATATCGGACTTTTTGCCCGTAATCTTGACGACAGTTGATTTCAACAGGACGGTGCCACTTGTCATACAGCAGCTCAAACAATGGATCTATTGAGAGGTCATTTCGAAAAGCAGCTAATTTCACGTTTTGCACAGGTGACATTTAGACATTTTTCTTTGGGTGAACGTAAAGTCCAAAATTTATGCTGACAACCAAAGTTACGCGTGTCATTAAAGCCATACCGGTCGAAATGCTCGAACGAGTCATCTAAAATTGGACCCTCAGAATGGAAACCCTGAGGCGTAGTTGCGGCCAATATTTGAAGGAAATTATATTTAAAAAATAAATGCCATAAAATGTCCTTTTAAATAACAAAAAAAGATTCCACACTTGATTTGAATTTTTATGGATCACCCTATATAAGCCATTTTGCATTGACACACAGTTTAGTTGGTACATGGCATATCGGAGTAGCAACCAGAAGGTCGTAGATTCAAACTCTAGTGGAGGCAAATCACAAAATAAATAGAAAATTAAGTAATATTAAACAAGTTTAAATTGTTGAAGTCGGGAAGTGACTGACTTTGCGATACCCTACAACTATGCTATTCCGAGAATAACATATTTGAAACTTGAGCAAAGTCGGACTCAATATGTTGCGTGAAAAAGGTGACATTTTTTGCTTCTTAAGCTGCGGGAGGGTCTCTGTGTGGGGACTATTCTAAAAAATGGAGCGATATGGTCCAATGTTACAGGACATGTGTATAAGTTGCTCGTACAGCTCTATGCAAAGGAGGAAATCGGATGTAAAATGTAGTTTCTAAATCTGCAGATGCTCAAATCTAGAAGGAACTTTGTATGTGGGCTTTACGAAAATAAAGGCCTATGTGGCCCAGTTTTGCCACAGTTAATAAATGGTTGCTTATATTGTACCATACAAAGCTCGGAAGTGATAGGGTATAATTTGTAGCTTCTAGAGCTGCAGCACCTTAGATCGGGAGGGATCTAAGGTGCTGCAAAAACATGAACCGATATGGTTCAATTTCTTCAGAGATATGTACTGGTCACTCGTTATGCTCTCTGCGAAGTTTGGTTGGAATCGTTTGCAAATTGTGCCTTTTAGAGCTGCAGTTTCTAAACGTTGGAAGGAACTTTGTGTGAATTCTATAAGAAAATTCGGAGCTATGTGATTCAGTTCCACCACAGTTATTAAATGATCGCTCATACTATACCATGTGCAATTTAGGCTCCGGGACCTTAAATCAGGAGGGACATTTGTGTAAGACCTATTCGAAACATGAATCGATATGATTTAATTTCTTCAGAGATCAGTAAATATGTCTGAAGAAATTGGACCGTAATGTACTCATAATGCTCTCTGCAAAATTTGAAAGCTGTAGGTTCTGAAAAGTGAGAGTACCTTTGTACGGAAGCTTCACAAAAATATTTACCTATGTAGTCCAGTTTCACTACATTTAAATAATGGTCGCGCAAAACTAACCACACAACATTTGGGCGTGATCGGGTGTTATTTGTGGCTTTTAGAGCTGCTCTTAAATCGCTAAAGACCTTTGTGTGGGAAATATTCGAAAACTTGGACCGTTATCGACAAGTTTAACCAGAGATGGGTGTTGGTTACTCGTAATGCTCTGTAAAAAATTTGTTCGGCATAGGATGTAATATGTGGCTAATACACGGTGATTCGACTGGACAAATTTCACCAGCATATTCCTTAGCTCATTCATGAAAATATGTCCATCTACGACCATGCCCGAAAACGCAAAGAGGCGAAATGGCAGCGTTTCAAAATTTTCGAATTGGTGATCGGTGTGTTCTAGGGTAAAATTACTAATTTCTGAACCAGTGCCCTCTTACATTTTCGGGCATTATCATAGATGGGCACATTTTCATGAAACTGGCCATTGTGAAATTTATCCAGTCGTAAATGAATTCCCTGTATAACTGTAGGGTCTGAAAACGAGAATAACCTATGTATGACATAAACATATAAACCGATGTGGTCCAATTTCAATAGGGTTCGTCCTTGGCTCAAACTTGAAGAATGCAGCAAGTTTCATCGAAATCGGTTCAAAATTGCGACAAGTATTTCAATTTCAAGGATAGACGGGCGGGCGGATATCGCTCAATGGAATCAATAGTGATTCTGAATCGATCGGTATACTTTACATAGGTTCTATCTCAATTCTGTTAATGTGTTGCTCACATCAGCACGAGGTCATAATGTAATATTTGACAAAGGTTCCACCCGATTTGAGGCTCTGCTGCTTTAGAAGCCTTAAATCGTAATGAGCGACACATTTCACCGAGAAGAGCCTTTAAGGTTAACTTAACCATAAATAAACATGATTTGGAGTCTACGTTATAGAGGGTTAAATTGAACATTTTGTTGCTGACTGGTATTTAACAATAATAATTGTTAATATAACTATTCTATGGTTGAATTTAACCATGAAAAATGTTAATTTTAAAATAATACGTTGTATAAAGTTAATTTGAACATTTTGTTTTGACAGGTATTTAACAATGGTAATAGTTAATTTAACTATTCTATGGTTTAATTTAAGCACGAATATTGTTAATTTTAAAATAATATTAGTTGTTTTAACTATGCATTGTTGAGTTTTTTAACCATTAAAATTGTTATTATTAAAATAACTATTGTTGCTTTAACAATGCATTGTTTTAACCATAAAAATTGTTAATATTAAAATTGCATAGTTAATTTATTGAAACAATATGTGTTCAATTTAACAACGAAATTGTTAATATAGGGCGATCCATCTAAAGGTATTTTTTCAGAACAAAAAAATATATAAATTCAAATCAAGTGTGGAATCTTTATTGGTTATTTGAAAGGACATTTTATGGCATTTATTTTTTGAATATAATTTCTATAATTCTATTATAATGGGTTTCCATTCTGAGGGTCCAATTTTGGATGACTCGTTCGAGCATTTCGACCGGTATGGCTTTAATGGCTCCCGAAACCTAAATCGTAGCTGGTTTTTCAGCATAGACTTTGGACTTTAATTAACCCCAAAGAAAAATGTCTAACGGTGTGATATCACTCGATCTAGGTGGCCAACTCACCTGTCCAAAACGTGAAATTAGCTGCTTTTCGAAATGACCCCTCAATAGATCCATTGTTTGAGCAGCTGCATGGCAAGTGGCACCGTCCTGTTGAAACCAAGTGTCGTCAAGATTACGGGCTTCAATTTCAGGTAGCAAAAAGTCCGATATCATGGGCTATAGCGAACACCATTCACGGTTACGTGCCGACCTTCATCATTTTTGAAAAAATATGGACCGATGATTTCACCAGCCTATAAACCACACCAAACCGTGGTTTTCTCTGGGTATAATGGCACCTCTTGAATCTCTTCTTGTTGCTCTTCAGCCCAAATGCTCTTGTTTATTGACTTTGCCGTTGAGCCAGAAGTTGGTCTTAACACTGAACAAAATTTTGGTCGAAAACAGCGGAGCTTCCCGTTTCTCACGGAACACTCTTTTCCATAATACAGTTGCCAACATTTGAAGGTAATTATTTTCAAAAAATAAATGCCATAAAATGTCCTTTCAAATTACCAATAAAGATTCCACACTTGATTTGAATTTTTATATATTTTTTTGTTTTGAAATATACCTCTAGCTGGATCACCCTATATATTTACTCTATCATATTGAGTACGATAGTGCTCAAGCTCCATACAGAGATGCTTAATCCTTTGAATAACTGAAAAGTGTAGGGTACCTCATAGTCGTCGAAGCCCAGGTTTACCTTGATTACTTGTTTAAATTGTCTTTATATGGACTCTGGAAGACCATTTTCTACAGGCCTGCTTGTAGGCCTTCCTATGGAAGGGAGCTTAGAAGACCTTGCTCTGCAATCTAACCCTATGTTAATTTATAATCAGAGTAAAATGCAGCAAGTATGTCTCTGATTATCCTAAAAAGCTTTCCTAGAAGGCCTTACTGGGCCCTTTATTTTCCCGCTGGGATACTCCTCGTATGTATATACGTACGTCGTCATCCGCTACGTATGGATATCCTGAGCAGCGAAGGCAATTTATGGCCCAACTAAGTTGCGCGTATTTTAAATGCCAACAATAAACGACACGTTTTCCAAAAACACACAACATCACCAGCACCAACAGCAATTACAACAGCAACAACGACAACAACAAGTACATAATTATTATTTAAATAATGGTTTAATGTAATGTTTTCTTTTTTTGATGCTTCGCTTTTGGCCCGTTTCGTTGTTGCTGGTGCAAAATAATATATCATCTAAAAAAAAAACAGCAGCAACAAAAAATGAAGGAAAAATCTCGATTCTCATTTGGCCGGGCTCAAAACGCCAAACGTTCGATGAAGCATGAAATTTGTATGTTTTTAATGTGATTAATTAAAAAATGACCAATGGCCATAGCAGCAATTTCACGCTGCTGTAGTTTTTAAACTTTCATCTTTAAACAACAGCAGAATTGTTGGAATTCTGCGGACTCGAATCCACTTTAGCCCGTCCGCCGCTGACCCCCCGCACTCCGGCCGTCATGCTTGGCCTTGTTGATGCAATTATTGATTTGGGATTTGAACATTGGCTTTGTGTTCATTTTCCTTTTCATTGGTTGGTAGAAGTTTGAAATTTTTTAAACGCTTCAACCCAAATGTGGAGGAGCTGGTTGGCGTGAATGCTAATTTCGTTTTACCGATGGTTAGATTTGAAAAAGTTGAAAGAGACATGACCTTGTTAACGGGTGGTCCATCTACCGGGTTGTTTTTGAGTCATTCGTTATTTTGACAGCCGACTTAAAAAACAATTAATCGGAAAATTAAAATCCACACAGCATTAAGGCCGCTTAGAATTTTAACACTACAGACTTAATAGAAATTGATAATGAGACATCACTGAACTCGTACTCGCATTAAAACCTTTTTGTAAAATAACTCAAAACTAGAAAAAGTCCACAAATTTGCATGCACAATGATTCGATATTAATTCGACTTTAAGAATTCTACGATGGAAAAAATTAATCCGGGAACTCTATAAATTTTCTTTGCTATTGTATTGGATTAGAAGAATACTAGCTGTCTGCACCCGGCTTTGTCCGGGCATATTTTTAAAGATGATACGAGGGCTGCTATATTTTTGGCCTAATAATGAAAATGCGAATATTTATCATGAAAAATGGTTTTATTGTTTTTCAAAATATTCCCCAGCATAATTTATACACTTTTGCATGCGCTCAAACCAATTGTCGAAGCACTTTTTCCACTCCCATTGAGACACCTCAAAAACATGGTTTCTAAACGCTTCAACAGCATCTTCTGGCGACGAAAATCGTTGACCACGCATTTTTTCTTGATGTGCGGGAATAACAAGAAGTCATTGGGTGCCAAGACTGGGCTGTACGGCGGGTGACCCATCAATTCGACGTTTTGGCCGGTCAAAACGGCGCTGGTTTGATCCGATGTGTGAAAGCTCGCATTGTCAAGGTGCACAATGATTCGTCTTCTCTAGTTTGTTTTTCAAATTTCTCCTAAGACTTCAGGCAAACAAATTGTGGTGTACCACTCAAAATTGACCATCCTAAGTTGCTCAAGCGGAACAGTCGTCACATAACCAGTTTTGCCGAAGAAACAACGACCATTTGCTGCGAAGTGCTTCACGAACAACTTTCGTTGGGTTTGGCTCGTCTTCGAAGACCCACACAGTCGATTGGTGTTTTGTTTCGTGCTAATACGCATAGATCCATGATTCGTCACCTGTGACGATGTTATAAACGTCTTTATGAGCACCGCGATAGTATTTTTTAAAAATTTCTTTGCACAAATCGACACTTGCCTTTTTTTGAGCGATTGTCAAATTGTGCGGTATCCAACGAGAACAAACCTTATTTACGGCCAGGTGTTCATGTAATATCGAATGTATGCTGGTGAAAGAAATGCCCAAGGATGTCTCTATCTCACGGTATGTCACATGGCGATCATGTATTATCAGTTCACGCACAGCACAGCGGCCGTTTTTGGACGACCTTCGTCTTTCAGCGAGCGTCGGCCACGATTGAATTCATTAAACCAGTTTTTCACAGTGCTTTAAGATGGTGCTTCATCGCCTTACAAAGATTTAAGTTCATCGATGCACTCTTGTCGTGATAATCAACTCGAAAGTTGTGAAAAATGATCGCACGAAAATGTTCACGAGTTAATTCCATATTTTTGCAAAATTGATTTTTTCAAGTCACTTGAAACAGCAGAAATGATGGTCGTACGTCAAAACGTTCTGAGTACGTTTATGCTAAAAACTGTCAAGCTTTCCAATGGAAATGTCAGATGGCGCCAGGCAACACTTAGTGTTCAACTCAAAAGTTAACATAGTCAACTAAACTCTTTTTTTTTTGATGGCTCTCAATGTGGAGTCTCTGTAGAGGTGGCAAGAGTGAGTTATATTTTCGTGGGCTATTGTGTGAAGAAAACTTGAGAAGTAAGGTTTACAACAGTAGTTCTCATTCATTTGGGGAAAGTCTGGCCTTATAGAGTTCGGTTTTACTTTCAACAATTGCAGCAAAGCTTTCCTAAGAGGTACGAGTACGTTTATGCCCAAAAAGTGTCAAGCTTTCCAATGGAAATGCCAGATAGCGCCAGGCAACACTCAGTGTTCAACTCAAAAGTTGACATAGTCAACTAAACTCGTTTTATAACACACACGCGTTGTAAAAGAAATCTATTAATGGCTCCCAATGTGGGTTCTCTGTAGAGGTGGCAAGATTGAGTTGCATTTTCGTGGACAATTGCGTGAAAAAAACTTGAAAAGTAAGATTTACAAGAGTAGTTCTCATTCGTTTGGTGAGAGCCTGGTCTTAAAGAGTTCTGTTTTACTTTTAACAATTGCATCAACGCTTTCCGAAGAGGCTTGTCACGGACCCGAAATCATGATAAAAGCAGTGTGCAGCCACGAACATGAATGTCACTTTGAAATTTCGTTAAAAACTTGTCTTCTATTTAAATATAGACACAAGAGGTCCTGAGCCTCGGTTAATCCCTGTTCTATGTGTAAAAGCAACTGACCGAAATAAAACAAGCGAGCTAAACAAGTTATTAAATATTCAAACTACAACGGTTGTTTTGCGCCAGCCTGTATTTGTAAAATATTGCAATACTTAAAATTCCCCTTAAAGGGGACATTTTTAACATTTTCTCGAAAAAAAGGACGAAAAGAACCCGTATGACTTAGAAATAGGTCATTAAAATTCTCTTCAAAAATAATACCCATGCCTTAAGTAATTTTGTTAATTGTAGCTTCTAAAGATATATAATCTTACTAATTGATTTTTTTGCTCAAAAGCATTGTTTATGAATCAATTCTTCAATTCAATTCTTAGAAAAATATTCTTATATTGTTTTCAGTTCAATTTTAAAGAAAAGTTCATTTCTTTACAAAAACTTTTATGCAATGCTTTACACAATTCGTTTTGACTGAACCTAACTAAACTTCGTCCTAACGTGATATGCATTGATTGCCGTTGGTCTCTTGAAAACGATAACAAATATTTTGCCTATCCTTAGGCAAATACAAAGTTTTAATATCCGGTTTGTAAATAATAATAATGATACTACAAATATCTTGCAGTAAAAATGCCAATCCTCTCTAAGCACACTGTCCTCGTTCCGTCCGCCTCCTTCCGAACATAATAAAAGTTGGTCTTTTCGGGCCATTGAATAGTTATTACTTAAAAAGGGCGAGGTCCATAAATATTTAAACAAACAAGCAATGTCATAAATTTATTGGAAATCTCAGTTTTAATATGTGCCAAAATGTATGCAACAAAATGTTGCCCAAGACGACAACTTGACGTCTGTACACGCCGGTAGTGTAGTGTGAGTAATTGTCAAATTTAGTTTCAATCAATAAATGTCATCGACTAGGAATTATTATGCAAAACTAAATGAACGTCTACATTAGTGCTAGTGTGTACACATTTGAGGACAGCCCAAAAGTAGGCAACACATTTTACGTAAATCGCCCACAAACGCATATAAATTGTAAGTGATTATATGACAATTGAGTTTTGAAAATAATGAAACGATTATTCTCGAAGGCATTTAATACGACTAATGTAATAGGCCTAAGCTATTTTCAAGGCTTCATATAAATGATGTTGGCATAATTTTCATAAAATGTTTCGCAGAACAAGGACAGGACTTTTCGGTTGAGTAGTTTATTGTGACATAATGATATGATAGAAAATGGTACTAAACCTATTCGAATTTCACTAGAAGTAAGGAACAACGTTTCAATGTGTATCGGCTGAAATCTGCTTACTGAAGACGCTGATTATTACAACTAAAAGAATAGATGAATAAGAATTCTACTAAATAGAATAACTATTTAATAGTTATTATTTCATTTCTGTGCTAGACCTGCTTAGTCTAGTTAATATTTTCGTTAGAAACTGACATTGTTTTTCTCTAATAACTTGTGTTACTCATGCCAGAGACAAACGCTGGAATACTGTCTTCATTAAAAAACCTTGTTTGAAAATTATCATAAGTTTTCCATTTTCTCCATAACGATTTCTAAATCTTTTCCCCCATAAAGTATGCAACATAACTCGGTGGTCATGTCACATAAATGGTAACATTTCTTATTTTTCAAATATACCCTCCGAAATAGAATTCCCCAACTTTAATAATATTTTTCCTGCGAAAATATTCTTAATTTTAAATGTCTCTTTCACTCACCGACCATAAAAAGAAGAGCGGAATGTTTTTTTTTTCTTTTTGGCATTCGTGCCAAAATGTATGCCACAATACCTACTACGCCTCGGAGCATGCTGTGGAAAAATGATATTTAAAATGTATATAAGCTGATTTTTTGTGACAACTCAAACAATTGAGTTATTTCAGTTGTGAAAAAGCGAAATACGATGATTTTTTCTCCAGATTTTTTTTGTTCGTGTTGTTTTTTCTTTACTGAGTTGCACCCAATAGTTGTGGACCGAATATTTGGTATGCGAGTATAAACAAAAAATATATTTTTGGTGAAAAGCCTTGAGGCGTCCTATGATACGGAGACATCAACAACAACAGTTTGTTTGTTGTGTATGTGTATATAAAGTTGAATACATAAATTCTAGAAGTTTATGAATTTGGAGCGCATAGTCCTTCTCTTGTTTAAATAGAACGATTTTGAATAAAGGTACATATCACTACTTGACTGGGCGAGTATTTAATACTTACTTTAGAGTTTCGCTTTGCTTCTTAGGTTAGACGAAGGGGTGGACTTAAAGTAGTATGAAAATTTCCGTTCAGTTGTAATTTGAACAATAAAGGTTTCTGAAATACATTAAGGGTCATTAGTAGGGATCGAAATTCTATGTAAATTCATGTTTTTTTATTCCCTGAGGATGATCGTCGAAGGCGATCGAAATATTGGAAAATAAATATAAAAAACAAAATAAATTAGAACCCATCACCTTTTTATGCCGTGCATGACCTCGAGCCAGACTATTCGGAAAAATAAAAACAAAATAAACTAAATCTAAAAAACAATTTTTTGTTTAGAATTTTTTTTAAATCATATTTTTCGATTTGTATCTTTTACTATAATTTAGGGCATATTTCTCGATTTTACCGTGTATATAAACCTCCTCTTGGGTTTTTTGCGCACATAATTCCGAATCCTAATTAAAAACATTAAAATTCACGAAAGGTGTAACATTTAAATTTTCTTTATGAAATTACTAGCGGAACCCGGCCCGTTTCGCAGACGCAGAGAAAAAATATGGTAACTATATGGTCGCAGCAATAATAATATGTTCTCCGCAATTAAAGTATGTTCGTCGCAACCATAGTATGGTTGTCTACATATAATTTGGACAATAGTATGATTGCCGCAATATTATTATTGTTGAAATGTTACAATAGTATTATTGCCATTATTTAAAATCAAAATATGGTTGTAGCAACAATATTAATATGGTTGGTGCGACAAAAATATTATTTTTTGGCTTTTATGTTAACAGAAACATGATTACGGGCATCAATCTGTATGATTGTAATTTTTCTTCATTTGAAAACGCTTTTCAGATCAATGTTATCGAACGTGTATCGAATGCAAATGGCTCCACATCTCTACAGCATTCTTGTATATGGCCTTCCCCACGAGTTCCATGATTAAAGGGGTATACTTCATTGCTGATAATTCATTACTTTATGCTCATCGCGAATTGTCAATGGCTGCACTTCAGCGGGTGTCTATGCATCTTAAACGCGTTCAAGAATTTTACTCCGAGGGGGGGAATAAAAATTAATGCTTCCAAAAGCAAGGCATTGTGCTTGCGAAACAGACGCAACATGGCCGGTTATACCGAAAAAAACGCAGTCATTTGCTTCGATGTACTTCTTCCACGAACAACTTTTGTTTTGTTTGGCTCGACTTGAAAGACCCATACGGTCGATTGCTGTTTTGTTTCGGGTTCATATGCATTGATTCATGATTCGTCACTTGTGACAATGTTATACACTGCCTTTGAGCTACCGTAGTTATGCTTTGTCAACATCTCTTTGCACCAATCCATAAGAGCCTTTTTTTGAGCATTCGTCAAGTTATGTTGGATCCAACGAGAACAAATTTTGTTCACCGCCAAACAAACATGCAATATCTTATTGATGCTTCAATCTCACGGTGCTTCAATGTCACGGTGTTGCTTAATCAGTTCACGCACAGCATCGATGGTTTCTAGCAAAGTGACCGAAGTTGGACGTCCTTCACGAAATTCATCCCGGAACGAATGGCGTCAGGTTGATTTCAACACTCTTGTCTCGATAACCCACGCCGAAAATCGTACAAAATTATCGTACGAAAATGTTCATGGGATAATACCATTTTTTGACTGAGATTAATTTTTCAACACGCTGTAAACAAAACAATTAGCCCTCAAATGACAAAACGTTCTGAGTGCAGTTATGCTAAAAAATGTCAAAGTTTCCAATGGAAGTTCCAGTTTGCATCTGGGAACACCAGTATTGTCAGGACCCGAAATATAAATAGCAACCTTCGTAGCAGAAGTTTTCAGAATACAATGGAACTTTAATTACAAATGGATTATGATATGCTGATTTCAAAATGTTATCGGTTCGTATGTCACATTTGCCGTTTACGTTAAAATGCAAAATTATATTTGACTTACGAGTAAAAAAAAAGGCTCAGGCTCATCTCAAAAATTAAAATAGAAAACCGGCGAAGATTTTGTTTTTTTTTCGATTGACGAAAGTAAAAACTAATTTTTTGGCAAAAAAAAATCACCGACATTTTTGGTTTTTTGATTTTTGGATTTAAAAATTAAGAATTTTTCGAATGAAAAAATGGAAAGGAAGAAGAGTCGGACAAAATCGCAATGATTTCATTATTTTCTAATAGACGAAAGTACAAACTAGTTTTTTGGGGAAAAAATTCACCTAGTTTTTTGGCGTTTTTTGCTTTTTTGATTTAAAAAAATTGAGAAGTTTTCGAATAAAAAATTAATCATAGATACTTTTTGAAAACCAAAAATTAAAAGGAATCAGCCAAAATCGGCAAAGATTGCGAACGTCCAAACTAATTAATTGTGCAAAAACAATTCACCGAATTTATGACGTTTTTTTTTTATAATTTTACAATTAAAAATCGCGTATTCATCTAAAAAAATTAAATTTTGAAAAATTAATTAAAAATAATATTTATAGGATTTAAAAAAAATGTAAATTTGTACCACTCCTTTATAAAGAAAAGCTAATTCTATTCTGTATAACAATGCGTCTATGACAAATATTTGCATTTAACTACTCAGGAAAGAACTACAATACGTAATAATCCTGGGTACAAATCGCTCGCTGTGAATGGCTCTGGGGCCCAAAAAAATATTTCTATGAAAAGTTATGTCCTGTTTTTTCTCAGTTGGACTGTAAAATTATACCAAAAAATTTAAATTCGAGGGTCAGTTTTCTGATTTTTGTCAAGCATGATTTTTGAGCACTGAGCGTTAGCTGAATTGAGATTTTTATTGATACTTCTCTTTTAATATTTTAACTACCATTTAGGAAATGTCGAGAGTAAAACAGTACTTATTCATAATTGACTTTGACCAATATAGCTCCGATTTGTTTTTTTAGGGAACAGGGAATTAAATTTGGAGAAAAAAAAATTATGGGAAATTTCCCAGGTCCATTATTCCCATGCTTTGGGCGCTTGAAGTTTGTAAATATATTTGTGAATATCTTCCTTATTCTTATCGGAACGAAATTGGATTTGTTGGCTTTTTTGTCGCGTTTTGTAACTGTGGATAAAATATGGATCCATTACAACACCCCGGAGACCAAGCAGCAGTCTAAACGATGAGTTTCTCCGGGTAAACCGGCTCCGAAGATGGCCAAGGTGACTTTGTCGGCTAATAAGGTGATGGAACAGTTTTTTTTGGGATGCACGCGGGTTAATCCACTTCAAATGGGAAAAACAATAAACGGCGAATATTATGCCAACTTATTGGACTGATTTAACGAGGATTTAAAAAAAGTAAAAAAAATCGGAGATATATCCGTGAACAATATCTAAGCCCTTCCTCTTAAAGGACAAATTGATAGTATAGACGCTTTGTTGACAATGTCAACAAAAAGTCAACCAAAACAGTAGACAATAGTGTTAACTTGGAGACACTTGACCCAGGCTTGAAATTACTTTCGAAGGGGGCACTTGTGGAGATTTGTGTGAGGAGTGAACGAAGTCCAGCCATACAAAAATGTGTTTTAGTAAATCGTTTGTTAAAGAAACTCGCACATTGATGTAAGCGTATGAAATGAAATTTCTTTTTCCCTCTCTCTCCCTCTTTACATGTGTACAGGGTGGAGCGCGGTAATTTGTTTTTTGCACTGCAGGCTGTAACGGCACTGTTAATCGTGGAGAGTGGAGAGTGTGCGTGGCTTACAGTGGCTGACGGAAGATTTGCATTGGAGTCGTGAGGAGAGGTCATTTTGTGCTGAAGCGAATTTTTTAAATGCGCACTCGATCATTGCAGTGCAGCGTGCTTTTCGTTTACGATTCGCTGTTCACCCACGCGGACGTGTGCCTGGGGGCAATCAATTGTAAATTGGCTAACTTCATTGAGAACAGCAGGGAATGTGTCATTTATACGAAAGGGACCTAAAAAACGGATTACAACACCACAAAACATCGAAAGAGTTAGAGCAGCAGCACTGCAATCTCCGAAACGCTCTGCTCGGAAGCAATCACTTGTTTCTGGCATTTCCAGACTTTTTTTCAGCCGGTTCTTGAGGCAAAGCAGTATGGTGCCACTACACACACAGCGAGGGTTACCGTGAATTGTTTGAGGCAATGGTTACCCGGACGGCTTTTCTCTTTGACGGGTGCTGTAAACTGGCCGGCACGCTTACCAGACTTAGCCCCATGCGGCTTTTTTAATTTGGGGTTACCCGAAGTCGAAGGTGTATATCAAGCGTCCCAACACCTTAAAAGACCTAATTAACAATAATGGCAGAATACCAGTCGACATGCTTGTTAGAGTTCATGAAAACTTCAGAAAACATATGCAGCAGTGTGTGTATGGCGAAGGTCGACAATTGCCAGATACGCTAATTAAATCCATATAATTTAAAAATTCCCTTACTGTTCAATTTAATTAACATATAAAACACATTTTTCTAAGGTTTATATTTTTTTTATTTCATTTCCAAATAAGCAACTGCCACGCTCCACCCTGTACATCTTTTAATCTACTTCACTTATCATTGCCTACATTGAGGCGGTTTATAAAAATGCATGTTCTTGCCTACTTCTAAAACGCTTACATCAATGTGCGAGTTTCTTTAATAAACGATTTATTAAAACACATTTTTGTAAGGCTGGTCTTCGTGCACTCCTCACCCAAGGCCCCGCATTTACCTTCCTTCGACCTCAACCTGCGTTCCCATGGTGGGACATTGTTTTATATTTAGATGCGATAATTTCCCTAAATAGGTGCTAAAATGTTTAGAAGACGCTTATGATGATCTTTAAGCACATATGTTCCACACGTAGTACCGCACCGTTTTAAGAACAAGACACACAAAACCGAGGAGAAGAAGAAAAAAAAACAAAACCAGCAAACAAAAACTCTTAAAAGTTTTGCCTACTTTTAGGCAGAGTTGTTTTTTTGAATCGTTCTTTTTCTGCTTCTGCTTAACCACGCAATGTGTTAAGAGGCTTCGCCTTGAAAGTAGAGAAAAAAACGCCAAGAAAAAACTAAAAAGGAAAATGAAAAATGAAGTGTGGGAATGTTGTGGTGAATGGATAGAGCGAACCGTGGCAGAGGGTGTACGATGTTCTATTGGGAAATGGTGCTGCTGCAAGGGGGGTATGAGCCGAGAAGGGGAGTATGTCTTTATTATGGTTAAGAATTTTGGTTTTTATTATTGTTTCTGACATGTTTATGGCTCCATGAAACAGCTTCGCCGAATTGAAAAACACACAATATGCGGGTGCGGTGGTGGGACTGGCATATAGAGAATTCCATGGAAAATAAATAAAATATTTAATTCTGCTCATATGCGGCTTGATGAAATATTTTGCAAGCCCCATCCTTGTGTTATTACATATCGTATTTATTTTTGTAGCATTTCTCCTTTTGTTTTTGCTGTTGTTGGGCTTTAAATCTTGGGCACGAGTCTTCGTTTATTTGACACACACTTCCGAAATGACAGCACAAACTTTTTGTTTCTCGACTTCGACTACCATTTCCGCATGATTGTTATTCGAAGATATGTTCATTCTTCGCAGCGTGTAACTATTTTAAACTCGCACCTCTTCCATGCCTTTTCTTCAGAGATTATTCAATTAAAGATAAATAACTGATGTGCTCGTTCATACGTACATGGTTTTGGAAATGCCACAAACAATGAGTTGATGTCAAAACAATTTTCCAAAGATGGTAACAAAGTTTACGGTAGATTTTATTATTTTGGGGCATTTTTTTTTGACTTGTGGCCAATCATAGCAAGAAAAACAAACAAAAAATTTAAAGAAGACAAAGTTGTTGGGAATTATGAGTGAACTGCAATTTTTTTGAAATTCTCGTATGTAATGTGCAGGACATTTTTCATATTCTGTCAAATGTTTATCTTATAACCCCCCTAAAAGTAGGCTACAATTCATGTCAATTATCGTGTTTTTCAATTGTGTACACTATTCATTTTTTTTTTATAGTTTTGCAGCCAATAAAAAAAATGAAGTTGGGCAGTGAAAAATGCAGTTTTATGTCCATTATCCTATAATTTGCAAAGGGGTGGACGTGCGCTCACCTAAACTTGCTGCGTTTCTTCAATGTCAATTTTCAAATGTATACATTAGTTATTATTATTATTTCATTAAATCAAAATACAGGGTGGATCTCAGTTATTTGCTTTTTTACACTGCAGGCAGTGGCGGCACTGTTGGTCGAATAGAGTGTGCGTGGCTTATAGTGGCTGACGGGAGATTTGTATTCGTCTGCCTTTCAGTTGCCATCATGCATTGGACATGTGCGGAAAGGTAATTTTGTGTTGAAGCGTATTTTTAAAATGCGCACTCGATCATTGCACTGCAGCGTGCTTTTCATTTACGATTCGTTGTTCCCCCAAATATGCGGTACTGGGGTGAAACAAACCCCAGAGAACTTCACCAGAGACCTCTGCATACGGTGCGCCATATGACGAGTAGGCATCATTGGCCCCTTACTTCTTTAGGATAACCGTCTTGTCGCAACTGAGAACTCCGAGCGGAACTTGACTGTGATGCAGGATATTTTTCAGCCTCTTGGCAAGAGTGAGTTGTATTTTCGTGGGCAATTGTGTGAAGAAAACTTGAAAAGTAAGGTTTACAACAGTAGTTCTCATTCGTTTGTGGAGAGCCTGGCCTTATAGAGTTCGGTTTTACTTTCAACAATTGCAGCAAGGCTTTCTGAAGAGGGTTGCCACGGACCCGAAATCATGATAAAAGTAGTGTGCAGCCACGAAAATCAATGTCACTTTGCCATTTTGTTAAAAACTTGTCTTCTATTTAAATATAGAAGCAAGAGGTCTTGAGCCGGTTTAATCCCTGTTCAATGTGTAAAAGCAACAGACCGAAATAAAACAAACGAGCTAAACATACTTCTGAAAACGTATGAAGCACTGTGTGGATAGCAAAGGTCGACATTTGCCAGATACACTGTTGAAAACCATGTAATTTAAAAATTCCCTTACTGTTCAATATAATTAAAATACAAACTACATTTTTCTAAGATTCATAATTTTTTTATTTCATTCCCAAATAAGCAAATTCCGCGCTCCACCCTCATCATACTGGGCCGATTTGGCTCAATTTTTTTTGAGGTGTTCGTAATTGCCAGGAGAAGATTTTTGCAAAAGAAAATTAGGGGAAAACCTCCGGGAAATTAGACAAATCGAAAATTGTTTTTTTTTTTAGACGAATGCTCCCACGCCACTCACACCCGCCCCTGGCGACCGAGGAGGCCACGTCCCCATGACGTAGGGACAACGTACACATTATGGACCGATCCATAATGGAGATGACAAGAAACGTCATACATGTAAATTAGCTACAGATATTTATCAACAGCCAATCGGTACAACAAAAAATATTAATAATAATCACTAGAAAATATAAACACCAAATTTAATACTTTGTAATATAACCACCACCTTAATTTAATACAATAATACAATACAATCCAATCAAAGTATGAGAAGGACTAGAAGCATGCAATGCAAAATCAAAATATAACCATCACCTTTCTTTATTACAATATTAAAATCTAATAAAAATAATATAAAGCATAATATACATAGGTATTTACGAATAATAACAATTACTAAAATTGTTTGTAGCAGGCTAAATTGTTATGAAGACAATGAGCCTTGGAGCCTTGGTGTAATGAGTTTAAATAAAAAATTATTACAGTTTTTAATGAATCAAAACCTAAGGAGAAATCAATTAAATGATATAACGAATTAAAATCAGCACACATTCTACGAAATGGGTCACCACATGCATAATTGTGCCTTCGAAAATCCAAGTGTAAGAACTGATAGTATCTAGTATGTCTAAATGGGACGTTAATAGAAATTTTTGATATTAAGTATTCAGAAGCCAGAACCCCACATATAATTTTATATACCATCATCGTATTCATCATAGTTCGCCTACTCTTCAATGAGGGCAATTTAATAAGATTTAGCCTGCCATTATAAGAAGAAAGTTCATAACCAGTATTTCAGTGAAGACCTCTTAAGCAGAATATTAAAAATTTTTTCTGCACGGACTCAATTTTGTTAACATAGTAATCATATTGGGGATCCCAAACCACTGATCCATATTCAAAAATTGTTTAATATTGTACTTTTTGTTTATCTTTATCAACTCAAATTCTATACCATTTACTCTATTCTTCCTTCTACTTCCAATCTACTTTCCAGTTCATAAGCACAACTTACATTGTACTCTCTTGTAGATCATTACATCAGTTCAAATAAAGAATTCGTTTAAGTTTAATGTGTCCGTGTTTCATTGCGCTAACAAAGGTTATGGGCCCAGAGCCATGTGCATTTAAATAATAAAAAAAGAACATAACCTCGAGTTGCAATTAGTGTAAAAATATTTTGTGTGTCAAAATCATATACGTAAAAACTTAATTTTGTTTGTCAAAATTTATGTTTCGTTTGTCGAAAATTGTTAATGTCGTAAACTCGTTGAACCGTTCAAAATCGTGTATTTAAAATCGTAAAAATGTCGTCAATTCCCATTGAAAAACTAAGCAGTGATAATTACGCCAGTTGTTACTGGATTACTGGTCGGTCTGTGAAAGTGTTTGTCCGTCAACATCATCTACAGAGGAAAAAACGCGATTCAAATCCATAGACGAAAAAGCTCTAGCTATGATAACCTTGAGTATTAAACCATCAGAATTAATACATATTAAGAGCTGTAATACTGCCATGGGAGCGTGGCAAAAACTCAGCAGTATTTACGTTGCCAAAAGTCCAGCTCGTAAGGTGAATTTATTCAAAAAATTGGTTCGTTTTAAAATTCAGGATGGTGTATCATATTCCCAGCAAATTAATGAATTTAGTGGCCTAGTGGAATCTCTAAAATAAATCGATTTCTCGATGGCAGATGATTTTATAAATATCGTTCTGCTTTGCAGTTTGCCTGATAGCTTCGAAAGCTTCATCGTTGCCATGGAAAGCAGAGACAAACTACCAACATTCGAACAGTTGAAGGTCAAGATTTTGGAGGAGCAGAATCGTCGGGGTGAGAGGCAGCAATATGAACACGTGTTGGCAATAAAGAATAGATCAGAAAAAAGGTATAAAAAGTACAGTCAGAAGCAAACATACGGTGAAAGAAATAGTGAAGGTGATAGAAAAAAGAATATGAAGTGCTACTCGTGCGGAAAACGTGGACATATCAGATCGGAAAGTAGAAACTCTACATATAATCCCGTTGTTCTATGTGCAAATCAAGATAGAAAAGAAATGGACGTTGACATATGGATTCTCGATAGCGGAGCATCTTCTCACATATGTCGCAACAGAGACCTATTCTCGTCATTGAAAAATCACCAACAACAAATATACCTAGCTTCTGGAGAGAGTGTTACTACGAAAGGCATAGGCAATGTAATTGTAAAATCAGAGTATGCTGACATCACACTATGCGACGTTTTATTTGTACCGGAATTAAAATCAAATTTTTTGTCAGTGAGCAAAATAATTAAGAATGGAAATTCCGTGCGGTTTACAAAAGACAGTGCATTCGTAAATAAACCAACAAATGAACTTATTTTTTGTGCCAAATTAATCAGTGGCATTTTTAAAGTGAATTTCGAAAATAAACGAGATTTCGCGATGTTAAATGTTGATGACTCGGAATCGGTATTATGGCATAAACGGTACGGACACATAAATTTTCGGGATATGGATAAAATAATAAATAACGAAATGGTTCGTGGCATTGATATAAAAAATAAAAGACTAAATTTTGAAAATAAGTGTATAATTTGTAGCAAGTGTAAAATAACTTCAAAACCGTTTAAATCATACAACGAAATATGTACAAAAAGACAATTAGAAGTGATACATAGTGACGTATGCGGTCCTATGCGTATAGCATCACAAAGTGGCTCATTGTATTTCGTTACATTCGTCGATGACTTTTCTCGTTGTATAAATATATATTTTCTAAAAAGAAAATCGGAAGTTTTCAACGTTTTTAAAGATTTTGTGAATATGGCCGAAAATCAAATAGGACAAAAACTAAAAATATTACGGAGTGATAACGGCGGTGAATATCTGTCAAACGAATTTGACGAATTTTTAAAAAGACGTGGCATCATACACCAAACTACAACCAGCTATACACCTCAACAAAATGGCATAGCCGAAAGGGTCAATAGGACGTTGATGGAGATGGCTAGATGTATGATGGTCGATTCCAATTCACCCACAAATCTATGGACTGAAGCTGTTAACACTGCCGTTTATATAAGGAATCGTTCCCCAACAAAATTGTTAAGAAACATCACACCATACGAAAAATGGCATGGTAGAAAACCATCAGTTTCACACTTTAAGGTATTTGGCTGTAATGCAGTGGTTTTAAATAAAAAACCTGGAAGAAATAAATTGGAGCCGAAAGGTACTGTTTTAAATTTCGTCGGATATGCATCAACAACAAAAGGCTACAGACTGTATGACAGAATTAAAAAGACAATTGTCTTATCGAGAGATGTTGTGTTTTTTGAAAACATGTTTACAAATGTCAACGAAGAGGAAAGAGAAAGCGATGATAATTGGTTTATCATCGAGAGAGAGCAAATGAGGAATAATCTGTCTTCTTCTCCACCAACACAAAATCTCTCCAATAGTGATACAGAAATGGCAGAAATAGAGCAAGTAGAAGAACCCCCTCCATCACTGATCCCACCTAGTCGTAACATCGAAGTTCATGAAGCTGATATTCAAATTGACGAAGACGAAAGTGACAATGAAGGCGACAGCAATTATGGCGAAAAGAGAAAGAGAGGTAGACCACGAATATTAAGAACTGGTAAGCGAGGAAGACCTCGAGCGTTGCGAAATGAAAATGATGACATAGGAAGAGCAAATAAATACTTTTTGAGAGAGTCGACACCTGAAGTTCTCAATAAAGTAAGAGAAATGTATGGAGACCCCAAAAATGTCAACGAAGCCATGAGTGGATTAGACGCCAATAATTGGAAATCAGAAATGATGACTGAGTATAACACATTAATTAAAAATGGAACATGGGATTTAGTGGATAAACCGAAAAACAAAAACATTATCGGAAGTAAATGGGTTTTTACAACAAAACGAAAAACTGATGGATCGATAGAAAAATATAAGGCGAGACTGGTAGCCCTTGGATGTTTTCAGAAAGCAAACATCGATTATACTGATACGTTCGCACCAGGTGTCAGACACAGTACAATTCGGTTAATATTATTCATTGCTGCTCGATTCAAATTGCTTGTAAATCACGTAGACATCAAATCTGCATATTTGAATGGAATGTTAAAGGAAGATCTCTACATGTTTCAACCAAAGTTATTTGAGGATACTGAAAATAAAGATAAGGTTTGCAAATTAAAGAAATCTTTGTACGGATTGAAGCAGGCTGGAAAGGACTGGAACGAGAAGATAAACGAAGTTCTAAATGAGATTGGATTCAAACGATGCCTGAGTGATATGTGCGTGTACGTAAGAAGAAGAGATGGTGAGCTGAGCATAATAGCTCTATACGTCGACGATATGCTTGTTGTGTGTAATGAGAAGACAATGATGGATATCATCATAAGAAAATTGAACAATCATATTGAAGCAGTTGATAAGGGACCTGTTAATTATTTTCTCGGTTTGGAAGTACAAAGAGATGGCGATAGAGGTGATATAAAAATACATCAAAATATGTTCGTGAAGGAGTTGCTTGAAGAATGGAATATGCGAAATTGTAAAACAGCAACAACTCCATTACCAGCTGGAACGGTGTTAAAAATATGTGACAACGAAAAATGTGTTGGCGAAGACGTTAAAGAATACCAATCACTTGTTGGTAGCCTAATGTATTTAGCAACAATATCTCGCCCGGACATAGCACATACAGTATCAAGATTATCGCAGTTCAACGTTCATCCACATAAAGAACACCATACAGCAGCTAAACATGTATTACGATATCTAAGCAGTCATCCAAAACTATTGTTATCGTACAATACCGACGAAGACCTACTCTGTTTCACCGATGCTGATTGGGGATCTAATCCAATAGATCGTAAATCTTTTAGTGGTAATTTTCTTTTCTTCGCAGGTGGTCCTATAAGTTGGGAATCCAAGAAGCAACATGTCGTGGCCTTAAGTTCCATGGAGGCGGAATATATCGCGTTGTGTCAAGGAGCCAAAGAAATTGCCTTCCATAGAAGTTTGCTGAAAGAGATGGGATTTGGCGAGTTAATTGAAAAGCCTACAGAGATTCGATGCGACAACATTGGAGCCCAATTTCTTGCCAATAATCAAATGACGCTGAAACGCAGTAAACACATTGATATTCGATTCCATTATATTAAAGAGAAAATCAAATTAAATGAAATTTGTATAACTTATGTATCTACAACAAACAACGTTGCAGATTTGTTAACTAAATGTTTACCTAAAGTCAAACATTATCATTTATGTACTTTGTTGAAATTTAAATTTTGAAATTTTTGTTTTTCTATGAATTTTAGTTGAGGTGGACTATGTTTAATATTGTACTTTTTGTTTATCTTTATCAACTCAAATTCTATACCATTTACTCTATTCTTCCTTCTACTTCCAATCTACTTTCCAGTTCATAAGCACAACTTACATTGTACTCTCTTGTAGATCATTACATCAGTTCAAATAAAGAATTCGTTTAAGTTTAATGTGTCCGTGTTTCATTGCGCTAACAAAAATTGGCCTAACTAGGGAAATATAAAGCTGTTTCGTTGTATATGGATCAGTAAACTCTTTTGCCCAGCGTTTCACAAAATAAAAAACACCATACGCTTTATTTACCATAGTAATGATATGGTTATTAAAATTCAACTTTCTATCCATCATAAAACCGAGATCAATAAATGAATCAACCGATGCCAATTCAGAGCCACATAAATTAAATTTAGTAGCCAACAAACTACGTCTAGAAAAGCACATATGCTTACACTTTTTAAGGTTTAATTCCATGAAATTAAATTCACACCAAGTACTAAATCTGTCCAAATCACCCTGCAGTATGTGACTGTCCGCAAAGCTAGCATAAGAGGAAAGTAATTTAACGTCGTCTGCAAACATTAGTAAATTAGAGTTGATAATAGAGTCGGGCAAGTCGTTAATGAATAGTAAAAAGAGAATAGGTCCAAGGTGTCTGCCCTGCGGGACACCAGAGGAAATACGAATTGATCTGGAAAGACTTTTTCAAATAAAACTACTTGTTCCCTCCCAATTATATACGAGGAAAGCCCATTTATGAAATTATTAATGAACCCAATTTTGTTTAACTTGAATAGTAATAGTCTGTGATTTACTTACTAAAATCAGTATATATAACGTCAGTTTGCTTGCGACGAATAAATGCATCTATAACTTCAGAGGAAAACTGAAGTAGATTTGTATGGAATTTGCATGGAATTTAGTATGGAATTTCGTGTGCAATTGTGCCGGAATGGCTTTTCGGCCGAACTGCGCATTCCGCTTTAAAGCTGTCCATGAATCTTCTCACGGTAGACAAGCTAATGTGCACAATGACCATGAATTGGCGACAGCGAAAATGATGCGAAAATGCAAAATCATCATTTCGAATGAATGGCGCATAAACGAGCTTTGGAGGCAGTTGACCGAACGATGAAGGATTTACGAGGTGATTTTACTAATTTGGCGGGGCTATAATTGTTCTGCGGTGATTTTCGCCAAAATCCTGCATCCCGAAATCTACTGTTGCCGAGAAACTTAATGTTTGCCTGAAATTGCCCACGAACATAAAAGTCGCTCTACATAACTACTCATGGGCTCTTGAATTCTCCAGACAACTGCTGGCGCTTGGCCAAACTCCGGTTGATATTTCCACTGGATTGATATCGTTTCCGGCAAATTTTTGCGAGTTCACATTGTCGCAGGAGGACCTCATTACCAAAGTGTTTCTCGGTATTGCACACAATTATAAAAATCCCGATTGGATTAGTGAACGGCGAAGAATACAACGTCGATAGCTTTAATTTGATTATGTAAAGTCAAATCGCTGGAGACCTGCATACGTTCAAATCCGTTGACAGCGTGACCTACGAGAATGAAGCGACAAACTATCCGAGGGAATTTTAAAACTCGCTTGATGTGCCAGGAACTCCGCCGCATAATTTCCAGCTGAAGGTGGTATCAATCATCATCATGTTGCGGAATCTGAATCATCCGAAATAGTGCAAAGGTACGCGGTTGTCTGTCAAGAAACTGACGAACAATCAATGATTTAAGGGTAATTTCAAAGGAGAGTCTTTATCCCACGAATTTCGATTATTCCAATTGATCATCCATTCCAGTTCAAGCGGATTCAGTTCCCCTTTTGGTTGGATTAATCTCGAAATTCGCTGTTTTTTGACGGTAGATTTACTTTGCCTGTTTGCGTATTAGAAAACCATCTTCGTTGTTTGTTTTCGCTCCAAAAACAAATAAAAAACATTGTTTTTTATATTGCTCTCTACCGATTTCAATTTCATTTAAATAAATCGCATTGAAACTTGAACTATTTGTATATCTGAAGACGTTCAATTGAGGCGACTCCAAGTTCGCCGGGCCCACTAGTAAAGTATATTTCAGAATAAAGTTGACAAAAGCTTGTAAACGAAGACGGAACGCACAATTAAAAATTATTCCCTGAAGATGATCAACGACGTTGATGGTAATATTGGAAGATAAAATTAACAATTATAAAAACGAAAGTTTTTTCTTGTTTTTGAAAAAAGACGTATCAGCCAGACGACTCAATACAGCTAAATTATTATTTGTAAAAAATATTTCCTTACTTATTGTAACACTACATTTTATGTTTTTATTTAAACATGTGACCCTTTTACAAAAATATGTGTTTCCACAAGTTGCGATTCCAGTTATTTTTTTTCTTTAAATTTTGAAACAATGATTAGATTTTTAAAACGAAAAACCGCGATTCCGGTTTTTGTACTCAAATCCGACAGTCGGTTTCTCAAAATAGTTAAAACCTGACAGGTCAGCTTACCCGGTTTTTTTTCGGGTTTTCGCTTTTCTGGTTGTTGAATGTTAAATCCAAGAAAATTTCTAATTTCATGTGCGAAATACGTAATTAGAACGAGTATATGAGGTAGACCCACCTTTAGGGGAATCGATCGACTCGGAATCATTTAACGATATCTGTGTGTCGGTCCCTTTGTCTGTGTAACTTGTAGTTTAATAAAGTCGCCCGATCTTCATGAAATATGGTAGAAGTATTTTGAACAAAGGGCGGAAGCTTGTGAAATTGAAGAAAATCTGTTCAGATTTAGAAATAAACCCCAGAAACACAAGTACATCGATTTTAGGTTTTCAGCTCCAGAAGCCACATTTATCATTCAATCTTGACAAAAATAGTCACCATTTAGTTTTTTGGACCAAGGGCGGCTGTTAAAATTGAAGCAAATCGCTCTAGATTTACAGATAGCTCTCACGCATACGTTCATCAGATTTACTGCCTGACTGTCGATCTCAAACGAATGTCTCCGCGAACGAAAGCCAGTCACTCACTTTCGTATCAAAAAAGGGCTCACTATCTTTTGACTTATTGTTTGCATAGCCAGTCAATGAAATTGTTGATAGAACAAAATTTTTGAATTGATTTTAAATTTGCCTAGAAGTGCGCTATACTTTTACTCAGCTTACAGCAGAAAGTTTCAATTTATCAAGACGTTTATCTATTCTTTTATTTGGGTTCATATCGGACATACAGGGTGGGCCAAAATGTATCATCAACTTTAATAACTTTTTCGTTTATTTACTTTTTTTCTTAGGTTATGGGAGTATAATAAACAAAATGGAAATTAGTTTCCACTAAGTATGAAAAATAATGTCATTTAAATGACCCCCGTTTTCAGCTTTGCAATGATGGGCTCGTTTTGGAGTATTTTTGCATAAAATATTTCTTAATTTGTGGCTGTAGCGTTCTAATTTCCACAACAAAGTTAGCCTTGAGTTGAACGGTTGTCTCGGGCTTGTTCACATATACTCGCTTCTTCAAATAACCCCAAAGAAAATAGACGGGTGCTGACAAATCTGGCGATCGCGCAGGCCAAATAATTTCTGAATATCCGGATATTAACTTTTGGCCCAACCTGTATGAATAAATAAAAAGATAGTTGAAGGACTGTTTTAACCAAATTGTTAATTTAAGGGATTACCATCTTGCATTATGGTTGGACCACCCTTTAAAAACCTTCATATCCCATCTTTCTATTTTTTAATACCTGAGTACTTAGTTTTTCTTAAATTTGAAGTTTTAAAAAATCGTCAAAGTATAAAATTGCTTTTGATCCGGTTTTGGAAATCGTAATTTGGGTAAATTTTCTCAAAAAAATCGTCAACACGACTAAGTTGTGAGTTGCACGTTATTGCCATATTAAAATTCGTTATGCGATTTAACTGGCCATAACTCGTAGCCAGAAATCGCATAGACAGAAGAGGCGTTGATATTCGAAACTAAAGGGTGGTGGTTTGTCTCCAGAATCCAAAGCTCTTTTTAACACATTGAGTGCCACGTCGTACGTTTCCGTACGACACCTATCCCGTCGTGGGGTGCCACGTCGTACGTTTCCGTGCGACAGTGATTGCTTTTACTTAGAGCCTTTAGTTCTTTTATATACGACACTGAGTGAAATTTGTTGCGATTTTTAAATAAAGCATCCTTTACTGAATATTTTTGTAAAGCATGCATGGGTCTAGGATGATTTTTTGAGGTTTTGTTAAGTGAAAAATGTATGAAATGTATTTTTTTTTTTTGAAATTTACATTAAATTTACAAGAAATTTAATATTATATTCAGTTTTGAAAGGATAAAATTAAGTATACATATTATTATTTTAGATGGGCGTATTTTGGGAAACACTGCAGATACAAGTGGGGGGTATTGGGGCATTTTGGACAATAAGTACTCGTTTTTTTCAAGTGATTCCTTGCTGTTTTCCGGTCCAGCTGTTTTTTTGCAGTTAGGTAACAGAAAACACAAGCACGTCGAATTGCTTTATTGTTGGCATCTACCCTTTTAGTTATAATGTGTTTGCCGGGGTTAACTGATTGCGGAGATGTTAGATCCAAAAGGTCATTAGCTACACGTTGACGAAGTTTGCGTATGTTGATGTTTTTCTTTGTTGCTTCCTTATAAACAATATGCGTGTTTACTACACGCAGAAAAAAAGTATGGTTGTGGTGACAATATTCGAAGAGGATAATGCTATTGTTGGGTATATGATTGTGCTACAACATTATTATGATCCTCACAACAATAGTATGATTCAAATACAACCATACTATGATCCTCACAACAATAGTATGATTCACACATAACCATGCTATGATCCCCACAACCATAGTATGATTCACACTCAACCATACTATGATCTCCCCAATATAATTTGTTAGAATTTGCTAAAGTTGTCCACAATAGATTTGATCCCCAATATTATTTATTATAATTGGTTTAGTTGTCAACCATAGATTTGAATTATGAAAATTATTCAAAAATACATTAAATTCAAAATAATAGGAGTGTTTTATATCACAGTAGAAAAAATAAGTTTAAATAAACGTAAGCGTTTTTATTCAAATATTTCAGATAAACAAAGCCAAAGTAGCATTTTTAAAAAATTGTAATTTCGATAAAAAAAAGTACTATTATTGCATTAGATCCGTACCAACAACATTTGTTCTTAAAAGCATATTTAAATGAAGAAAAATTACAATCATACAGTATGATTGCCGTAATCATATTATTGTTAACATAAAACGCAAAACACAATACTTTTGTCGCGCCAACCATATTTATATTGTTGCTATAACCATATTTTTATTTTTCAATTTGGCAATAATACTATTGTTACATTTTAACAATATTAATATTGCAGCAATTATACTATTGTCAAAAATAAATTCAGTTAACAATGCAATGGTTGCGACGAACATACTTTAATTGCCGTGACCATGTAGTAACCACGTTTTTTCTCTGCGTGTATTGACAGGCCAAGTAATAATTCAATTGCCAAGTTCCTATACCACTTCAAACCTTTGCGTAGGGTGCTACCATACGAGACCATTTGGTCCGATAAATGTATACCAGCTTTTCCTTTGTTATATTCAATGTAACTAACGGTTTTGACTTAACTATACTTTTCCGTCCTTTTGCTGTACTAGTTAATGGCATATTTGGACCATCTTCTTGATTTGAATCGGATATCAGCATGCTTTGTTGAAAGCATTCTGACATCTCGCTTATCCCTCCATTTTAGTACTACTATTCCATTTTTATCTTCTTGGGCCACCAATTCACCTTTTTTAAGCGCAGAATTCATCACTTCTTTTGGCAAATATTTCTTGTTTGCGCGAATAGTGCCGACAAGGTGGATTTTTTATTATTTAGCATTGAGCGAGCGAGTTCGTAGCTGGTATAAAAGTTGTCAACGTATAATGTACGACCTTCTCCCTCCAATCCAGTGATTAAATATTCACAAACATTTTTTGCTAAGCCAACTTCTCTTACCCCAGTAGCTGATTTACCACAATATATTTTCAATGACCAGTCGAGCAAAGTTTTATTCCTTACGGATGAGCCTTATTGGGAATATATTGTCGGAAAACAAGTCTGCCTCTCCAAGGAATCCAAGTGTTTCATCAATAACGATATTTTCTCCTGGTACATAAACTTTTTGGTACCGCATCTCGAGCATATCTAACAATGGTTGGATTTTTCCAAGTCGATCATCTGGAATAATGCTACTATTATCTGCAAAGTGCATGAAGCTCAGTAGCAACCGAAAACGATATCGGGACATTGTTTTTCCAGGAATGGTAAAGTTATATAGGTGATTTTTTGACCAATAATCTGAACGAGACCCAACTTTCACCAAACCCATCCATAAAAGAAGTCCCAGAAACTTTTTAACTTTGTTGTCGGTGCCCATTGTTTTTTTTTCTCGAAGATCTAGTTACGGCGTTTTGGTTCAAAATCACTTGTGCGTATACTCGTAGGTTGGTTTCTTTGACAATTAAATCAATGTTATCATTGTCTACAAATAGCAAATATGTATCCAAACAGGAAATGTCTGATGAAATATTTTGCTGGATACTAGATTTACCAGTAAATGTAGAGGTCTTTTGGCATGATGAAAATTCAGTCCAATTGACTTCGGTATTCAACATTTTCGCGCCTGCTGTTAAACTGTCTTCTTCAGCTTTGACAGCTTCGTCTTCCGTATTGATACCATCTTCAAACAACATGTCATCGATTCCCACAGGATCTATGTCAGGCTCAGAGCCAGAATCCGAAACCGCCGGTATCCAATCACAATCATCATCTTCATCACTCTCCGTCAAGACTTCCAATATTTCCTTTTCTCTTAACGATCGTTTCGACATTGTAGCTATTTGCTTCATATTTTATTATATTTTTATTTTAACTAAAAAGAAAAGAAAAAGGAAATCAAACAAAAATAAAAAAACAAGAAAAAAAAGCGTCGAACGTTTTTGCACGACAGCGGCCTTTACAAATACATAACCGTCGTGCAGTGCCACGTCGTACAGAAATGTTCGACATAAAAAAGCCTATATAAAAAAATAAGGGTCACAATGGACTAGGGATATCTCAGAAATCGTTTTTTTTATCACTAATACACTCATTTAACAAAAAAAATGTTTGGCCTCCTGGGAAGGTTTTCGTCAAAACCGCTTGGCACTCAATGTGTTAAGAAGCGTAGTCCGGATCTCTACGTTCGCCCTTCTTTAGATGGTCTATTTATGTTGGAAGGCTTTATTTTTTTAGAGAATTTTTCCTACCCAGACTTAACAACAGACTCTTATTAAATATATAAATGACGTGTACTGGGCGTCATATCAAACATTGTTCTTTAAACTGATCATTACAATTACAAATCACATATTGCCACAAACTCATAAATATTTTTTTATTTTTCATTTCAGGTATGTCGATTTTTACATTCTCGAGCATAAATCGCTCTTAATGGCGCTTAAACCAAACAGTAAGTCTTGTATAATAATAGAATCATGAACTAGAATTTCACTTAGGATTACTTAGCACGCGAGCATAGAAATTGAAAGAAACAATTCATTATGTTGACAAAATCAGAGAAATTTCTTATTTGCAGTCAATTTTATCGTCGTAACAACAGACTTGGCTGGTTAAGCTTAAAAATAATAAAATTTAAATGCTTCGTTAACTTCATATGAGAAAAAAATCTTTTTGATAATATGGAAGTACTCATATTTTTGCACGCAAACATATTTTTTTTCTCCGTGTAGCACCACGTAATCCACAATTATAAATAATGCAAATATTTATAATTGAGTTGCGTTTGTACCTTACAAGCATAATATTTTGTGGTGTTCAGGTCAAAAATTAAAAATTTTGTACCAACCCGTAGTATTCAGGTGAAAAATTAACAATTTTGAACCGAACCGTACTAAGGGCTTTTCATGCAAAAGTAACTCTCAAGAACGTTAGCGTTAACCTATTGTTCGTCGCACACTTTGTAGCAGTTAAAGTTTCATTCTTGCTAAGTGTAAGCCACATTTTGGACTAGTACTTTGTGAGAAAACATTAATCCTTTCTCAGTGTGTTATGGAATTGAGTAAGCATGATTTCTTTACTTTACTTAGAAGTTTTTACAGGCCAACAAAATAATGAACGAGAATTGTAAGCTCTAGTAAAAATTTGCTTCTCTCTGAAAATGTACCAATTTCACGTACAATTCATAAAATTGTGATCCCACTTAAACTAAACTTCAATAATGTCCTTATGCTTTATTAACTCTGTCAAATGTATTTTTCCAATTACAGTAGCAGAGAAATTGTTTCAAAACATAAAACTGCCCAAAAGTATGCTTCATTGCTTACAGCCTGAGAGTATGCTTCGTTGCTGTTAATTATGTATTTAATTAGTTTTGTTTGTTCTATATTTAGTTCAAAGTAAATCTGCCATAAGTTACAGACAGTGAAAAATTACTGGACTTAATGATGAATGGGGCAACACTCAACGCCACAGTAGTTACCAAAGAAATCCGAAAGTAAACGCAAGTGACGTCATCGATGTCAAAATCGCTGTCTTTCCATTACACGCTGTCAATGTATCTAAACTTAAGCTTAACTTTCCTTGGAGTGAGTTTATATAGAGTATTCGGTTTATAAAGAATATTTTCAGACTCGTAGCTGAAACTTAAGTGGATTGTGCATGTCACCCTTTTTCATGGCCTTGAAGTGTGTTTTTTTTAAATATCCCTTACCATATGCTATCAATTTGTCCATGGATTTTCCTAAGTCTATTTTTAGTCTGCTGCTAGCTTTTATATTGTAATTTATATTTTTGTTTGTTTTTTAAAACTTGTTGCGAATTTCTTGTCACAGAAGAGTATGCTCAGCTGTTGAACGCCAAAAAGTATGCTCTATTTGTTTTTAATGGTTTACTAAATCACTTGTTGGTGCTATATTTAGACACAGGTACAGTTTCTGTGGTACTTATGCTTTGCACAGTGGGGCTGAAATTAACAAAATATTGCTAATAATTTTTTTAATATAGTTTTTAACAAGCGAATTTTCAAAACTAAAATAATTAAAGGCTTTTTTTTATAGAAACAATATCTATGATTTTAAAAATTAGACTATATTTAGAGTTCATTTTACCGAAATGTGTCATTAGGTTCGTATTTTTTTTGTCCATGGTATTTCCAAGATTCTTCCTTTTCTGACAACCTTACATTTCAATTAACCCTCGCATGTCTCTGTCACCTATATTCTTGACCTCCGTGCAATATCCTCTACTTATATTGTTGTGTTCATGTTTAGTTATCGTCTCTTTAACAGTAGTCAATTAATTTGCTTTTCTTTTTGTTTTGACTGGCAATTATTTGCCGTGTTGTAGTGGGAGATGTTCCGGTAAAAGTTTTCCTGGATTTGTCAATAAATATTAAAATTGTGCAAATATAGGCACAATTTTCGCTGTCACAACTACTACCGAAATATGTCAGAACAAAGGAAAGTATTTCCATGATTTATTTCTCTTTAATTAATAACTTTGTGGAGAGCAAAGTAAATTTCGGTTGGCTGTTGTCAGCATAATGTTTGTCGTATAACTTTGTTTCTTTTTGCGAGCCACTGACAAGTTAAGTGGTAGAGGGCTGGAGGATAGATTTGTGGTTGGTTGGCAAAAGTGAATGAACAACAACGATTCCTTATAAACTTCTATATTATTCAATTCAAGTTTATTTTTTTTTTTTGAGTCTGATATTACAGATAATTTCTTATATTAAAGAGTTCAAGTATATTTCTTTTTCTTCTTTAATTGTAATAAAGTCTTTTAAAATTAACTATTTAAAGCACTATACCAATTTAAACTTAATTTATGTATTATTAAATTGATTTATTGCTTTTTACAAGATTCTCATTTAAATCTTTAACAAAAAAACTATAACCGATTTTACCAAAGTCTAAAAATGTGTCTATGTTCAAATGCGTTCCGAGAAGTACATGTTTGCTTTCCAAATTTTTTATTCATGATTGTGACTTATGGTGTTTAAGCCGAAGTGGTACTAAATTGGATTGTGTGCCAAACGATTACACAAGTGAGGCAAATTTAAAGCCGGCCAGGACCATCTGACAATTTTCAGGAGCATCGCCTTTGTGGTTATTAAATAATTTATAAACCCTTAAATGCATAGCTTTGCGGAATCGTCTTTAACCACTAGATCAAGGATCCAGAGTATACGAGTTATATCGTGAGCAGCTCAGTGATGCGAGGGAAATACCCCGTTTATAGAATTATATGGTGCGCAGCTCTCTGATGCGAGGGAAATACCCCCTTTATCCCTTAATGGGGTTTTTAGTAAAATTAATTCGAGTACATTTGCACACAGAAAAAAATCGGTTTAGTTAAAAATTTCAAATATTTAAACAAAAAGTCGTGATAAACATTTTTATATATTCACTAAAGGATGGATTCCAATCTGGCCACAATTTTTTCGGAGTTGGTCTTTTTGACAGCTGTCACTTGATTTGTGTTTAATTGGGTTTGCCATTTCATAATGAATAGACTTGCTCCGAAACAACTTTTGCAAATGGTGGTGAATGGACCCACAACGAGATGGCCACCGATCCTGATTTTTACAAGAAAATTTTGTTCAGCAATAAAGCTCACTTTTGGTTGAATGGGTACGTTAATAACCAAAATTGTCGCATATGGAGTAGTGAAAATCCACAAGCCATTGTTGAGACGCCGTTACATCCTCAACGAGTCACAGTAGAGTCACTGCGTGAAGAGTACACCAATCTTTGGGCAGGGGGAAATCGTTGGTCTATATAACTTTAAAAATTAAGTCGGCCATAATGTTAAGTCAATGGGCAACGCTATAGAGCCATGATTAATGACATTTTCGTGCCTCAATTAGATTATGTTGTCGTGGCCGACTTTTGGTTCCAATAAGCGGCGCTATATGCCATACAGCCAACGAAACAATCAATTTATTGAAGGAAACTTTTGGTGAGCGCATTATCTCGCATCGTAGGCCTGTGGCGAGGCCTCCAAGATTGTGCGATTTAACACCGTTGAACTATTTTTTGTGGGATTGTGGGATTATGTGAAGTTACCTGCACAGATAAGCCCGACACGATTGACGCCTTGGAAGAGAATATTCGGCGCGTAATTGCTGACGTACAGTCCTAAATGCTGCAAGAAGTGATCAAAAATTGCGCCTCTCGGCTGGGATTTATTCGAGCCAGCCACGACGGCCACTTATCATGCCTGAAATCATTTTTAAAACATAATGGCAAAACCTTATCTTTATAAGAAAGCTAAATACTTGGCCGTAACATTAAATTATATGCATTTTATTTCTTCTTGAAAACCCCACGTCTAAAAAAACATCATCTAAAATATTCGTACTTTGTTTTTCGAGAATATTATCGATTTCAGGTGATAAACAAATTTACAGATTTTCAAAAATAAAAAAATAAAAATGTTTAAGCTGTTTATCAAAAATATTTTCATTATTAGGTGATAACATATTAAATAAAAATGTTAGCCGCTAATTGAAAAAAAAATCGTTATGACGATGAAAAAATTTACATATAGACAAAAAAAGTTAGATACTTTTTTTAAAAAGCAGTCGCAAAGACTTTAAGTTACAAGCAGAGGTGACTGCAGTAGCAGTGAGCGCAACTTCACCATCATAAGGCTCCATGCAACGAATGTGATATACGGGCGTCTCGGAAACTTCTTAGCCTATCACAAAAAGTGCGGTATAAACAGAAAAAGTTAAGTGTTTTGGAAACTTCCATCTCTGCTATGAACACATGTTAAATTTTGTTTCGATCTGACAACTCCTTCATAGAGAAACAGGTGTTCACAAAAGACGCATCCGCGATTTTTTTACAATGGAAAAATTAGAAATGCGTGGTGTCATTAAATATTTACATAAAAAAGGTTTATCGGGACAAGAAATTCATAATGATATGGTGAATGTGTTAGGTGAAAGTGCTCCTTCATATGCAACAGTAAAAATTGGGTTGCTGAATTTAAAAGTGGTCGTACAAGCATTGAAGATGAACCACGTAGTGGACGTCCAAAAACAGCAACAACAACAGAAATTTTATCCAAAGTGCATGATATGGTATTAAATGATCGACGAATAAAAGTGCGTGAACTAGCTAATATCATGGGCATCTTAAATGATCGAGTCCATTTAATTTTGCATGAAGAACTACAGATGAAAAAGCTTTCTGCAAGATGGGTGCCGGACTTGTTAACAGTCGACCAAAAACGCATAAGAATGAACATTTCTCAAGCTTGTTTGGATCGTTTTCAGCGAAATAAAATGGATTTTAAGCGTCGTTTCATAACTGTTGATGAGACATGGATCCACCACTATACTCCAGAGACAAAAGAACAATCCAAACAATGGACTGAAGCTGGAGGAAGTGCCCCAAAGAAGGCAAAAACAATTCAATCGGCTGGTAAGGTTATGGCAACGGTTTTTTGGGACTTCAAAGGTGTTTTATTGATTGACTATCTGCAAAAGGGGAAAACAATAAATTCAGAGTACTATTGCAACCTTTTAGATCAATTAAATGTACAAATTCGAGAAAAACGTCCTGGCTTACAACACAAAAAAATAATTTTTCATCAAGACAACGCACCAGCGCACAAGAGTGTTTTAACAATGGCTAAAATCAACGAATTAATGTACGAGTTGCTTGACCACCCACCTTATTCTCCTGATTTAGCTGCCAGTGACTTTTACCTGTTCCCAAACCTAAAAAAATTCCTTGCTGGCAAGCGTTTTACCTCAAATGAAGATGCAATTACAGTTGTAAACCTCTGTTTTGAAGACCTTGAGGAAAACTATTTTAATCAAGGGATAGAATTGCTAGATAAGCGTTGGACTAAGTGTATTGAAGTTTCAGGAGATTATATTGCAAAATAAAAATATTTTTGAAAAACTAACTATTCTCTTTCATTGATAGGCTAAGAACTTTTCGAACCGCCCTTAACTATGTTTAGCGGCTATACAGTTAAGTGCAGGCAGTTTCGTATTTAACGAGAACTTACGGCAGTAGAGTTTTCCACCGAAGACAATAAAAATCCCTCGCATTGCGTACATACGAGAACTGATATATATATATATTTCTGAAACTGCGAATGTTTTTTTTTTATCAAAAATGGTTTTATTGTTTTCAAAGTAACTACACATGATTGTGCCAGCATGATTTATACATATTTGCATGCGCTCAAACCAATTGACAAAGCACTTTTTCCACTCCGAATGAGACACCTCCAAAACGTGGTTTTCGAGCGCTTCAACAGCATCTTCTGGCGACGAAAATCGTTGACCGATTGTCAGATTGTGCGGGATCCAACGAGAACAAACCCTTTTTTACGGCTAGGTGTTCATGCAGTATCGCATGTATGCTGGTGAAAGAAATGTCCAAGGATGCCGCTATCTCACGGTATGTCACATGACGATCTTGCATTATCAGTTCACGCACAGCAAAAATGTTCTCTGGCACAATGGGCGTTTTTGGACGACCTTCGTCTTTGAGCGAGCGTCGGCCGCGATTGAATTCATTAAACCAGTTTTTCACAGTGCTATAGGATGGTGCTTCATCGCCATACAAATATTTAAGTTCATCGATGCACTCTTGTCGTGATAATCCACGTCGAAAGTTAGTTCCATTTTTATACCCTCCACCATACACTGGAGGGTATATTAGTTTTGTCATTCTGTCTGTAAGACCTTGAAATAATCATCGGAGACCCAACAAGGTATATATATTCTTGATCCTCGTAAAATTCTAAGACGATCTAGCCATGTTGTCCGGCTGTCCGTCTGTTGAAAACAAGATAGAGCCTGCATGAAAACAGGTAGGGAGCTGAAATTTAGCACAAACATGTGTAGTTAACCTAGAATGGTTGTTATTGAAAATGGGCTATATAGCTCTACGGGAAGTTTGTGTTGGAGACCCCCAACCGACACTACCTCATAAAAATTAGTTTTTTATTTGGAAATATTCGTCCAGTTTCTTGAGCAAAATCATTGAAATTTTGAAAATAATAATCTCTATATAGGCGCAATCATCTATGTAAAAATGGATTAGATTGGGCCACCATTTCTTGTACCTGCCATACAAACGGCCTTATGGGCCTTGAGAAATAATATGACTAGTACTCACCACAAACTTGACCTATCGAAATGAAATTTTTCACATCAAGATTTCTATATACAACACACTTCTACGCTGAATTCGGTTGAGATCGGAAAACTCCTACTGGTACCTCCCACACTAATGGTCTCATGGGCCTTGAAAAATAATATGACAATAACTCACCACACACTTGACCTATCGAGACAAAATTTTCGGAATAAAGATTAATATATAGAACAGACTTTTGCGCTAAATTTGGCTAAGATTGGAAAGGCCCTACTGGTACCTCCCACACAAACGGTCTCATGGGCCTTGAAAAATAATATGACAATAACTCACTACAAACTTGACCTATCGAAATGAAATTTTACACATCAAGATTTCTATATACAACACACTTCTACGCTGAATTCGGTTGAGATCGGAAAGGCTCTACTGGTACCTCCCACACAAACGGTCTCATGGGCCTTGAAAAATAATATGACAATAACTCACTACAAACTTGACCTATCGAGATGAAATTTTCTACATAAAGATTTTTATATAGAACACACCTCTGCGCCAAATTCTGTTGAGATCGGAAAAGTCCTACTGGTACCTCCCACACAAACGGTCTCATGGGCTTTGAGAAATAATATGACGATAACTCACCACAAGCTAGACCTATCGAAATAACATTTTGCACATAAAGATTTCTATATAGAACACGCTTCCGCAACACTGTAAACAGCACAAATGATGGTCCTACGTCAAAACGTTCTGAGAACGTTTATGCTAAAAAAATGTCAAATGAAAATTTGACATTTGTTTGGTGTTTCCTTGGCCAGAAATATATATACCTACATACACCCCCACACAATCTATCTAAGTTTAGCATATTTACAAAATTTTTAATTGAGTGGTGATAAAATTAACAGACCAATTTTTTGGTTGAAATTTAAGGGTTTTTTCTTTTTTTCTGCAAAAAATTAACGAAAGTTGCTACTTTTATACCCACTATCTTACTCGTAGAATACGGTTATATCCTCTTTGTCACTTCGTTTCAAGACCTCGAAATACTGTTCGGAGACCCCATATAGAAGATATATTCAGATTCGTCTTAAAAATCTAAGATGATCGAGCCATGTCCGTCTGTCTGCGAAAAGCAATCTACACATTATTGAAGCTAAGTGGCTGAAATTTGCAGAAACGGTTGAAATGGAAATATTGAAAATGGGTCAGCTAGGTCAACAGGTAAAAATTGTGCCATCACAAAAACTGAGTCAATGTCTAGAAAAGTCACTTTTAACCATAGGATGGTAGAGTTTATAAGTTTATCATTCCGTTTGTAACACATCTGTGATTTTCAACGAATGCCCATGCGAAACTGAATTGGTGCGCTATAGATTATTGCCCTAGTCAATACATTTCACCAATTTTTATGTTAATTCTGAAAAAGAATCAACAAAAAGTCTCGAACCGGAATAAAAAGGTTCAAGTCACACATCAAAATATTTATCTTCGACCATATAAATTCTACATATTAGGCGTGTTTGTTTGAGGTAACTAGTTTAGTCCTCTAGTAAGTTTGCAATGTGTAATTCTGGCAACATTGCACACAATTGTGAGTAATATGGGAACATTGTTTCTATTTGTTTACGCCAAAGACAATTGAACAGTAAGAGGGTTCATCGGCAAACTTGTCGAAATCAGACAATTTAAATCTTAAAATTGTAATCAAATAACACAGTACAACAGCCAATCTGGGGGGTGAGAAATTCCAAGTCAGGGTGATGGTACTAGGTCAGTATATTAAAACCCTCAAAGGGTTTTGCGTTCGTATGTGCCAGTTTTTTTATGACCTTTTACATTTTTTCCTTATCTTGATGTTTTTTCGCTTAGTTGTAAAATGTTGGCAAAAACGTAGTTTGACATAACTCGAGAACGACTAGTTCGATTTTGCTGAAATAAATTGAGAAAAATTAATAATTACATTTTCTTTAATCCATTAATATACTGTTTCTCTACCAAATCAACATTTTTGCAATTAGAAATAAATTTATGAAGAAAATTTTGCCAAAAAAATTTTTTTTGTAGTGTAGAGTCTTCACGTAAAGTCACATAACCTATAAACAAAATGCGACATAGATCATAGAAATCGATTAACGCGTTCTGTTTTTATTCAAAATTTCATACCTTCACTTAATTGTAAATAAAAGCAGAACGCGTTAATCGAAACCCCCCAGACAATAACCCCAAAAATGTTCCACTGTGTAATCAATGAAATATAATAAATCAATTAACTGCTATACTTCTGCTATATAAAAATGTGTAAAATTTCTTTGAACTATCGGTGCGAGTTGATTGGTATTTTTACTTATAGCACCTGGTGCAGATGTACCCAATACGAACTCGCCGATAGTACCTCTTGTTTGATATTTTTTTTAGGCAACATATATTTGGTAACTTCAGAATCTTTTTTTTTTTTAGCGAGTTGAGGTCAACTCGCTTGCTAACCGAGTAACTTTTATGCAATGCTACAGGGTGGGCCATTCAAAAATTTATTTTTGAATAGGCAATAAAAAAAGTACAAATATATTTTTTTTTAATTTCTGGAAAGATTTTAACACGAGGGCGACCGCAAAAGTAACTGGTCTAACATAAAAAGAACCGTTTTTTTGGAATTATTATTATTTATTTTTCAACATAATCTCCTTCCAACTCAATACACTTCATCAAACGTTTTTCAAGTTTTTTAATTCCATCCGAAAAATAAGATTTTTCAAGACCTTAAAAATATGCCCCAGTTTCAGCAATAACCTCCCTATTGGACGAACATTTTTTGCCACCGAGAATTTTTTTTAAATTTCTAAACAAGAAATAATCAGAAGGAGCTAAATCTGGACTATATGGTGGATGCGGAGCAATTTCATATCGTTATTCGGCCAGTTTTTGTTGAGTTAAAAATGCAGCGTGTGAAGGAGCATTATCTTGATGAAAAAGAACTTTTTTTTCTTCTAAATGCGGTCGTTTTATCTTGATTTCTTCACTCAATCGATCCAATAATGCACAATAATATACACTATTTATAGTTTTTCCTTTCTCAAGATAATCAATAAATACTATAACCCTTGCATCCCAAAATACTGTGGCCATTACTTTTCCTGCTGATTTAACAGTTTTCGCCTTCTTGGGACCACTTTTACCAGCTTCTATCCATTGTTTTGACTGTTCTTTGCATTCTGGGGTGTAGTGATGGATCCATGTTTCATCAATAGGTATGAATCAGCGCAAGAACTCTATTGGTTTACGCTGATAAATCGCTAAAAGCTTCTCGGAATTGGTCCAACGGACGATTTTTTGGGGCAAAGTCAACAAACGCGGCACCCATCTTGCGGATAGCTTTTTCATATGGAGTTCATCATGTAAAATACTCCAAACTTGTTTTCGTGTATTTTAACAATATCAGCAAGTTCTCTGAGCTTTATTCGTCTATCTTTAGTCACTTCATTAAATATTTTTCTAATGTTTTCAAAAGTAGTAGCAGTTTTCGGTCTTCCAGAGCGTTGTTCACCTTCCGTACTTGAACGACCCATTTTAAATTGTTGAACCCAGGATTTCACGGTGGAGTATGATGGTACATTATCACCATGAACAGAATCCAATTCATCTTTGATTAATTGTGGCGTATAACCTTTCATATAAAAGTGTTTAATTAACGCACGAAACTCTTTATTTTCCATTTTTCAAAAATTATAAAACTTGTTTACTTCAATCACCTGTAACAAAGAAAATAATCATTAAATATTTCGGAAATTTTGACAGATGGCTTATAAAAGATTGCTTTTAAAAAACAAAACAAAAAGTTGCTAGTAAAACAGAAAATGTGCCAGGCCAGTTAGTTTTGCGGTCGCCCTCGTATTAAACAAAATATCATTCATGTGACTACCACAACTGGCTCGGCAGTACCTCATCCGATCAACCCAATTACAGTACATTTTCGACAGCTTCCGGTCGATGGTTGCGTTGGCCAAATGTCGTCCATGTCCTTCTCTTAATTTTTGTTGAGCATGGCGCGACAACAATAACCGTTGACGGTAACAGCGGCTCCTTGCTCGTTTCAAAAAAAATGGTCCAATGATGCCGCCAGCCCAAAATCCACACCAAACAGTGACTCCTTGTGGACGCATTGGCTTCTCAATAGTCACGTGGCGGTTCTCTGAACCCCATATGCGGCAATTTTACGTAGTGATAAAGCCACTGATATAAAAATGAGTTTCATCCGAAAACACGATTTTTCAGTACAAAATTTCCATCTCCTGCCGAACAATCTTTAGCCCAGCGGAAACGTATCGGAGGTTCATGAGGCTTCAGTTCTTGGACCAATTGAACTTTGTAAGCTGTCATACCGAGGTCTATATGCAAAATTCTTCTCAAAGAAGTGCGAGAAATGTCCACTTCCTGAGAACGATGACAAGTTGATGTTGATGGATGCTCTTGGACATTCTCAGCCACAGCAGCAATGTTTTCGATTGAACACACTAGAAGAGAAAGAAATCGGGTTGGTTTGTCCAATAATAATTCAGGAACTCGCTTCACAAATTGACGCACGAAGTGACCTAAAGGCAATTCTCGATAAATTTCCATGTACGTTTCTTACAGTTTGCGTTAAAGACTTACTACTTTGGAAGTTAGTTTTTAATATTTCACAATTTTGTTTCGAGCGTATAGTGTCCCATTTCGCAAATGTCAAACATCAAGCTGAAAGTAAAGATACAAATAAATGTTATTCTACCTTTTAAAGTCATACTAATTGTTAGTTCAAATATAATATTTTAAATTTATAAATTTAGATTATTGATCGGCATAAAATTCTAGGATGAAATAGTCATGACGTCAAACTAACCAGATATATTGCTTTTAGTCGGAAATCTATTGGTATTGAAAATGGACCAAATCGGTCATCAGGAGACAAAGTTCTCCTTTAAGGGACTAAAAAAAGTTCTGTTTAAAATTTTAGTTGTAGAATATTTTTTCTATGTAATTTTATTAATAAACTGTTAAATTATTTTTTGCAAGTAGTAGGCATAAATTTTTTAACCTTCCTATAAAAGGGCGTGGTTATTGGGCCCAATTGGCCCAAAAACCGCCCCCTTATGTTCGAAAACATGTGGTTATCAAGAAACAATTGAGTTTTATGAAGAATCTGAGTATGCCTTTAAGTTAAGGATTTTGCTGAATCAAAGGCCTTGATTTGATATATACGAAGTTGGTATCAAAAGAAATACACCCTGACAAAGAGACCGGTGCCACGCCCCCTTGACCAAATTTTCATATTGGACCGTAATTCATAATGGAGGGTTTTTAACCAACGGCACGCCGAACTTAATTTGTCCTTTTGTTCTTTTACATGGAGTTCAAATGTTTTTCTTAAATTTATTTTCCTCGTTTTCGTCTAAATCCAATAGTTTGGCATCGTTAAGGGCACCATAGACATGAGGGTAAAACATGTGGAAATCATCGACTTCAAATTATAGAGAGTTGGAAATCACAACTTCAAATTATAGAATGTCAGCGAGTAAAACATCATTCCTACAACTTCAAACTGCTAGGGGCGCCAAATCCGTTTGCTTTATATATATCCATCATTAGATAGATGGTACATTCGCCTTGTTATTCCATTTGCAGCAAATCGATATACTTGTCGGAGTTCCCATTATGACAGGGTGTCCGCCGGGTAGGTGTACTACTTTGTTTTGCCGACATTTTGGTAAACATTAGTCTTGACAGTTCATATTTGGCAGTCGTGAAGTAGAGTCGGGGCAAATTTATTATGGAAAAATATTCGATAACTCGTTAAACATTTTATCAAAATTATTCATCGATTACTGTGGCAATTACAAAGTTACGTGAAATTTTTGGGAGAAACGACGAGGGTCTGTAGCTGATGGGCCCAAGCATGGACCACAACATACTGCAAGATCGGCTGAAAACATAACTGCTGCTCAAGAAAGTGTTCAAAACAATTCATCAACCTCAATTCGACGCCGTCTGAATGTAATGAAAAATGTGCTCAAAAGGGCCCGCATTTGTGAGGCTAACAGAGGGAGAGATTTATCTGATATTGTATTCCATACATAATTGCCGACATTAAAAAAAAACATTTATTAATACAAGATCAATTCTCTTAATTTAATCAAAAATTATAACATACAATGTGGTATACCTTCCCGATCAACACCCTGTAGTATACCTTCCCGGCGGACACCCTGTATATTCTGAACCGTCGCACAGTCGCCAATTGAATTTTTCGTTGCCAAAACATATCTTTTGAACCGAATAAAATAATCTTTATTGCTATGAAGAGTTCCCCTCTTTCTCACTTCTTTATGTCAGTCCAAAAGAAATTCTTTAAAATTTAACCTCATTAAATTTTATACAAACGCCTAAAAGCATAGCTGCTTTCTGTTTCAATGCGATAATATTTTAAAAATCGACTTGTCTGTTCTGCCCCCGTCGCGATGTCTCAAACCCATCAAGTGTTTCTGCTAAAATATGCCTTGCGATGTCTACCTAAAAAGTTTTTTTTTTGTTTGCCAGTTACCTTCCGTGTCCTCTAACCTAAAAGTATGCTTTATCTCTTTTGACACTGCAAATTTCTTTTTGATGACTTTGGCTGTTTGCGTTTTATGGCAGGAGTGTAGCTTGACATTCGACATAAATGAAGTGTACATACGACGGCATCAGGTTTCCTCCATGGCCGCGGAAAATATAAACATTGTCAGAATTTATGCTTTATGACAGTTTGTTTTTTTCTGCCAAGTCTATTTTTAGGCTGTTCATTTTAAAGAACTTTTTGAAAAGAATATGATTTGTCCTCGAGTTCGGCGCTAAATTTAAGTACACCAATGTGTGGCATAGTTTTGTGCGTTTAACAATTGCACAATTGCGTGGGCGAGTGTATGGCACAAGGTTGTTCCTTGTTTTGCCTCCTTTAGATGCCAATAGCCGATGTGGTGATTAGACACCTCCCTAAAAACTGGACCGCCTTCTTTATATTCTTCAGCATATACACATCTGACGCCGTTCTGCAAAGCATTAACAACTTAAATAAACTTTACTCACTTACGCGCAGTATTTGCGAATTCTAATATTTTTTGTTATTAGCGAGCGAATATTCCAAGGGTGCTTTTAAATTCAAGGAAAGCTAAAAAAATCTCTTTGGCAAAAGTAAATAATATTAAGTAATGTAGAAGCTGCCTGCCTGCCTGCCCGCCTTAAAGTGTGTTATTTTATTTATCTTTTGCCAAAATGTGTTGACTTAATTTTCGCCTTTTGGATATTGACTTTGTGGCGGCTGGCGAAGCAAACACCACCAACGTTTTGCGTTGGGTAGCATTTCGCGTTTATTTTTTGCTTTATGAAGCATATTTTTAGGCGGTCTAAAATTCTACAAAATTCATAATCCTTCTTCGGGTACGGTACTTCCGTGGTTATCAAATATTTTCCTTCGAAATTATTGCGAATTTGTCTTGGCTGTCGGCATGATGAATCCATATTCTTCTTTCTTACATCCTTCAGATTGTCAACAATGGTCTCTTGGTGGCTAGAAGTTTGCGTTTATTCCTTAGATAAGGATTTGGTTTTTAAAATAAAATAATTAAATAAGAGCAAAGCAAGTATAAAGAGGGGGACGGGGTGGGGTGATTTGAGAATTCCACTTTATGCACCACAATTTGTATGCAAAACTTTTAAAATTCTATAGGGGTTATAATTTTAGAATTATAAGTATGTCTTGAAGATATTGGTTACCACCAATTAGGGGAAGCAATTTAAATCGTATTTTCTAGGAATATACGAGGATTGCTATTTATATTTCGGGTCCTGACAATACTAGTGTTCCCAAATGCAAACTGAAACTTCCATTGGAAACTTTGGACATTTTTTAGCATAACTTCACCAAGAACGTTTTGTCATTTGAGGGCGAATTTTTTTGTTTACAGGGTGTTGAAAAATTCATCTCAGTCAAAAAATGGAATTATCCCGAGAACATTTTCGTGCTATGATTTTTTACGATTATCGGCGTGGGTTATCGAGACAAGAGTGTTTAAATCAACTTGTTTCGACTTTTGGCGATGAAACACCATCAAAAACCACTGTTAATCGCTGATACCAAGAGTTCAGTCTCGGACGCCGTTTGCTCCGGCATGAAAGCAAATGATTGCGTTTTTTTTCAGTATAACCGTCCATGTTGCCACAGAACCTTTAGTGGAACATAGGTCGGTTAATTCTGAGTAGTATAAAACCATCTGTTTGCCAACAGTGTTCGAAGAAATGAGGAAAGATAATAAGAGACGACGGATCATTTTGCATCACGACAATGCGAGCTCTCACACATTAGCTGAAACGATGAGCTATTTGACCACTCAATATGTCGAATTGATGGGCCATCCAACGCACAGCCCTGATTTGGCACCCAATGACTTCTTCTTATTCCCTAGCATCAAGAGAAAATGCGTGGTCAACGTTTTTCATCGCCCGAAGCAGCTGTTGAAGCGTTAAAAAAATCATGTTTTGGAGGTGTCTCAATCGGAGTGGAAAAAGTGCTTCGACAATTGGTTTGTGCGCATGCAGAAGTGTATTGATCTTAAAGGAGAATATTTTGAAAAACAGTAAAACCATTTCCAATGATAAATTATTTTGTTTTTATTGCCGGACCCGAAATGCAAATAGCAACCCTCGTATAAGGTTTGTAATTGTTAAATTATATATTGAAGATATTGGTTACCACCAATTAGGGGGAAGCAATTCAAATCGTATTCTCTAGGAATGTATGAATATAACAGTGTTGCCATAAGCCTACAAAAAACAAAATGAAAAAAGGAGCTAAATTTAATAAAATATTTTCTGTATTTTTTACCATGTTTTTTTTGAAGTTTTAATCTATTTTTTGGCCCAAAAAAGAGCTGAATTCCAAAAAAAGGTGCCAAAATTTTAAATATATGTGACGCAAATAGAAAGGCCCCTAAGGTTAAAAACCAGTTTTGTTCAGGAAAGCCATTTTAAAGATTAGGTCCCTTTCTATTTGCGCTTAGAATCGTCGACTTCACTTTCATAAAACGCGCATATTTCTGGGAGGGAACACTTTTGGGGCATGGGATCGGTCTCATTCGATGCTCAGATGTTGTCCACATCAAAAAAAAAGTGAAAAGTTGATGAAAGGTTTTGTTCAGGAGAGCCATTTTAAAGATTAGGTTCCTTTCTGTTTGCGCATAGAATCGTCAACTTCACTTTCATAAAACGCGCATATCTCTGGGAGGGAACACTTTTGGGGCATGGGATCGGTCTCATCACATCAAAAAAAGAAAAAATATAAAAATTTTTTACCCTTTGCCAATTGCAATTTTATTCACTTTTATATTTAAAAGATATAAAATATTGTTATACTTATTTACATATTACAACAACAGTGTTGGAATGTTGGATTTTTTTTAAAAAAATTTCCAAGCTTTTTTGTCTTAGCTGACCTGGTTGTAAACATAAGCCGTTAAAAATAAGTTACTTACCTCATTTTAAAAGCATTACATTTTTGCTAATGTTGGAATAAACTAAAATTTACTCGCATACGACGCAATAATTCAACTTAGAATAACCATAAATTTGCAAATTCGCTTTGCTATCGTTGTCCGCATAGTTTAAACTTTTATTTTTCACAGTTTTACGAACTCGGAATTGAGTACAAAATAAATAGCCCAAAACACTGTAAGAAATTATATGTCTTAAACAAATGTTAACAGGGCATATTTAAATTATGTACCATGAAAAGGTGCCAGAAAAAGTTTCTTTTAAGCCCAAAAGTTCCTGTAAACACCTGGCACCTTTTTGCAAAAAAAAAGTGCCGAGGTAAAAAAAGGGTTCCAAAAAAGCTCCAAAAAGTGGCGTTCTGGTAATACTGGTATATAATCTTCTCGATAGAACGAGTTTAAGGTACCCAGAGTTGCAAAAAATAAAAGCTTGGGGTACATGTAGGACGGAAAAATCAGTGGAATATGATAAATACTTCGTCAGTCTATTAAACGAGTGTTTACAAAGGGTGCTACGCCTTGCAGTTGCTTACTCATGGGTTATAAAAGTTTAAATTTGTAGAAAAATCTATTTTTGGCATCTAAAATAATATTTTTACCAATTTTAGTTTTCACAAGAGAGCAGATCCATAATTCCGTGACTTTTCAAATGAAACACATTTTTTGTGTTAATTTACAAAAGCAAATCAATGTGCGCTTTATTTTTGCTTCAAAAAAATCCATTTTAGACAGTCATAACTTTGAAACGGTAGGACCTCTGGGCTTCGTTTAAATTAGTTATCCGACAACTGGTTCGACCACAAATCCGAAAAGTTTCAAACCGCTGCCTTTTCGTCCCGTTGCATTTCCACACGCAGAAAAAAAGTATGGTTGGGTGACAATATTTGAAGAGGATCATACTATTGTTGGGAATATGGTTGTGGCACAACAATATTATGATCATCAGAACAATAGTATGGTTCACAGACAACCATACTATGATCCCCACAATAATATTATGGTCCTCACAACAATAGAATTATTCACACACAGCCATACTATGGTCCCCACAAACATATTATTATTCACACTCAACCATACTATGATCCTCACAACCATATTATGATTCTTATAATTATAGTATGTTTAACATACAACAATATTATAGTCCTCACAACCATAGTATGACTCACACAAAACCATACTATGATCCCTGAAATTCTTCGTAAGAATTGGGTTAAGTTACTATTCAACAATACAGATTTTTATTAAGTAAATTATGTAAAAATACACTAAACTCTTAATAACAGGAGTGACTGAACAGTAGAAAATATTTACTTATTAAAAATATATCAGTTATACTTATCCAAAGTAGCTTGTTTTGAAATAATTTAAATTTCATATAAAAGTACTATTATTGCGTAAGATGCGTAACAATAACATTGTCAAATTGAAAAAATTATGCTGGTATAATTGCCGTAATCATATTATTGTTAACATAAAACAAAAAAAAAACAATACTTTTGTCGCACCAACCATATTAACATTGTTGCTACAACCATATTGTCATTTTTAAATTTGGCAACAATACTATTGTTACATTTCAACAATATTAGTATTGCTGCAATCATACTATTGTCAAAATAAAATTCAAAAAACAATACTATGGTTGCTACTACCATGCTTTTATTGCAGAGAACATACTATTGTTGCCGTGACCATCTTTTCTCTGCGTGCGGGTATGGTGGTACATGGACATATTTTCATGAAATGACACAAGGAATACGGTGGTGAAATTTGTCCAGTCGGGAATGGATCACCCTGTATAGCTCGACAATGAGGGTGGACGGGTCGGCGTAATAAGCACAAAATATGTCGGCATAAAAACCTCAAAATATGTTTCTTACAAGTGGTGTTGTGCACATAAACGCTTCGCTGAATAATGTACCCATTTGGGAACGAGAACGGAATGTATTTACTGGTAAATAAACTAAATTTCCTATATGAAATTTGAGTAACTTGTGTGTGACGATTTAAAGACAAATTTAATTATTCAAATATACGAGGGCGGTTCGGAAACTTCTTAGCCTAGCACAAAAAGCGCGGTATAAACAGAATAAAGTTAAGTGTTTTGGAAACCTCCATCTCTGCTATGAACACATGTTAAATTTTGTTTCGATCTGGCAACTCCTTCATATAGAAACAGGTGTTCACAAAAGACGCATCCGCGATTTGTTTACAATGGAAAAATTAGAAATGCGTGGTGTCATTAAATATTTACATAAAAAAGGTTTATCGGGACAAGAAATTCATAATAATAGGGTGAATGTGTTAGGTGAAAGTGCTTCTTCATATGCAACAGTAAAAAATTGGGTTGCTGAATTTAAACGTGGTCGTACAAGCATTGAAGATGAACCACGTAGTGGACGTCCAAAAACAGCAACAACAACAGAAATTGTAGCCAAAGTGCATGATATGGTATTAATGATCGACGAATAAAAGTGTGTGAACTAGCTAATATCATGGGCATCTCAAATGATCGAGTCCATTTAATTTTGCATGAAGAACTACAGAGGAAAAAGCTTTCTGCAAGATGGGTGCCGCACTTGTTAACAGTCGACCAAAAACGCATAAGAATGAACATTTCTTAAGCTTGTTTGGATCGTTTTCAGCGAAATAAAATGGATTTTAAGCGTCGTGTCATAACTGTCGATGAGACATGGATCCACCACTATACTCCAGAGACAAAAGAACAATCCAAACAATGGACTGAAGCTGGAGGAAGTGCCCCAAAGAAGGCAAAAACAATTCAATCGGCTGGTAAGGTTATGGCAACGGTTTTTTGGGACTTCAAAGGTATTTTACTGATTGACTATCTGCAAAAGGGTAAAACAATAAATTCATAGTACTATTGCAACCTTTTAGATCAATTAAATGTACAAATTCGAGAAAAACGTCCTGGCTTACAACACAAAAAATAAATTTTCATCAAGACAACGCACCAGCGCACAAGAGTGTTTTAACAATGGCTAAAATCAACGAAATAAAGTACGAGTTGCTTGACCACCCACCTTATTCTCCTGATTTAGCTGCCAGTGACTTTTACCTGTTCCCAAATCTAAAAAAAATCCTTGCTGGCGAGCGTTTTACCTCAAATGAAGATGCAATTACAGTTGTAAACCACTATTTTGAAGACCTTGAGGAAAACTATTTTAATCAAGGGATAGAAGTGCTAGATAAGCGTTGGACTAAGTGTATTGAAGTTTCAGGATATTATATTGAAAAATAAAAATATTTTTGAAAAACTAACTATTCCCTTTCATTGATAGGCTAAGAACTTTCCGAACCGCCCTCGTATCGATGAAGATTGTTTTTATTGATTAAGGTCTGCAGCCCTGCCTCATAATGAAATTGTTTTTAACAAATAATAGCAAATCGGAAATATTTTCGATAAACAGCGTATAAATATTTGAAAGCGTATACTACTTTGAAATATCACTGGATTTCCAATTACGTAATTACTTTTTATTGTTTCGTTTCGTACAATTTTTTTAAACATTTAATTTAGACAATTTAAAGAGTTCAAGGAATTTTCCCTTTTCTGCTTGGATTTTACAGGAATATTCTTAAAATATTATTTTTATATAATACTAACACTTAGTGTTGCCTGGCGCCATCTAATATTTCCATTGGAAAGTTTGACATTTTTTAGCATAAACGTACTCAGAACGTTTTGACGTACGACCATCATTTGGCAAAAAATGGAATTAACTCGGTAAAAAATTTGGTGCGATCATTTTTCACAATTTTCGACGTAGATTATCACGACAAGAGTGCATCGATGAACTTAAATATTTGTATGGCGATGAAACACCATCCTATAGCACTGTGACAAACTGGTTTAATGAATTCAATCGAGGCCGACGCTCGCTCAAAGACGAAGATCGTCCAAAAGCGGCCGTTGTGCCAGAGAACATTGATGCCGTGATCTAATAATGCAAGATCGTCATTTGGCATACAGTTTGATAGAAGCATCCTTGGGCATTTCTTCCACCAGCATACATCCGATATTGCATGTACATCTGGCCGTAAAAAAGGTTTGTTCTCGTTGGATCCTGCACAATTTGACAATCGCTCAAAAAAAGGCTCGTGTCGATTTGTGCAAAGAAATTTTGAAAAAATACGATCGCGGTGCTTCAAAAGACGTTTATAAGATCGTCACAGGTGACGAATCATGGATCTATGCGTATGAGCCTGAAACAAAACAGCAATCGACTGTGTGGGTCTTCGAGGACGAGCCAAATCCAACGAAAGTTGTTCGTGGAAGAAGCACTTCAAAGCAAATGGTCGCCTGTTTCATCGGCAAAACTGGTCATGTGGCGACTGTTCCGCTTGAGCAAAGTAGGACGGTAATTTCTGAGTGGTACACCACAAATTGTTTGCCTGAAGTCTTCGAAGAAATTCGATAAATGAACAAGAGAAGACGAATCATTGTGCACCATGACAATGCGAGCTCTCACACATCGGCTCAAACCAGCGCCTTTTTGACCGGCCAAAACGTAGAATTGATAAGTCATCCGCCGTACAGCCCTGACCTGGCACCCAATGACTTCTTTTTATTCCCGCACATAAAGAAAAAAATGCGTGGTCAACCAATTTCGTCGCCAGAAGATGCTGTTGAAGCGTTCAAAAACCATGTTTTGGAGGTGTCTCAATCGGAGTGGAAAAGTGCTTCGACAATTGTTTTAAGCGCATGCAAAAGTGTATAAATCATGCTGGAGAATACTTTGAAAAACAATAAAACCATTTTTAATGATAAATATTGGCATTTTATTTTTAGGCCAAAAATATTTATAGCAGGTCTCGTAGTGGAACTATTAACAATTAATTATCAGTGTTTAGGGCCGACGATCTATTAATAAACGGATAAAGGGTTCTCATCAAGATGTTGCATTTATTTTTAATGTATGAAATATGATCCTTATATCTTAGTTTGGTGTCTAAGAGTAGAGTAAGACCTAACATATTTTCCCACTTTATATCCGCATTTTACATTAATATTGCACTGGGGAAGGAAACGGTCTTTTCTAGTGAAATACTTTAGATAGCCTGACATTTATCATAGTTCATGGATATTTTCCACTAAGTAAAATATTCAAAAATTGGCCCGAGTGCTAGCTGTATATTGGACACAATTTCGTAGGATTGTTTATCAGAACACAATAATGCTGTGTCGTCAGCAAATATAGGCATTATACAGTTCTGTATGGCCGGAATATCTGCGGTATATATGTTTTATAGAACTAGCGATAAGCAAGACCCCTGAGAACAACCAGCGGTTATGCTAAATAAACCCGAATATGTGACGCGCAAAAATGAAAGGGACCTAAGGTTAAAAACCAGTTTTGTTCAGGAGAGCCATTATAAAGATTAGGTCCCTTTCTATTTGCGCTTAGAATCGTCGATTTCACTTTCATAAAACGCGCATATCTCTAGGAGGGAACACTTTTGGGGCATGGGATCGGTCTCATTCGATGCTCAGATGTTTTCCACATCAAAAAAAGAAAACAATGAAAATTGATTTTTTACCCTTAGGTCCCTTTCTCTATACGCTGTCACATATGTAGATCCGATGTAGACATTCTGAAACATAAAAGCTCTGTATAATTTTTATAATATGGGAAGGAAAATAAAATATTATTAATTTGCAGATTAAACCCTAAAATTAATTTTTTTCTTAAATTTTTTTAATTAAAACAAAAAAATTGTTTTTTCTTTGTGTAAGTGCTAACCTCTCGATCATTTCACGGGCCCCTATATCAATAGTACATGCCATGTAAATCACTCCCCTTGGTTAGCCTATTCCCTTGCCATCGCTGGCTTTGTCGTGCCACCGCTCTTCTCACTTTTGACTTCGTTTGCAATTTCAGCCAACTGCAATAATTCGAAAGCACCACTTCAGAGAATATAATTTGTACGTAATTTGCGCTTCTTATTTTTAAAATCCTTTGCATAAATCTTAATTGAGGCCATAAGATCTCAGTTCGTTTCTTTTGCCTTCAAACGAAATGCGATGCCTTTTGTCTTCATCAACGCTGCAACGTCTTCTTGTATACAAAATTTCACAAAGTATGGATGGATGGACAGACGGAGGACGTACATATTTTGCAAAAACAGTTTTCCGTTTTCGTTTGAAATCATGCGCAAACTTACACCCTGAACCAACAAAAATAAAATGAAAGTAAAGTAAACTTATAGGCGGCATAATTTCATTGCAAATTTATTACCATTCTTGTGTGTGTGTGCGCGTTTTTTGTTTCGGCTTAAAATTATTCCAACGACGACTACTTTTAGGCTGCATCATATTTATTACCCTCGATGGCTCTTTTCACAGCAGAAATTACGGCGGACTGCACAAAGTGAGGGGGCAAAAATGTATGTCTGTCTGTCTATCTGTCAATTGCTCTACGTTGGTCCATTTACTGTTGAAAATTATGCGAAATCAATTTCATTTGCTGGCAAAAACGTGCGGTGAAGTCCATTCGAAAATAAAGTCTGTCTGTTTGTTGGTTGAATACAGAAAAGGGCATAAATTAAGGCCAGGAAATGAGATTACTGTGGCATGGCACAACAAAACCCGAGGCCAGATGTGTGCCATGATCCTTGAAGTTCTCTCGGCCATAAATGCAAGCGATTTAAAATCATTTTAAGGCAATTATATTATTGATGAATATTTTGCTGAATTATTGATGGAAATTAAGTTTATTTCAAAGGACCTCACGAATAAAAACGCAAATAATTTAACTTAAGTTTTATATAAAAATGATTTTTTTCCGTTTTGCTGCGGCATACATTTTGTGAGACCTTTGTCTGTGTTGCAAAAAGTTTGGCCTCCTCTTTCCCTTTCTTTAAAGAAAGTTACACTTTCGTATCGCCTCAAAGTATGCTGTACTTTCTGCTTAATCCATTGGCTGCTTAGTATGCTTTATGCCTCAATGATTAACAATCTCAAATGCGTTATATACTACCAGCGGCTGTCTCTTGTGCTCTCTATTCCGGTTTTTCAATAAACTGCCAACGTTTGCCTTCATTTTTATCTTCATCGAGTATTTGACTGGCCACGAGTAAAATTATTCTTCCCGTTCGCCGGAACATAAAACCTTCAAAGTGTGCGCTCACTTTTTGAGAAAATTCCAAATTCAGCAGAAAATTGTTTTTTCACATCTTGGCGGTCTTCTCGCCATTTCGCTGGTAATACTTAAAATATTAAAACTTAAAAAAGCGTTTTCTTTTTTGGCGAGTTTTATAGAGGTAAAAAAAAACACTTTTATAACATTTTTTTGCTTTTCTCTGATTCTCTTGCTGGCCAGAAAGTTGAAAAAAGGAAAAGGAAAACCCCGCTTAATGCCTAAAAAATTTATGAAAAACTTCGTACGCGTTTACATGGAAATATCTTTTTCTGTTTCACTTGGTTTTACTCACAGAACACACATACCCCCTAAATGCTCGTATACATTCCAGTGCACACACTTTTTCTCTCTCACTCCAATAATATCCGTTTCCTGCCAAAAAAAAAAACACACCAACCAGCGAATGTTACGAAAAAAAAACCGTTATGCACTGCCAGTAGTAGTACTAATGGTTGGCGATTATGTTGTTAGTTTGTTCTCCCAGACTCCAGAGTAGCAGTAGAATTTGTGTGCCGCCAAACTCAGCAGTGGGCAAGCACGAGCATTTTGTCGGTTTCCATTTGTGGTTACTTTTCAAGAATTCCAGCTTCAAAAAGAATTACCGTAAAATATTTCGACGGATTAAAATTATTTTGTTGTGTGTGCGAGTCTGTGTGACCTCTGCGGTAGCAGGTGAAGGCAATTTACTTACATCCCCCTCCCAGCGAAATCTGTTAAGGATATTAGCACCTTGCCCCTTAAGGTAGACTTTAATATTTATTTACTGAAAACACCTAATTGTGGGCATAAGAAATGAACGCTTTAGGTTGGGGCGTTTGAGATTTTCCCCAACATTATGCCGCCTCGTTTTGTGTCATTGAGCCCCTTAGGGTATGCTACAGTATTCTGCGTCTTACACATGCCTTGCCATAGGCAACGTATGGAGACTAGTGGTGCGGTGCTCTCTAGGATTTCTTTTACATTCGTTGAGCACTGCGTGAGTGTGTGCAATAGTAAAAAAAGAAAAATATTTACCAAATTGGTATACTTTTTCGATTTAACTCTGTGTTAAAAAAATAATGTACTTCGTATACCTGAAAGTATGCCATAAAATTTGTCTAAAAGTTTTTAAAAGGCAAATAACCCAAAACTATGCCATGATATTAAGGAGGAACAAGAAAAGCATTTAATTGAAAATAATACAAAAATTATACAATTTATCTATAAAAAGAAGATAAGTAAGAAGTCGTTCGTTTTGGCAGGGCTTTATTTGACAAGTTCTCCATCAGGGAGTGTGGTTTGTGGTGAGGTTTTAGAAATAAGGCACTGTGAAATTGTCCAATGAAATCTTTACACTAATATCCCGATTTGCGTAGCCCCGATGTGCGTTGATTCGATTTGCATCGCCTAAAAAATAACAAAATGGCCTCGAATTGCTTTGTTTTGCGTCTTATGACTACAGTTTGCATCGTTTTCTAATTTTCGCTTGCAAAGGGATTCCCATTTTATTCGCTTTTGGTTAAATTGGCAACAACGGGATTTCCCGCATTAAAACCTTTCGTCGTTAAGTGTCAGTTAACAAGAAGCTCTTGGGTGATAATGTAGATTTAAAAGCTCTCAAACTAGTTCACTGTGCTAAGAGATAACAAAGGTTAAAAAAGAGTCAAAGGCGTAAGCAAATTTCATTAAAACAAAAAATTTAAATTTTTTTCAAAAATTTTATTCAGCTCTCGAATCAAAACCCTGATGGGACAATTGTTTTCGAGTTACAAAAATTATTAAAAAAATGTATTAATTGTTTAATATGCATATAAAAGGTGTTTTTTCAGACGCGTGGTTTTCAAGAAGAAATCCAACTCAAATAATTCAATGTTAGCTTTATTATAAAGATAAGGCTTGGCCATTATGTTTAAATTATGATATCGTGCAAGTGGCCGCCGCGGCTGACTCGAATAAATTCCAGCCGAGAGAGGCCCAATTTTCTACCACTTTTATTCAGCATTTGGGGCCGTATGTCAGCACTAACGCGCCGAGTATTTTCTTCGAAGGCTTCAATCGTGTAGGGCTTATCTTCGTAGAAAAGCGACTTCACGTAATCCCACAAAAAATAGTCCAGTCAGGCTTATCTGCGTAGACAAGCGACTTCCATTACCCCACAAAAAATATTCAAGTGGTGTTAAATCCCACGCCGTCTTGTTGGAACCAAAGGTCGTTCACATAAACATTCTCTAATTTGGGCACGAAAAAGTCTTTAATCTTGGCTTTAAAGCGTTCCCCATTAATTGTAACTTTATGGCCGGCTTCATTTTTGAAGAAATATCGACCAATGATTCCCTCTGCCCACAGAGCACACCAAACAGTGACTTTTTGTGAATGAAACGGCGACTCAACGTGGCTTGTGGATTTTCATTCCTCCAAATTCAACTAAAAGTGAGCTTCATCGCTGAACAAAATTTTCTTGTAAAAATCAGGATCGGTGGCCTTCTCCTTTTAGGCCCATTCACCAAGATTTGAAAACGTTGTTCCGGCGTAAGTCTATTCACTTTGAAATGGCAAGCTAAATTGAGTATAAAACAAGTGACAGAATAAGTTCAAAGCCAGATTGAATACCTCACGTCAAAAAAAAAAAATAGTTCTTCACATACGTGAAGTAACAAATTTTAAATATTTATAAAATATGTTTTTTTGAAACGATGTTTTTAGAAACTCTCATATTTTCGTTAATACGAGTATATAATTTGCGTTGTCTCGCATTGCGTCCAGTTTTGTCTCAAGGAACGTTACAAATTGGGGTATAGGACGGTTCGGAAACTTCTTAGCCTAGCACAAAAAGCGCGGTATAAACAGAAAAAAGTTAAGTGTTTTGGAAACTTCCATCTCTGCTATGAACACGTGTTTAATTTTGTTTCCATCTGGCAACTCCTTCATATAGAAACAGGTGTTCACAAAAGACGCATCCGCGATTTATTTACAATGGAAAAATTAGAAATGCGTGGTGTCATTAAATGTTTACATAAAAAAGGTTTATCGGGACAAGGAATTCGTAATGATATGGTGAATGTGTTAGGTGAAAGTGCTCCTTCATATGCAACAGTAAAAAATTGGGTTGCTGAATTTAAACGTGGTCGTACAAGCATTGAAGATGAACCACGTAGTGGACGTCCAAAAACAGCAACAACAACAGAAATTGTAGGCAAAGTGCATGATATGGTATTAAATGATCGACGAATAAAAGTGCGTGAAATAGCTAATATCATGGGCATCTCAAATGATCGAGTCCATTTAATTTAGCATAAAGAACTACAGATGAAAAAGCTTTCTGCAAGATGGGTGCCGGACTTGTTAACAGTCGACCAAAAACGCATAAGAATGAACATTTCTCAAGCTTGTTTGGATCGTTTTCAGCGAAATAAAATGGATTTTAAGCGTCGTTTCATAACTGTTGATGAGACATGGATCCACCACTATACTCCAGAGACCAAAGAACAATCCAAACAATGGACTGAAGCTGGAGGAAGTGCCCCAAGGAAGGCAAAAACAATTCAATCGGCTGGTAAGGTTATGGCAACGGTTTTTTGGGACTTTAAAGGTATTTTATTGATTGACTATCTGCAAAAGGGTAAAACAATAAATTCAGAGTACTATTGCAACCTTTTAGATCAATTAAATGTACAAATTCGAGAAAAACGTCCTGGCTTACAACACAAAAAAATAATTTTTCATCAAGACAACGCACCAGCGCACAAGAGCGTTTTAACAATGGCTAAAATCAACGAATTAAAGTACGAGTTGCTTGACCACCCACCTTATTCTCCTGATTTAGCTCCCAGTGACTTTTACCTGTTCCCAAATCTAAATAAATTCCTTGCTGGCAAGCGTTTTACCTCAAATGAAGATGCAATTACAGTTGTAAACCACTATTTTGAAGACCTTGAGGAAAACTATTTTAGTCAAGGGAGAGAATTGCTAGAAGAGCGTTGGACTAAGTGTATTGAAGTTTCAGGAGATTATATTGAAAAATAAAAATATTTTTGAAAAACTAACTATTCTCTTTCATTGATAGGCTAAGAACTTTCCGAACCGCCGTAAGTGTACTTTAAAGTTTTTGCTATATAATCACTACTACGTAAAAACAAAATTTGAACAGTTCTCAAAATATTTTCGTTCTATTAAAGCCGGTTGTTAGGTGTTCCCTTTAAAAAATACCGCGTTTACACATATGTTCAACCGATTTTATTTTTTAAGCTATATAAGCTACATTTTGCATCAAATCTTTAAGAAGTTTGACACATTTCATTAGATAGATCTGCTGACATTAAAGTCGGTCATATCGTTCCACGTTTTGATTTCAGCCCAGACCAAAGGGGCCTTCTCATCCAATCCAATTTACTATAGTCGTAATGTAACAAATATTCACTTATGGAACAATTTTGGAAAAATGGGCTCATTTTTTCGTGTGGGGGTCTAAAAACGTCTTTAAATATACGAACTATGGCACGGTGCTCCATAGTACTGGCCTAGTTACAATGCGACTAACAATGTCATCCAGGTATTCTGGAGTTAGCCAATTTTGAGGACCAGCTGTGCGGGCTTCACCTTACTCTTGGTGAGGGGTTGCTGGCTATTTTACGCCTTAGCTACTCTATGGATCGTAGAATCAGGCTGTAGCGCAACTTTACAGCAAGAATTAATTTTGAGATTTAGGTTGTGAACCACAGCCATCGTAAAACTGCCCGAAAACTGCCTGCGGGGGCAGGCAAGACTAAAACAAATTTCTAGGTCTCCTGACAACACTTGTCAACAGACTTGAGTCTCTAGTCCGACCTAGTAGTGCATTTCCACTTCCACTTCGAGCCCGGCACGCTCTGACTGGTACACTCAGAGAACAGATTCGTTGTCACAACACATTTTTTTGCCAATAAAATGATTGTGGTGGAGTGTACGGCAAGTATTACATCAGTACAACCAAACGTTGGTTCCTCTGCTGCAGTTTTCAATACATGCAACCTCAGTTGTAAAATATATAACATCTTTTAAACAGACTTTATTTTTCTTTAGTCGTAATATAAAAAGCCATAATGAAAATAAATTCAGTAGGTAAATATTTAAAACTATTTTTGAGAGCACGATCTATTTCTTTGATAGGGATTTCGTTGAATTAGCGAAATGGCTTTCATTTTGCTCGCATTGGTATAGTACCAGACAGAATAGATATGCTTGAAGTTTCGCTCATTTTAATTTGTTAATGACGGTTTTTATATATCAGAAATATAATAAGATGAACCAATGAACTACCTTCGGTTACTTATACGATTTTTTTTTGATTATTAGTTGTTGGTATCGATGTACAAACACATACAAAACTATAAGTTGTCACAACAGGCGGTTATCGCAACCAACGATTTGGCTAAAATTTCATAGATAAAACTGAGTAGTCAGTTGACTGTTCCTCAACTTAAACAGAGGTCAAATTTTACGGCATGTGAAACCAAAATTTCATCAAGATTATTAACATTTAAAAAAAAATATTTTCTCCCCACGGAATCTCTGTAGTAAGAACCGATTTTTAACTGTATGTAGCATCAATGTCTATACCAAGGATTCACCCAATTGTATTACCCAAAAACATAAAAAATAAATAGGATTATCTGAGATGTAATTTAATCTCAATTTCAATTTGTATAATCTCATAATCAGTTTGTATTTTCCAAATTTTAATTAGAATTTTCTCAATATTAAGTTCCGTTTCTCAATTTCAATTTGTATAATCTTAAAATTAATTAACATTTTCAATTTCAATTTGTCTTTCGATTCTGAATATCAATTTGAATTTTTTCAATTTCAATTGACGATTCTTAATTTCAGTTTGTTTCTTAATGTCAATTGGCGATTCTCAATTTCAAAAAACTTTGCTTTATTTCGTCATCAAGTTCTAGCAATACGGCTAATTATTGATTTCTCTGACCATAGCTTAATGAAGAAAAGCAAAACAAAGCTTTTGTTTTAACAGCCTGAAATAGGTCGAAAAAAACGTCCACGAACCACTGAAATAGAATTTCAAAATCGTTGACGATTTCGTATATCTCGAATCCGCCGCAAACAAAAATAAAGAATAAAGTACAAACAAATCAACCTTCTTACAGTGGAAAAAATATCACACAATGCTGGACGCCGCACAGTGGTGCCTGTGCCTGCAACAAACGGGGTTTGATCGTAAAATAAAAAAAAACTTAATGATGCTGCTTGGTTTTTAATCAAGAAAAATACATCATTATTTTTTTAAATTTTGTTTCTACAAAATAACGCGGCAAAGTCATTCAAACGAAACTCTTTGAAATATGTAAAGGGTGTTTTTTTTAGTTGTGTGGTTTTCAATCTGTCCACACTTTTTTCGGAGTTAATCTTTTTGACAGCTGGCGTTTGATTTATGCTCAGTTTGGTTTGCCATTTCATAATGATTAGATCTACTCCGGAACAACGTGGTGAATGGGCCCAGTGGGCCACAACAATATGGCCACCAATTCTGATTTTTATAAGAAAATTCTGTTCGGCAATAATGCTCACTTTTGGTTGAATGGGTTAGTTAATAACCACGATTGTTGCATTTGGAGTAATGAAAATCTACAAGCCATTGTTGAGACGCCGTTATATCCTCAAAAAGTTACTGTTTGGTGTGCTCTATGGGCAGAGGGAATCATTAGTCCATATTTCTTCAAAAATGATCAATGACTTTTTTGTGCCTAAGTTAGAGGATATTGATGTGGAGGACCATTCTAGCAAGACGGCGCTACATGCCATACAGTCAACGAAACAATCAATTTATTAAAGGAAACTATCGGTGAGCGTATTATTACGCTACGTTGGCCTGTACCGTGGCCTCCAAGATCGTGCGATTTAAAATTGGGCCTCTTGGATGAAATTTATTCAACCTAGCCGCGGCGTCCTCTTGTCCGAATTATTTTTTAAACATAATGGCAAACTCTTATCTTTATAATAAAGCTAAATTCTTGACCATAACATTAAATTATATGCGTGTTATTTCTTCTTGAAAAAACACCCTATAGTATTTCAACATGAACTCTGAGAAAAAAAAATTTATTGTATAACAATACTAGTTAAGACAAATATTCAGGGTTTCATGATGACACTCAAAGAGTCAGTGTTTATTGTTTCCCTTGCACAAAAAGAAGGTGGGCTCGGTTGACCTCGGTGTTCTGGTTGCAAAAAAATTAATGATGGGAGTTTATTCTTTAGATTAAATAAAAAAAAATTTAGTTAGTATTTGCTAATGTTGAACAAAGCTATACATTTTATAAAAACAAGCCCGAGAATTTTTTTCTTAATTCAAAAATATACTTTATACAATGGAGTATAGTTTTAGGTGCATGTGCTTTAATGCTACCAGTAATATTAAACATTTGTTAAAGATTATTTTACAGCGGTTTCAAAAAAGTGCACATGGTAAAACAAAACAAAAAATAAAAAGTAAAAAAACACCACACTTGTTTACTTATATCATAGCCCTAAATGTATGCACTGAAAACTGCTTTAACCTGACAATCAATCGATAATTTTAAACCAAAAATTTTATTTAATATCGAGTTATCGGGTTTAAAAGTGTTTGAGAAGGTTCAGCTTACATAAAAGGCACTGCACTGAAAAATGCTTAAACCTGACAATCGATCGATAATTTTAAACCAAATATTTTATTTAAAAGTGTTTGAAAAGGTTCAGCTTACTTAAAAGGCTTTAGGCAATTATTAGATATAAGTGCTATTTGACATCCATTACAAACTCCAAAGGGTTATATCAGTCCTTTTGAAAACCCTAAAAAAATAATGGAACTTAACATTTTAATATATTTAAGGATTGAAATGCAAACACTAGCAGTATTTTTTTTCTTTTTTTAATTTTAATTTTTTTAATCTTATTTGGCAATATGAGAAATGTGTGCAAAATTTCAAAGTCCTAGCTCGATTTCTTCTATTTTTTGACTCAGCTTGTATGACAAAAATTCCACTGTGCCACGGTTATAATTTTTCTTTAACTTCAGTACCTATCTGACTTAAAATCTTCTTTAGCCCCTTAAAGTTCTTGTTATACTTTAAAAGGTTGGAGGCTATTAAAGAAAAGAGGTAGTTCTTCAATAGCCTCCAATTACTTCGATATTTCCCTTGACTATTGGTTTTCTCCTTTGCGCCTTATCTTATTACATTTTAACTATATTGTCCTTTCAACAGATCTACCGACGAAGTTGGCTATCTATTTAACTATCTGTATGTACAGGTAATTCAAACACAATCCTATGTTGTGTTATGCTAGAGGAAACACGCGTGTTATTGCTCAGCATCCTAAAAGTAGGTCATGAAATTTCAAAATGACTAAGCAACACATTTAATTGAAAATCATCCCAAAAGTATGCCATTTAAGGTTTCATTAAATATCAAGTTAATCCCTTACCACAGACAAGTTAACTTACATCTTCTCTCACTAGATAAGTTCATTTTAATTTTTCCTTGTGCCTTGCGCGCTGTTGTTGTGAAAATAACCCCTCAAGGTATATTTAACTATTTATTAACCTAAAATATACCTAATTATGTATGGCCCATTAAAATTGCGGCAGTTTCAGAAGACGTTCATCGTTGCCGTCAACCATACGGTGCAAAGTAACTAGGCACATTAATTGGCATTATTTTCTGTATCATCATCCTTTTGGTTAATGCTATGAAATTTTATTAAATCAATATGCCTAATTACAGGCAATACAATTTAATTGCAAGCAAAGATGAAATAAGGAAAAGCTAAAAAAAATCCAACATTTCTAAGATAAGATGACAGGTTAATAGTGTTATGAAAATTATCTTAATTGGTATGCAAGGGTTTTATGTAAGTTTTATAGCCTTAAAGTATGCTTTAAATAGTATGTGGATGTTTAGATAACATACTGTATAGTTGATTGTGGGAACAAGACAAGAATTAATTTTGTATTTAAATAAATCTTTAGTTTTGTAGGTGCCTTTTAATAATTATATTTAGTATTTTACAAATATTAAGTAATTTTCAACGTCATTGAAAATTACGTTTATTCTAGCTTATAAAGGCAACTTCGTCGAAATTATTGAAGACATTTTTTAATCGAAATTTTTTTAAAACTACTTTAAAAACAAACAAATTTTAAATAAGAAAATTGTTGCAAATCCCGTGATTTTTTTTAAATGTGTTTATTTTTATACATTTCATATACGATTTTTTATAAATACACTTTGTGATTCTCTTTGTAACAATTCGAAATATAGATCGTAAACACCTAAAAGGATTTATATCTTTATCGTAGCTAAAATCCAAGGCGATCTAGCCCATTCCGTTTCTCTGCCTGTGGAAAGGAAACTACTGGTCGCAATATTGATAATGAAATTTACTTTTTACAGTTTCCCTGCAGACTGTAGTTCGATTTCCATATGCTTCGTCTGACGGAGTGTATAAAAAACAATATTTTTCACAAATTCAAATTTCAATTTTAAACTCAGTGTAAATTGAGAGCATGATCCATAGGTCGGTCAAAGGGCTAAAGAATCTGTTTTCAGCTGACTTTTCTGCGTATGCAGTATTGCAAGAAATAATTTAGTCGGACAAGCCCGACTTTAGTTTTTATACCGTCCCTCGAAAAATGGGTGGTATACTAAATTTGTCATTCCATTTGCCACACTAAAAATAAAGGGTGGATACATTTCAAGGGCCGATGCCATTTCTTGACACCATTCTGACCATTGATGACGTTTGGAATGGTCAAGAGGCTTTAGTTCTTAAGTCAATTGCACCTTGTAAGCGTGTAAATGCCAGTCTTTATGTATAATGTTCACCAACGACGAGCGTGAGAGGTGCAATTGTTGGGCACGACGACGAGTTGAGGTGGACGGCTCTTCAGCCACACTATCGCGAACAGCAGCAATATTTTCTGCAGTACGAGTATGCACTTGTGTTTTTACATCTCAATTTTTGCACGATTTTTCCGATTGTACGCACATTTGGACGATTAAATTGACCGATATGCATTTTGAACGCCCATTTTCATTATAAGCCTGAACTACTTTATTGCTTTGGTCGCTTGTGTATCTTTCCATAGTTCAAATAAAGTTAGTCTGAAATTGAGAAATATCAAATGAAATGCTGCAAAAAACTTGACGTTTAGTTGTGGTTCACATTCAACATCGGCCCTTAAAATTTAACCATCCTTTAATAATCGCACACAGAGAAAACTTTAGTTGGAACTAGATTGATTCGGTTGCAAAAGAAGAAGTTCGGCTGTAATCCCCAATGGTTGGTTCGAAATACCACTAGATGAAACGCGAGAAATGCATTTAGTTGTGGTTGTGGCAACCGATAGTTTTTCAAACATTTTGTTGTTGTAACCAATTCATTACTAATAATTGGTTAACTAAAACGTCATCGATTATTTACGACTTTAAGCCAATCGATTTACAATTTTTTTTTCAACTAAATATCATCCATAATATTTTCCACATTTTCCTCGTCATGGCCCACCCTACAAATACTTGAATTGCGTAAGCAAACAGTTTTTTGCCTCTGACTAAAATTTTAAATGTGGAATGTGAATTTTTAGATCCAAAAGTTCTCTTCAGAAAGTTCGGAATCGGATAGGTACGAGGGCTGCTATATATATTTTTGGCCTAATAATGAAAAAGCGAATATTTATCATCGAAAATGGTTTTATTGTTTTTCAAAGTATTCTCCAGCATGATTTATACACTTTTGTATGCGCTCAAACCAATTGTCGAAGATCTTTTTCCACTCCGATTGAGACACCTCCCAACGCTTCAACAGCATCTTCTGGCGACAAAAAACGTTGACCACACATTTTTTCTTGATGCGCGGGAATAAAAAGAAGTCGTTGGGTGACAAGTCAGGGCTGTACGGCGGATGACCCATCAATTCCACGCTTCGGCCGCACAGTGGGTTAGAGTAGCATATTTTCAATAAAATAAGTTAAAAAAAATGTTTTCTAAGTATATTTGAGTATAATTTTATTAAGTAATGCCAAATATCAGTGTAGGTATATAGTGCAAGGAGTACAGTATGAGAACTTAAACATTGCATTTTATACATCTTAAAGTTAATCATCCACATCATCATCATTATCATCATCATTATCGTTATCATCATCATTATCAGCATCATCATTATCATCATTATCATCATCCGCAGCATCAGCAACTTCAACATCACTGAAATAGTTCTTGTTCGGAGCTGCAGGTACAATTAAATCAATTGCCTCCTCTGGCAAGCTTTGAACCTTCTTTGCAGGCAATTTTCGCATGCTTGAAATAATTGGGTCAGAGGTTATCAAAAACGTATTAAAATTGTCTTGGTTTGATTTTTCGTGACTGCACTTTCGGGAATGAAACTCCCTATATTTTTTAAAATCTTTATTTCGAGCTTCTTGCGCTTCTTCTGATAACTGCCCAATAGGTAAAAGGGCATTTGACACAATTTCGGGTCCGTGAATAAAAAACTTGTGCAAAGTGGTAGGCATATTGTACCAAGGATACGTATTGTGTGCATATATTTGAAATTTTTCATTATTAATTTCATGGCCACTGGATACAGCAATAAGCAACACGTGCATTTTTTTTTATTAAATTAACATCTATTTTTGTTATTTCGGCAGATTTTTCAGCGTTTTGGAAAAAACGTCTTGCCGTATTCCCATCTTTCGTGTTTCCAAAACCAGGTTTGGGTTGGTCAATTTCTTTTTTTGTTTCAGCTACTGTTCTTTTTTCAGAATCAGTTCTAGCCTGCCACTTTTGTAAACGCATTTTATATGCAACGTGCAAAAGACATTCAAAAAATCTAATCCAGCCATGAAGAATGGAAAGGCCAAATTTTAAATTGTCTACATGTACAGGTCTTTGGATCATGGCTTCTATATTATTAAAATCCTTACATGTAGCGCCACATAAGTAACACTTTTGTGTTGATGTGGTTTCTGTTAATTTGTGGGAAACATGTACAACTTTCTCACCAATCGTGACAGTTGAAGAGGTTAAATTCTGTATTTCCTCATCAACTCTTTTGTTTTCACTAATTGACACATATGCGGTTTCTTTGACAAATTCAATTTTCAAGGGTCTGCAAAATCTAGTTGAAGACGGCCGTGGATTTTGCCAAATTACCTTCTCCTCAAACATAACCCTAAGTGGTACAATTGTGGTTAAAAAAACTGACGAATCACTAGCATCCGATCCATGAAAGGCTTGTTTGTATGAGCTATGGCCAGAGCTTCCATCAAAGCCCCATTTTGAATATAATACTACATTCGAGTTCGTAATGCCTAATGAGTCAATAACAGTTTCTTGAAGTTCTATTAGTCGCTCCGCTGTGTGATTAAGAAGACTTTGTAAAGTTACTTCAACGGAGGTCTGGCTTATTTTAAAGCTGGTCGATTCTGGGTAAGTTTTTTGTTTTTCAGTTTGAATATTGTTGTAGGAGGGAAATATTTGAGGAGCAGCTTGTCTAACAGCATTGTATTGATTTCGTGTTAGTTTAGCTTCTACAAAAACAGCCAAAGCTTTTGTATTCGATATTTTCAAGGTGGGAAGTGGTTGTTTCAATTTTTTTTTAAATTTATTCCCTTGCAACACTTTTCATATATAGCTCGCAACACTTTTGATTCCTCGACATAACCTTCGCTTTGTAATTTAACCTGTGAAGCATAAAGTAACTCTGGCAATGACATGGTGTCTCTTACAATCTTTGTTTTTTTATATTTACTCCAACCACTGGTCTCGGTAAAACTAATTTCTTTTCGACCACGTTTTGCAGTCGGGGCAAGAGTAAAACCAATAGAGGATTCCAACCAGATTTCATTTTGAGTAATAAACCTCATTTGAATTCTATGCGCTCTAGTCCACCTAGATTTAAATTCATAAAAGAAAACATGAATTCTTTTATTTAAATCACACATATTATCCTCAGAGCAGTTGGTGCGTTTTTTGATTTCTTCAGCTAAAAATGTCATCTTGCCATTCATTGTTTGAGCGCTTGAATTGATCATAATATCAAATAAGCTTCGACGAGTATAAAAAACAACGTTCGAACTTGTATCTATAAAAAAAATAATGCTAATAAAAAAAAACCTTTCAAAAATCCCTTTTACCCGATTACTTGAAACTGCACAACACAATCACTATTTGTCAAAACAAAGAATATTATTAAAATAAACAAAAACAAAATATTATTGTAACAAAGAATATTATTAAAAGAAACAAAAATAACAACATTAATATACGGAAAAGAAGAGCACAAATAAATAGAAAAAAGTAACATGAAAAACAACAAAACACAACTCACAACAACAGCACCAGTCGCGAGATCAATGTGACTTTTAGCTAATTTGACTGCAGCAACACTTGTATTAAACAATGCATGGCTTCTAAAAAGCACCAAAGGGCTGCGTAAAATTTTGCAATACAACACAGATTTATGTCCTCTTTAATATAAACTACAAATTATGACACGAATGTGGACGAATAATAACTATATATCCATTTAAAATATAAAAATATTAATTTTATTGGCATTTTCAATATAAATAACTACATCTAAATCACTTCCACACACAATTTGATACACAAATGTTAACGACGTATTTGCAAAATAACCTGAACTTGATGGTTCCATTGAAAAATGTTTAACTTTTACAATACTTTTTAAAATAAATAAAATTTTCAACGGGAACGTTTTCACTTTTTTCAGCCTTTTTTGCACAAAAATTTCTATGAAGTTTGACTTAGAAGTTTCACTACAAAAACACCAGACCACTTTTGAAATTTATTTTAACGACAAGTAATGTAGAATTTTATATACTGTAACCGGGTGCAAAAATTTAAACGATACTTAAATTTTTTTTTTAATTAATCCAAGAAAACAGGCTATTCTAACCCTCTGTGGGCCGTTCAAAAAGGCGCTGGTTTGAGCCGATTTGTGAGAGCTCGCATTGTCATGGTGCACAATGATTCGTCTTCTCTTGTTCGTTTTTCGAATTTCTTCGAAGACTTTGGGCAAACAAATTGTGCTGTATCACTCAGAATTGACCCTCCTACGTTGCTCAAGCGGAACAGTCGCCACATGACCAGTTTTCCTTCCACGAACAACTTTCGTTGGATTTGGCTCGTCTTCGAAGACCCACACGGTCGATTGCTGTTTTGTTTCGGGCTCATACTTATAGATCCATGATTTGTCAGCTGCGTCGATCTTATAAACGTTTTATTAAGCACCGCGATCGTATTTTTTCAAAATTTCTTTGCACCAATTGGCACGAGCCTTTTTTGAGCGATTGTCAAATTTTGCGGGATCCAACGAGAACTAAACTTTTTTACGGTCAGGTGTTCATGCAATATCAAATGTGTGCTGGTGGAAGAAATGTCCAATGATGCCTCTATCTCACGGTATGTCACATAACGATCTTGCATTATCAGTTCACGCAAGGCATCGATGTTCTCTGCCTTTGAGCAAGCGTCGCACAGAGGTCGATTTTGCACTTTTAGGTGGCCAAAATTATTTTTGTATAAAAATGGACTTAAAATAATGGTTAGATAGCAGAAAAAATTTAAAAAAAATTCTAAGCATTATGGGGGTGGTTTTTTAGGGGATTGAGTAAGTAAAATATTTCTTCGCACCAAATATGTTGGCGCTCTCCATAAAAAATTATTTTTAATGGAAAAAAAGGTAGGTACAGATTAATAATTAAAGTGCAAATACATATTTTACAATATTTGATTATTCATTTATGGATAAATCTTGATCCGTGTCTGAAATATCGGATTCGGTATTCGGGTCAGCCGGCAGTAACATATTGATCGTTTCAGGGCAAAATGATCTTGGTTTGAGCCATTTTTTTGTTTCATGCTACTTAATAGTGGGTCTGAACTCAGTAATAGTCTATTGTATATATCACGGTTGCATTCCTCCCTCGAGAACTTTCTTGCATAGTTTTCGCGGTATAACCGAAAGTGCTTAGTTCTTGCTTCTGCTGCCTCTTCCGACAACTGTCCTATGGGTAAAAAGGCATTTTCAATTACAGCTGCACCATGAATTAATATTTTATGCATGGTCGGAGTCATTGGGTGCCATTCATATAGGTCGACATACAATTTCGCAGTTGCCATTGCATATTCATCAAATTGTTGGATATTCATCAAATTGTTTAGTGACCACTTGAGATAGTTTCCAGTATAACCTTCAATCTATATATTAATTCAAAATCAATTTTTGTTATATCGGCAGCTAATTGATGGTTTTCAAAGAATCTTCGGCTAGTGCTACCATTATTGGTATTCCCGAAATTAACTTTTGGCATGTTGACTAACAATCCAGTTTCCTTTCGAAATCTTTCCTGAATATGTTGTTTTTGACGCACTTCTAACTCCTTTTCTTCGTTAGTTCTCTTCTCTCTATACTTTTTTACTGGTAATTTATACGCCAGATGTAAAACGCTTTCGAACAATCGAATCCTGGCGTGTAGTACAGATAGTCCAAATTCAATAGCGGTGGAACTTGTATTTAACATTTGGGTCAGATTGTTAAAATCTTTAGATGTTGTGCCGCATATATAACACCGACTTGTTGATTTTGTATCGGTTGCAGCGTTACACACTTTGCCATCGATCATCGTCATCTTAAAGGCATGTTCAAACATGAATTTGCTCCCGTGCAAAATTACTTCAGTAGGTGTTAACTTCTTGGCGTATTCGTCAACGTAACTGATTTCCTCCTTTATTACATCAGTAGATTCTTTGACAAACCTAAATCGTATTGGTCTGCAATATCTAAGTGATGACGGTGTTGGGTTTTGCCAAATTATTTTTTTGCCACAAATTATTCGAAGTGGTACAAAAGAGCTCATGAATATATTTGCGTCTGAGGCAGCGTCATCTTCGAACTTTTGTGTGTATTTGGCTTGTTGGGATCCGTCGCAACCCCATTTACAGATAATTTTCAAAGAATTACTTTCATTATCTTTTAGAGAACAAAGGATTCCTTCTAGCGCCATTGATAAGCGCGTAACTGTATTATCAATTAAGCTTTGTAAATTGCTTTCTGCGCAGGTACTTGTGACCCTTATACAATTTTCGGGCGGGTAACATTCTTTTTTTGCTCTTAACAACAGGTCGTAGCACGGATAAAACGATTTATTTGTGTTCCTGATGATTTCATATTGTCGCTTGGTCAAATCAGCTTCAACAAACATTGATAGGGCTTGCAACGGTGTAAAAGAAGTAATTTCTTCTTGATCTGACCTTCTGTATACTTTTCTGTATTTCCCTGCACGAGTTGGAGAGTTTGTGATTTCTCTTAGTATTTTTGAAGCATCCCTTTTTGCTCGAGCCTGTAATATTGTTTGCGCTGCATGAACGATTACTTTTTCACTATGCGAAGAACGCATGTCTTCTGTCTTTCTTCTTTTAGTCCTCTCACTAGAATCTTCAAATGATTTAGAAGGCCGACCTGGTCGAGTTTGTTTATTTGCTACAAGTACAAATGCTCCTTCTAACCAAGCTTCATTGGTTTTAAGAAATCTTGCTTCTTTTCTATGGGCTTTGTACCATTTTTCTTTCATTGATGTTTTAAAGTTTGGAAATCTTTGTTTTAAACTGCTTAGATTATCTGGAGTGTCACCATAACAGGACATCAGGTGATTCTCCAGATATTTAATTTTTTCATCCAAACTAGGCAAATCTTGCTGTTGTATTTTGTCGTAAAGATATCTACGGCTCACTATTTTTGTACCCGAGGTACCAGGTGTACCTAAAACAAAGAAAATCGCACTTTATTACATTTGAAACCAAACTTGATTTTTTTTTTATTGTGATGTCATCCATAAAAAAAACTATAATTTGGTCAGCCGCAGCTAGCTGCACCCAAATTGTACGTCATTAATTAGCCAAATATATGTAGTATTTAATAAAATAAAAAGTATTTCTCAAGAGGAGGCAATAATATAACAAAATGTCTTACAATCATGAAAATTAAGGAAACATTTCATTACAAAACATCCTTTTTTGGAAGTTCTATAAATATTTCAAATAACGTCAAAAATAATTTAAAAATATCAAGAAATGTTGATTTTTACCTGAACTATTTGAATCCATCACAATCACTACTAAAAGATTAGGTGGACAACACAAAATTTCTGTTGTTTAAATGTTTATATTAAGAGCGCTGATAACAATAATGTGAACTTTTTGAAACGACCAAGTTTGAACGGTGACAGTTTGTGAACGGTGACAGTTTCGCGAGTAGGGATGGTAAATTATTGTTACTGGAACATTCCATTAGCTCTGGGATTTTTTTGGGATTTTTAACGTCACTTTTTGAAATTTGACTTTTGACCGGCTAATTCCTAATAATCGACCTCTGTGCGTCGGCTCGTGGCCGACGAATTCTTTAAACCAGTTTTTCACAGTGCTATTGGATGGTGCTTCATCGCCATACAAAGATTTAAGTTCATCGATGCACTCTTCTCGTGATAATCCACGTCGAAAGTTGTGAAAAATGATCGCACTAAAATGTTCACGAGTTAATTCCATTTTTTTGCTTAATTGATTTTTTCAAGTCACTGTAAACAACACAAATGATGGTCGTACGTCAAAACATTCTGAGCACGTTTATGGTAAAAAATGTCATACTTTTCCATGGAAATGTCAAATAGCGCCAGGCAACACTTAGTGTGACCTAGGCAAGAAATATATATAGTAAACCTCGTGCAGTCGAGCTGAAGTTTTGGTGTTTCTATAAAGTAAGTACAGTATTTTTTCGCTACAGTCATTTCTGCTATACTATTGTTTTTCTAACATTTCCCCACATTTTGAAAGCAAATTTAAGAAAAACAATTTCCTTTCCTTTTTAAAAATAATAAGATTTACAAATTTTTATTAATTTTTGTGCAAACAGAGAAAACGACAATTTCAATTATTTAAAATTCCACGAATTATTTTAAATGCGATTGTAAATTTTTTTTCGGCGAACTTTCACAGGTTTATGAAAAAATTTATTTGTTTTTGCACAGACAACCTTTGTTTCTTCTAGTGTGTCTCTTTATTAAAAAAAAAACAAGGAACTTATGAAACTCGTTATAAAAGCTGAAACATCAAAGGTTTTGTCATTTCAATTTTGTCCCCCTCCTTTGACATATTGTGAATGAATGCACTTGGTTTGGCTTTGAAAGTTTGTGGCCTGATAATATGCTTTGCCTTTGGTCTGAGTTGGTTTTTGTTAGCATTCAAAAAGGCTTAGAATTTTTTTTTTATTTCGTTCAGAACAGTTTGTTACAATTTGTCTGAAGTGCTAACATTTTCTAGACTAAGAAATATGGGTTATTTTGTATTGCACAAATTATCAGCTTCGGTTTTTCAAATGGATAATAATGTGGGCCAGCGAAGTTTTTTTCGCATTCAACACTGGAAATACTAATTTTTTATACTGAAACAATAAAATTATGATATAAATTGATAGACTACTTTTGGGCATTTATAGACTTTAAAATATTGCATACTTTTCGTTTTTGACTGTTAAAAAGAGAATTTACCGCACACGGTGAACAGATTTGTTGCCACAACCGTTTTTTTTTGCCAACCGAATGTTGTTGGTTGCAAGAACTCTTCATTTATTACATCATTACAACCATATGTTTGTTGGGTAGGCAGCAATTTTCAGTAGAGGGAACTGACTCTTTCGGTTGAAGAAAACAAGTATTGGTCATCCTTAAAGACTAAGATGATTATTGGAACTGAATTTGTGCATGTATTGGTTGTTGTTATAGATTGTTAGTTATAAGTACTTTTTTAAAAAATGTTATATTTTACCGCCTTTCAATGGGTCAATTGAAAAAAAATAATTGAGGTTTATACCGATATTTTTTGTCAAACTGGTTGTTGTTTTGAATAAAAAGGAGGTCTATCTGCTCAAGTCTGTTTCTAAATTCTGAATATATATTTTTTTATTTTCAGTTTGTGTATTTTTATGTTCGGTATCGCTTGGAAGCATTCACCACCGTCTAACCCAATAAACATAAACCGTCTGACCATTTTTTTGTTTTTATAATTCTTTTGCTGATTTCGAAATAAGTTTTCGTCGTAAATAAAGGTTTTGTTGTGACTAGAACCGATAAAATGTTATGGGGTTTATTTGTTGAGGTTAGAATAACCAATATTATGTTACGAGTACAATAGCTAACTGAACAGGGTTTGGTCACTTTAAAGAAATAATCTGTTGTCACCACTAATTATTGATATTAAAGTAACCTGTACATCACAATTGGTTGGTTGCCATAACCGCCAGTTGTCGCAACCAATAGTTTAACTGAATTCCATTTGTATAACTGTGTTTTTGGCTGTGAATATCGTGATATGTTTGTAGCAACCATCATATGATATCTCGAACCATGTTACCATTAATGCTATTGAATGTTTGTTATTGCAACAGAAATTCGGTTTATCCAGCTGAATTTTTGTAGTTCGGACCTATGTCCGACTAATTTTAGGTTCTTGGAAATTACTTTTTTTTATATTCTGCTACTCTGGGTAGAAAACGTTACTCTTTAAACGTGTAAAACGTCTTTAAAGGCTTCTGAGACGCTTTTCATTTCTGGAGCAAATCTGTTTTATGACTTTGTAAGTCGTCGTTTAAACCATATGATTGAAAGCTAGACGACGGTAAGCTATGCTGCGAGCTCGCTAAGTGGGCGGAAGAAATTTTGTTCGTAAATTTATATTTTTTTTTTTGCAAAGCCAAGCTCGAACTTGTGATAGGTAAATTTTGCGACTAGTTCATCTTAAAGCGTGCATTTAGCATGCTTCTTAAAATCTAGTGATTATTTTTTTGGCACCAAGTCCATAGGCTTGGCTAATAAGACAAATTGGCTTGAGCAAGAGACCAACATTCTACAGGGTGTCCGTCGGGAAGGTATACTACTTTGTTTATAATTTTTGAGTAAATGAAAAAGAATGGATCTTATATTAATACATGATGTATTTAATGTCGGCAATTATTTATGGAATACAATATCAGATAAATGTCCGCCTCTGTTAGCCTCACAAATGCGAACTATTTTGAGCACATTTTGTATTACATTCAGCATGGCGTCGAATTGTGGTTGATGGATTGTTTTGAACACTTTCTTGAGCAGCAGTAATATTTCCAGCCGATCTTGCAGTACGTTGTAGTCCATGCTTGGGCCTAATATCTACAGACCCTCTTTCATCGAAATCATTCACTACTCGATTAAAAGTGCGTTTTTTTGGCACTTGTTTCTCCCAAAAATTTCAAGTTACTTTCTCGTCGTCATGGAAATCGATTATTGATTTTGATAAAATGTTTTAACGATTAGAACACGTTGGTTTATTGCATATTTTTCCATAATAAATTTGCCACGTCTCTACCTTACGACTGCCAAATATGAACTGTCAAGACTAATGTTTATCAAAATAGCGGCAAAACAATGTAGTATACCTTCCCGGCGGACACCCTGTACATGCTTTTGTCGGAATAACATCCGAGTAGTTTAAAGATGGACTGACAGCTGAAAGCAATGCCAGCGAAGCGATGTCAGGTCATTGAAATGATGTGTTGATAAATTAATAAAAGCTTCAAAATAAAGCCAATCAGTTTAATAACTCACACCATCTTTAAGAATTTTATTTGTTGTTATGTCGTTTTTAACTGGTCACCCTGTTATTTTTATATATAAGTATGTCCCTGTAATTTTCAAAACTTCTACTAAGAAAAAGTCTTATTAAGTAAAACCTTTTTATAGGACACTCTCCTTCTACTCTAAAAAAAAGTTAGGCCTGCCTTCGTGTCTGTAGTGTGGTGGACCTAGACCGATTCATACTTTCGGAGGAATGCTGGACCTAAATGAATGCGGGCAGGGTTTGGATCCCATATTGATAATCGAAGCAACAGAAATTACTTTTAATTTCCAGATCACACTAAGTTATTTTGGCCACTAGTTAAGGCGATCTTGCTTGCTAGCCGTTAAATGACTTAAGTGAAATAATATTCAGCATGCTGTCAAAAATAGCGGGTGATCAATAGATAAATATTAAAATAGAGGTATTTTTTTTAAAAAATATACAAAAATTCAAATCAAGTGTGGAATTATTATTGTTCACTCGAAAAGACATTATATGCCATTTATTTTTCAATATAATTTCCTTCAAATGTTCACCTCAACATTGCCTCAGAGTGTGTATTCTGAGGCTCTAATTTTAAATGACTTGTTCATGCATTTCGGCCGGTATCAATTTAATGACACGCGTAATGTTGGCTTTCAAAACCTGAATCGTAGCTGGTTTGTTTTTACGTAGCCCCAAAGAAAAAAGTCTAAATGTGTGATATAACACAATCGAGTCGGCCTACTCACCGGTCCACAACGTAATATTAGCTGCTCTTCGAAATGACCTCTCAATAGATCCATTGTTTGGACAGAAGAATGGAAAGTGGCACCGTTCTGTTGAAACAAAATGTTGTTATGATAACGGGCTTCAATTTCAGTTAACAAAAAGTTCGATATCATGTCGTGATAGCCAGCACCATTCACGGTTACGTTCCGGCCATCATTATTTTTTAAAAAAAATATGAACCGATGATTCCACCAACCTATTAAAAGTACCTTACCGTGGTTTCCTTGGGTATAATGGCACCTCTGAAAGCTCTTCTGGTTGCTCTTCAGCCCAAATGCGACAATAATGTTTATTACGTCACCGTTGAGCCAGAAATGGATCTCATCACTGAACAAAATTTCGGTCGAAAACAGCGGGTCTTCTGCGAGCTTTTGAAGAGCCTAGAACGGCGACGCGCAAAAAGATTGTTACGCTTCAATTAATGCACGAGCTGTTTTTTGTACCCTTTCAAACTACGATCCTTCCGTAAAATGCTCCAAGTTGTTCCATACGACAAGCCATGTTGTAAAGAACAGTGCCGAACCGATTCCAGTGCCGAATCCAACTCCTACTGTCGCTATGTTTTCAATACGTCCTGCTGGGTATGGTCTATTAGGTCGAATATTATCCAAAAGCGAAAATTGGGTTTCAATGTTGAAAAAATACCTCTAGATTGATCACCCGTTATTAGTCAAGCGTAGATGAAGATCAAGTCTGCAATGATTGGGCAGTATTGAGTGTTACTGGAAGTCGTACATGGAAGTCGACAACTCGCCAATTCAAAGCAAACTGGACAAAAAAAGTATACTAGTAGGTTCCAGCCCTCGAAACTCGAGTGCCATTTTTTACCTTCACACAGTGAACAGATTCGTTGCCACAACCGAATAATTGTAACCTCAATCACCTCTCGTATTAAAACAGTACAACCGAATATTAGTTGGTGTACTGTAATTTTCAGTTATAGAAACTGTAGTATGGGTGCAACATACCAAGTATCCGAACCTTTAGAAGAGAACTTTTGGATCTAAAAATCCACATTTCACACTTGTTCGTGGAAAAGACCTACAATTTTAGGCAAAAAACTGTTTGCTAACACAATTGAAGTATTTGAAGTTCTTTTAGGGAGGGTCCTGACGAGAAAGATGTGGAAAAGATGATTGATGATTTCACTTGAAAAACATTTGGTTAAACGGCCTATTAAAAATAATCAAATTATTTTATTTTTAAAAAAATACCACTTATCAACCCTTTTTAAGGATGAAGTTTAAGTGAGCGTCACTAATAAGTAGTTACAACAACAAAATGTTTACAAAACTATAAGTTGCCACAACCACCAGTTGTGGAAACCAAATACCTATTTCGCGTTTCATTGGTATGACCGATCAATTGGTTGTGTGCACAATACGAACATTATATTTACTTATATCATCTTGTGGTATTTCGAACCGAATATTTATTACGACTATAAACATTTGGTGACTACAACCGAAACTCCTCATTTGCAACCGAATCGTTGTAGTTCTAATCGATTTCCAACTTGTTTTTTCTCTGTGTGTATTCAGCTCTAAAAGCCACACATTCCAGTCTTGTTAAGCTTCAAACATGTAAAGGGTGTTTTTTCAGCATATGATTTTCAGGAAGAAATAAAACGCATATAATTAAATAATATGGCCAAGAATTTAGCTTTATTATAATGATAAGGGCTTGCTTTTGTGTTTAAAAAATAATTTACGGTATGTGGCCGATGCGGCTGGCTCGAATAAATTCCAGCCGAGAGGCTCAATTTTCGATCACCTTTTGCAGCATTTGGGGCCGTATGTCAGCAATAACGCGCCGAATATTCTCTTCCAAGGCGTCAGTCTTGTCGGGCTTATCTCCGTAGAAAAGCAACTTCACATAAACCCACCAAAAATAGTCCAGCGGTGTTATATCGAATGATCTTAGAGGCCACGCCCACGACGCGAGATAATGCGCTCACCAAAAGGTCCCTTTAATAAATTGATTGTTTCGTTGGCTGTATGGCACGTAGCGCCGTCTTGTTTGAATAAAAGGTCGTCCCCATCAACATCCTCCAATTCAGACACGAAAAAGTCATTAAACATGGCTCTATAGTGTTCCCCATTGACTGTAACATTATGGCCGCCTTCACTTTTGAAGAAATATGCCCATAGAGCACACCAAAGAGTGTCTTTTTGAGGATGTAACGGCGACTTAACAATGGCTTGTGGATTTTCATACAAATTCGATTATATCGGTTATTCAGGTACCCTTTTAAACAAAAGTGAGCTTCTGCGCTGAACCGAAATTTTCTTGTAAAAATCGGATCGGTGGTCATCTCATTTTGGGCTCACTCACCACGATTCGCAAATGTTGTTGCGGAGTAAGTCTTTTCATTATGAAATGGCAAACCAAACGGTGACAACTGCCAAAAAGACCAACTCCGAAAAAAGTGTCGCCAGTTTTAAAACCACACACGCGGAAAAAAAGTATGGTTGTGGTGACAATATTCGAAGAGGATAATACTATTGTTGGCTGTATGGTTGTGGTACAACAATATTATGATTATCACAATAATAGTATGATACAAAAACAACCATACTATGATCCTCATAACAATAGTATGATTGCCACATAACCATACTATGATCTCCACAACCATAACCAAACGGTGACAACTGCCAAAAAGACCAACTCCGAAAAAAGTGTCGCCAGTTTTAAAACCACACACGCGGAAAAAAAGTATGGTTGTGGTGACAATATTCGAAGAGGATAATACTATTGTTGGCTGTATGGTTGTGGTACAACAATATTATGATTATCACAATAATAGTATGATACAAAAACAACCATACTATGATCCTCATAACAATAGTATGATTGCCACATAACCATACTATGATCTCCACAACCATATTATGATGCGCACTCAACCATACTATGGTCTCCACAACCATATTATGATCCTTACAACCAAAGTATGTTTCGCATACAACCATAGTATGATTCTCACGTAACCATGGTATGGTCCCTACAACCATAGTATGATCACACACAAATATACTATGATCTCCAATATTATTTATTAGAATTGGGTTACATTGTCAACAAAAGATTTGAATAAAGAAAATTATTTAAAAATACATTAAATTCAAAATAATAGAATTGAGTTATTTAACAGAAGAAAAAATCAGTTAAAAAACAAACGTTTTTTTTTAAAAATATTTAAATTTAATTTTTAATTTCCATACTCGTATAAAAAGGATTATTATTGCATTAGATCCTTAACAATAACATTGTTCTAAAATTATTTTTAAATGAGGAAAAATTACAATCATATAGTATAATTGCCGTTATCGTATTATTGTTAAAATATAACCAAAAAAACAATACTTTTGTTGCACCAATCATATTTATATTGTTGCTACAACCATATTTTTATATTTAAATTTGTCGATAATGCCATTGTTACAATTCAACAATATTAATATTGCGGCAATCATGCTATTGTCAAAATTAAATTCAGTAAACAACACTATGGTTGCGACGAACATACTTTTACTGCGGAGAACATATTATTATTGTTGTGACCATATAGTAACCATGTTTTTTCTCTGCACGCAGAGAAAATATATGGTTACACTATGGTCACCGCAACAATAATATGTTCTCTCCAACAAAAGTATGTTCGTCGCAACCATAATATTGTTTTTTGAATTTCATTTTGACAATAGTATGATTGCGACAATATTGGTATTGTTGAAATGTAACAAAAGTATTATTGCCAAATTTAGAAATGAAAATATGGTTGTAGCAACCATATAAACATGGTTGGTGCAACAAAAGTATTGTTTAAAATTAACGTTAACAAAAATATGATTACGGCAATCATACAGTATGGTTGTGACTATGAACATAACAAAACAGGTTTTGTAGAGCACACATGTATACTCGTATGTGTGCTTTTTTTGATATACAAAAAAAACACATACACACGATACAGTGAATAGTTACTGTCCATTAAATAAACAACAACAATGGGAAGGTAGTTCGAGGGATTTTTATTGTGTTTACTTTGTTCGGTGAAATACTCTAATAACGACTGGTTCTCGTTTATTTAAAATCTGCCTGCACTTAAGTATATAGTCATTGATCATGGTTTAATCACATTCATTACTTGGTGTCTACGGATGGTGAAGTAGCATTCACCCCTTCTGGCAACTAAAAAACTATTTTTGACCGTTGGAATATATATTTTTGTTTCTTAAATGAAATGTTTAATAAAAGCATGGCTTCAGTTCTGGCTATGAACTAATAGTAATGCAATTTAATTTAATAAAAACCTCTATTTTTGAATAACAACAATAAATAATTTTGGGGATCATAGTATGGTTGAGTGTTAATCATACTATGGTTGTGGGGATCATAGTATGGTTGCTTGTGAATCATACTATGGTTGTGAGGATCATACTATGGTTGTATGAGAAAAATACTATGGTTGTGAGGATCATACTATGGTTGTGGGGATCATAGTATGGTTATGTGTGAATCATACTATGGTTGTGGGGATCATAGTATGGTTATGTGTGAATCATACTATTGTTGTGAGGATCATAATATTGTTGTGTCACAACCATATACCCAACAATAGTATGATCCTCTTCGAATATTGTCACCCCAACCATACTTTTTTTCTGCGTGTGCGTGCATGTCTAAAAAAAACACCCTTCATACAAGAGTACCAAAAAATAAAATTATCCCACAACTCGAAATATGTTGGTGTTTTTAAATCTGGATTAATTTTAAACCCAGCCCATGAGTCCGGGAACCTGTTTTTAGTGGGCCTTACTGAACATGCACTAGTGCAGGGCATTATATAAAAGGCCTCTTTTAACATTAGCTTTTTTACATTACTTGGTCTTAGCGTATTATTCGATCCTGTTTTTGGCAAGTTGTAATCCATAGCAATAATTCTGCTTTACCATAGATTAGAACCCACATCACTAACTTTCAAAATTCGCTTAAATTGTGTACTCCATAGTATTTCCATGCCAATTTCCTGGAACCTCTCATACAAATGTACAATTGTAACTTTTTCATTTTGTAATCGCCAACTCCGAGAAGCCATCAAATGCGGAAATTCCCTAAAAGTTATAGTTCTAATGTGTATAACTTTAATATATATACTAAGTTTGGAACCAGTGATGACCAGGCCACATTGCGCAGCGAATATACAAGTACCAACCCCTCTGATGGAAATCGACATCCACGTTGCACAGTGGTTGGAAAAAATATTTCTTATTTCTGTTGTGTTTGTCGTAGATTCCCACAGCTATGGGAGAGGTGCATGAATATATTGTCCGAATCAAAAGTACAGTATTAGCGCCCTGGAGCAGCTCAAAATTTATCCAGATCTTAAAAATGAGGTCATATTTGAATTCTTCATGTATTTAAGAGGTGGTCCAACCACAATGTTCGATGTTAATTGTGACGTCAGGTTGTAAGCCCAATTTTATTTCACATTTCTCCGTTTCTGTATTTGACAAATTCAACAATGGAGAGTTACACAATTGAGGAGAGCGTTAAAATTGCTAAAGCCTTTTACGAAAGTGAGCTATCCAATTAAAATGCATTTCTTGCACTTCGTGATTTTTTGTGGTCAACATAATCGAACAAATGTGTCCAAAATCGGGAGAATCGTGCGCAAATTTCAACAAAATGTGAACACCTGTGCATGCTCGCCCAGTTCGTTCTACCAGAGGGGCGTACTTCTTTAAAAATGGGGTCGGCCAAGCCGTACCGTGAATGTTTTCGCTATTGCGAGTTGATATCGCACTTCATGTGGCCAGAAATTGAGGATACATATACCTGGACGATATGCGGTTTCAGGATGGTGCCACTTGCCACACAGACAACGAAAGATTGCCTCTTTTCAATGGCGTTGTATCGCGTTGTATCACTTCGTGGCGACGTAAATTGGCCGCCACAATCACGTGATTTGACACCGTTGGGCTTCTTTCTTTCTTTGGAGATATTTAAAAGAAAAAGTGCACTTCAATAAGCCCAAAACAATTCAAGAGCTCAAGAATGAGATAAGTCGACACATTGATGACATTGAACCTTCATTATTTGTCAGAGTTATTATTTAAAATATGCACCATCGGATAGAGGTATGCCACCGAAGCCATGGCGAGCATTAGGATATTATATTTTACAAATAATTGTCACAGAACCTTCTACACGCAAAGAAAAAATATGGTTACTATATGGTCACGGCAACAATAATATTTTCTCTGTAATAATAGTTTGTTCGTCGCAACCATAGTATTGTTTTTTCAATTTCATGTTGACAATAGTATGATTGCGACAATATTTATATTGTTGAAATGTAACAAAAGTATTATTGCCAAATTTCAAAATGAAACTATGGTTGCAGCAACAATATAAATATGGTTGGTGCGACCAAAGTATTGTTTTATGGGTTAACAATAATATGATTACAGCAATCATACTTTATGATTGTAATTTATCTTAATTTGTATATTACAAAATAATGGGAACTAAAATCTTCCAAAAAACTGCTTTGGATTTGTTTAGCTGAAATATTTTTTAAAAAAAAACTTACGTTTTTTTAAATGGATTTTTTTTATAAGTATTGTTTAATAAACACACCTATTATTTTAAATTTAATGTATTTTAAATTTATTTACTTAATTAAAATCTTTAGGATTATACTATGGTTGTGTGTCAAACATATATTGTTGTATGGATCATAATATAGTTGTGGGGATCATAGTATGGTTGAGTGGGATCATACTATCATTTCGTGTGAACCATACTATATACTATCATTGCGTGTGAACCATACTATATACTAGTATGTTAATATCATACTATGGTTGTATGTCAAACATACTATTGTTGTAAGGATCATACTATGGTTGTGGGGATCATATTATGGTTGAGTGTGAATCATACTATTGTTGTGAGAATCATAGCATGGTTGAGTGTGAATCATACTATGGATGTGATGATCATAGTATGGCTGTGTATGAATCATACTATTGTTGTGATGAACATAATATTGTTGTGCCACAACCATATACCCAACAATATTATGATGCTTTTCGAAGATTGTCACGCCAACCATACTTTTTATCTGCGTGTATCATAATGAAAAATATTAAGATAATTCTCTTAAAACTTTTTGTTTTACTACCAATTAAAATTAACGCCATTTTTGGGCCCCTAGTCAATTTTTACGGGAACTATCAAAAAGAAAGCCTTTATTAGTCAAATCAGTCCAAAATTACTTGTGTGGCCACCGGATTATACCATACACAATTTGATTCAAATCGGAACTAAATTGGTTGATCTTAAGTATATTATATCGGGAGAGATATTTGCCCTGGGGCTGTATCAGAACGTAGAGCGGTATGACCCATTTTTTGTCTTGCATCTAATTTTTATCAATGTGGCTATGTGGCTAAAGCTAAAAACATAAAATCGGTTTAACATATGAGTAAGAGTTTTATCTACAAACTTCATCGAATAAATTTTTTTTTTGCAAATGCACAAATCAATTTTCGAAGCACTTTTTCCACTCCGATTGAGACACCTCCAAAACATGATTTTTGAACGCTTCAACAGCTTCTTCGGGCGATGAAAAACGTCGAACACGCATTTTTTCCTTGATGGTAGGGAATAAGAAGAAGCCATTGGGTGCCAAATCAGGGTTGTACAGTGGATGGCCCATCAATTCGACAACTTGAGTGGTCATATAGCTCATCGGCTCAATGTATGAGAGATAGTATTGTCTTGATGCAAAATGATCCGTCTTCTCTTATTATCTTTTCTTTTTTCTTCGAACTCTGTTGACAAACAGATGGTTGTATACCACTTGGAATTGACCGTCCTATGTTCCACTAAAGGCACTGTGGCAACTTGGGCGGTTATACCGAAAAAAAACGCAATCATTTGCTTCGATGTACCCCTTCCACGAACAACTTTTGTTGGTTTTGGCTCGTTTTGAAAGACCCATACGGTCGATTGCTGTTTTGTTTCGCGTTCATATGCATAGATCCATGATTCGTCACCTGAGACAATGTTATACACTGCCTTTGAGCTGCCGCAGTTATACTTTTTAAACATCTCTTTGCACCAACCCATACGAGCCTTTTTTGAGCATTCGTCCAATTATATGGGGTTCAACGAGAACAAATTTTTTTTTTTCACCGCCAAATGAACGTGCAATATCTTATTGATGCTTGTCATGCATCAACCTCACGATATGACACATGTCGGTCTTGCTTAATCAGTTCACGCACAGCATCGATGGTTTCTGGCAAAGTGACCGAACTTGGACGTCCTTCTCGAAATTCATCCTGGTGCGAACGGCGTCCGAGACTGAACTTTTGGTACCAGCGATTAACAGTGTATTGGGATGGTGCTTCATCGCCAAACGTCGAAACAAGTTGATGTAAACACTCTTGTCTCGATAACCCACCCCAAAAATCGTAGAAAATCATCTCATGAAAATGTTCACGGTATAATTCAATTTTTTGACTGAGATTTTTTAACACACTGTAAACAAAACAATTCGCTCTCAAATGACAAAACGTTCTGAGTGAAGTTATGCTAAAAAATGTGAATGTTTTAATAAAAGTTCCAGTTTGCATCTGGGAACACTAGTATTGTCAGGTACCGAATATAAATAACAACCCTCGTACTACAGTTCCAGAAATTTAAAAGCACCAACTAACTGACGTTTGTACAGAAGGAATACTCTAGCTGCATAAACCTTCAGTCATTTGGTTGGCTAAGATATTCGGTTGTGGCAACGAATCTGTTCTCTGTGTGTGGTATGAGTTTATATTTTGTTTATCAAACATAAACTTCTGAATATACACGTACACAATTTATATGTTTTAAAACGATAACTTAACAGAGATGAATACAAAAAAACACCTCTTGCTTTACTGCAATAATTCCATCACCCGGTGTACAGGAAAATTTTTAATTTTATATAAACCACTGTGCATTGAAGATCTCATTTAACGCCTACCTGGTTTAACATTTCAAAAGACTAAATTTTACTGCCATAACAGATGACATAGCTGCACTTTAACTATAAAGATATATCAAATCCTTTGTCAACAGATAACATTTTAAAAACGCTATGAAGTTTGAACAAACTTTGCCGTAAGCCAATTAAAACGTAATTAATTATTCATCCTTGCATGCATTCAATTGTATTGAGAATTCATACGAAATTAAAATGCAATAAATTGCTCTAAAACCGCAATAACCAAACCGACCACATGCCAGATTTGAAGTTAACACAACATTAGTTTCGTTGCCTACTTTTAGGCTGCCACGCAGACATACGGCCTGGCTATGCTGGTAACAAACGACAGCCACCCAACATTGACCTCACAAGTTAATTTATAGAAATTCCTACAATTGCTAAAAATATTGCCTCGATAACAATTTGGCCTTTCAACAACTTATAGTTGTCGCACCAGCAGCAGTAGCCGGAAACGCCAGCCCAGAAGAAATCATTGCAACATCACCGCAGACTAAGAAAAATTCCCACAAAAACCAAAACTTCTCCCCTTTCGAAAAAGCCCCAAAGGAAACATGTCACTTGTACACCAACACAAAAAAGTGTGTACACATACATATACAAGTATAAACTTCTCAGCTGGCAGCTTTAAGACACGTCCAACGGGTTGAGAAACGAGCGAGCGAGAGAGTGGCGGAAACGGAAATGATGCACACTAACCGCAACAAAAACTAAGCCACAGAAAACTGCAGTAATTGTTAGTTAGTTTGCAAGAAAATATGAAACATATTTTGGTTGACTGCTCGCCCACCCGCCCGCTCGACTTCCCGGTTCGGTTAGTCCACCCACGAAAATGAACACCAGTTTTCAGGTCCATGCATAGCAAGCAGGATACGCAAAATAATGGCATACGCAGCTTTAAATCCTAACCCCCAAAAAAAGGGTGCTGTGAACGCAAAAAAAAAGTTTGCAATTTATATGTTTGTCCGCCCAAACAGTGGGTAAAAAACTGCAGGCTGGGGGGCTAAGAAGGTCATGAATGGTAATGGTGATAGTGTCACAGTGTTCGGGGTGCCATGCATACATACATACAGCTATAGTCCCCACCCTGTGTGTTGGTACTCATACGATTGTACTCATACACCCAGAGTTGTTGGTTTTTTGCAGCTGCTGTCATTCAGTTATAATTGACATATGGAAAGACAGTTTGAGAGACAATGTGTGAGTGTGTGTGTATGTGCGTGTGTATGTGGTTTCGGTACAGGCCATGTAAGCTGCTGCGTGTGTGTGAAAGTTTAAGCGTTCATGAGAATACTCCCATGTGTATTTTGAAAACGCAATAAAAATAGTTTGTTTTTTCTTACTCTCGTTGCTGTTTGTCATAGGAAATACTGTTTTTTTTTGGCAATAAAACAAAAATTGAAGCATACTTTTAGGAGTGCATTTAATGAATTGTTTGAAGCACACTTTGCGGCTTGGGGAATCGTAAAAATGAAGTGATTTCAAACATACTCTACGGAGAGAAAAGGGTTAAATGGTTAAAAACTGATTGCTTATAAGTGGGGGAAGAGTTGATCTTGTGTGCGTAGCTCTGTCAGATTCAATTTTCATTGGAAATAATTCTACAAACGTTCTTATAATCTTATCGTATTTGAAATGCTTGGAGTGCAGTTCTCAGAAGTAAATGAGAGTAAAGTGAAGGGTTTTTTATTTGACTTTTGAGTTAAGAGTTCACTTTTGCGTAAATTCTCTAAAATTTCACTTAAATTCTCTAGTGCTCAGTGCTGGATGTATAAATGGGAACATAGATTTGGAGAGGACAATTTACAGGGACAGTTTGAAGTGCACCGAAAATGTTATTTGAAGCAGCTGTTGTATTTTATTTTCGGCAAAAGTGCTCTCGAAAAAATTACCATGACATTGGAAGTCATACATTCATTACGAGAATATTAAAATGGGGGACAATTTCTATGGAAAAAAGTTTTGTAGTCACCAGACACCAAAGCTTCCAAAAAATTTGTTTAATTTAGAGTCATATGACTTAGTCCGCATAGTTTTAAGATAAAATATTTACTATTCGTAGATCCATGAAATGTCACACAGAAAATTCATTTAACCGTAACAAAGATGCATTACAGTTTACAGTAAATTTTTAGTTCCTTGCTTGAATAGGCGATGTGTAGCACTGCTACGAAAAAACTTTCTGGACACTTTTCAATTAGAGCAAGGACCTCCAGATGGCGATTCAGTTCTCTAGGCTTCAGTAGGATGTCTTTGGATGAACATAACCTTAAAACACGGACCAAGTTTTTGGCGCGGTTGAAGTCTGCAGCGCCTAAGATAAAATTGGTTTCAGTACAGATTCTTTAATGCTTTTTTATACTCTCACCCTACTCGTAAATGCTTTTTTCTACTCTCACCCTACTATCATGTGGTACTGGCAAAAAGTGTAACGCATCGGAAAAAGTAGTATAGACCCCATATATGTTTAAAACAAATTTTACTATCAGTTTTTACATTTTTAATCAATTTCAAGTGCTACCTCTTAATAAAAGTTATTTATTTTGTATACAGGGCGGAGCGCGGTAATTTACTTATTTGGGAATGAAATAAAAAAATTATGAACCATAGAAAAAGTTATTTTATATTTTAATTACATTGAAGATTAAGGGAATTTTAAAATCACATAGTTTTATTTAGTGTATCTGGCAAATGACGACCTTCGCTATCCACAAACTGCTGCATACGTTTACTGAAGTTTTCATGAACTCTAACAAGCATGTCGACTGGTATTCTGCCCATTTGAGCCTCAATATTGTTAATTAGGTATTCCAAGGTGTTGGGATGGTTGATATAAACTTTCGACTTCAGGTAAGACCAAAGGAAAAAATCGCATGGAGCTATGTCTGGTGAGAGTGCCGGCCAGTTCACATCAACCCTCAAAGAGATAAGCCGTCCAGGAAACATTTGCCTCAAACAATTCATGGTAACCCTTGCTGTGTGTGCAGTGGCACCATCATGTTGGAACCATGTATCCTCTAATTGCAGTGCCTCAAGAGCCGGCTGAAGAAAGTCCTGTATCATAATCGGAGTTACGGCAAGACGGTAATGCTGAAAAAAGTAAGGGCCAATGATGCCTAGTAGTGAAATTGCGCACCACACAGTAACGTGATCACTCCAGTACCGCATATTTTGTTTGTTTACACACCCACGAAAGTGAAAATATGCCTCATCGGAAAAGAACACAAAAGAACACGCTGTACTGCAATGATCAAGTGCGCATTTGAAAAGTACGCTTCAACACAAAATTACCTCTCCTCACGTGTTCAATGCATGATGGCAACTGAAAGGCAGACGATTGCAAATCTCCCGTTACTATAAGCCACGCGTACTCTCCACTCTCTTTAATCAACAGTGCCGCCACAGCCTGCAGTCCAAAAAAAACCCTTTCGCGCTCCACCCTGTATTATATATATTTTTTTCTTTGTAGTTCAAAGAGAACGTGTTGATACACACAGAGAAAATATATGGTTATTATATGGTCACGGCAACAATACTATGTTCTCTGCAATAAAAGTATGGTTGTCGCAACCATAGTATTGTTTTTTGAATTTCATTTTGACAATAGTATGATTGCGGCAATATTAATATTGTTGAAATGTAACATTAGTATTGCTGCAAAATTCAAAAATGAAAATATGGTTGTAGCAACAATATAAATATGGTTGGTGGAACAAAAGTATTGTTTTCGTGGGTTTTATGTTAACAATAACATGATTACGGCGATCATACCGGCAAAATTGTATTTTTTTTAATTTGACAATGTTATTTTTACGAATCTTACGCAGTAATAGTAAAAATAATTTAATTTTTTCGAAACAAACTACGAATTAGTATTACTGAAATAGTTTAAATAAATAAATTTGTGTACTGTTTAATAAATCACTGCTATTATTACATAACTTACTTAATAAAATTTTCTATTGTTAAATAACAACTTAACACAATCTTTACAAAAAATTTTGGGGAACATAGTATGATTGTGTGTAAGTCATACTATGGTTGTGAGGATCGTACTATAGTTGTACGTTAAACATACTATGGTTATGAGGATCATTATATGGTTGTGGGGATAATAATATGGTTGAATGTAAATAAAAATATGGTTGTGTGGATCATAGTATGGTTGTGTGTGAATAATTCTATTGTTGTGAGGACCATACTATTGTTATGGGGATCATAGTATGGTTGTGTGTGAACCATACTATTGTTGTGATGAGCATAATATTGTTGTGCCACAACCATATAACCAACAATAGTATGATGCTCTTCGAATATTGTTATCCCAACCATACTTTTTTTCTGTGTGTAGAATAATAATAATATTGAATTTAAACTTGGGCGAGTCGACATAAGAGAAGCCCGAAAGTGTTTAAAAAAAGTGTTTAAAGATAAAATTGGAATACAGGTTGATACTGGCGCTGGTACGACAAATTCAGAAAATACGTCACGATGATTCCTTGCTAATCCAGCTTTGATTTCCGAAATCACGAGTCTAGATGCAGAAATAATCAAGAGGTTTTTAATAATTTTCAAAGCAATAACAATAACCGAGGCAGTTGATCTAAAAAAAATCGGTGATTTTTGTCTGGAGTCGGCAAAAGAGTTTGTTGCACTGTGCGAGTGGTACAATAAGCTATCTACACTCCCCAAAATTCTTATTCATGGAAACGATATAATTGAAAAGTGTATTTTTCCTGTAGGATTACTATCCGAAGAGGCTCAGGAAAGTCGTAACAAAGACTATAAAGAATATCGCCTCAGACACTCCAGAAAATGCAGTCAAATTGGCACTAACGAAACCGCATGATTGTAATATCAGATCCCATGATCTCACATTTGAATCCTTCGTTCATCCAGAAAACGCATAGTGATATAAGCGACGAAGTAAAGGCTCTTGTAGAATAATAATAAAATTTTGTATAAGTATAAAAAATTCTTTTGTAGTTCTATAGGCGGTATGTGATGGACGTGTCCAAAGTTGATGCAATTTTCAGAAATTTTTAATTTTGATAATTGTAAGCTCTGCGCCAAATTTTGACACACTCGGATCAAAATAAAAAATGTTATGGGCGCTATGTGATGGGCGTGGCCGATTTTAATGAAACTTTCAGAACTTTTTCATTTTGTTAATTGCATTATCTTCGCTGAATTTCAACACATTCGGACCAAAAGAAAAAAATTTGAATGAAAAATTCTTATTAAGTTGTATGACGGTATTGATGGGCGTGGCCGATTTTGATGAAAATTTGTATTTTTCTTAATAGCATTCAGAAAATGCTCGGTGCCAAGTTTCATTACAGTACGAGCACTCTTTATAATTATTCACAGAAATGTATGAAGCCATTCCCACTGTGCGCGGTAATATTTTTCCAAAACTGCCTATGGGTTTTAAAATGGACCATATTGCGACACCTGTTCTGGTACCTCGACCAAAAATGTACCATTACGCCTACTTCTGGTATTCATGAAATATGTTTTATCCAATTTATACCATCTGACCCAAAATCTATACTTAAGAACAGGACTATAAGCTTAACTAAGTGACAACAAATAGAATTCCTAGCCACGCCCCTTCTGGAATCTTCCACTCACACGGCTTTTGTTCAGTGCAGATTAGAACCTACATTAGTTGTCACCCAATCCGTGAAATTCGCCTAAATTGTGAATACCGTAATAATTTTTTAACGGCTTTGTAGTTGCATATCAAAACGGGGTTGACACGCCCCTCTCTGGTTCTTGACTTACAAATGCCCACTTATTTATTCTTAAAATATATTTAATGGTACTCGTACGATCAAACCCAACATAAATACTTAAGACAATAAGTAAACGTTTAGGTTGGTAATAATTAATTTTATTCCTAGTCACGCCCCTTTTTGGTACCTTTCACACAAATGGCACTGTTTAGAGCCGATAAATAAGAACTCACAGAACTTGCCCCCAGTGCGTAAAATTCGCCTAAATTGTGAACTCCATTTTATTTTTAAGACAGTTTTATACACGATTTAGCAAGGAGTGGATGGCACGCCCCATTCAGGTAACTCCAGTTCAAATGCACCATTCCGCCCAGTTTTTGTATTCGCATAATTTGAATACTTTGCATGCAAATCTGCTAATAATAAGGAGTTTGCATATTGAAGATAAATTGGACTAGCTGACGAAATTTTGAAAGCTTAACCACGCCCCTTCTTGCAACTTTCTAAATGTTATTCTTAAACAATTAACAATTTATCCCATTCAGTGTCTTCAATTTAAAAATCAAAATGCTTTCTTATATTTCTCAACTACTCACAAAATTTCTTCAAATTTTTCCGAACTTTAAACACAGCATACTTTTAGGCTTTCACACTAACTGTTCAATGCAAATTACTCTAATTGTTGCAATTGCCAATAGATTTTCAAAATCAATTTTCATTTGAAATTCTATGGGTAGCAATATTTGCCGGAAAAACAAAGAAACAAAAAAAATCTATCACAATTACATTGCATAATTTTAGGCTTACTGTATAGAGGTACGCCCAATAACGAAACCTCATTGTCAGTGACCATTTAAAGGCCTTACCAATTTCAGCGAAAATCGTTATGCTCCGGACCCCCCGCCACCCCCTCAACAAAACTAATTTCGTTTGCAACGAAGCGAAAACAACAGAAAGAAAAAGCCGCAGGAAAAAGCAATAATGAAAAACTAATTTGCCAATCATTTAACATTGCGTACGCACAAACAGGACGGAAAAAAGGCCAAACAGACACAACAAACTGACGGACAGAGATCGAGAGGGGCGACTGGGCTGGCTGGCAGAACGTAAGGGCCTTTTTGGGCTCATCGCGTTAAAACGTGCTATGCAATAATGCGAATTATCTTTTAAAGAGAACAAAAGTAAAATGAGCAAACAGCAAACAAAACAAACAAACCAAAAAAAAAGAAAAAAAACATTAAAAGCTGTTTAGGGCGTCAATGTTAAGCTTTTTTGTTTTGCTCTTCTGCCAGTAAAGCTTTTCCAAATGTAATTTCCGCCTGATTACTGGATTTAATAAAAATTACTTTTATGGTGGTTAACGTACACTCCCACTGGCTCTTTCTGTGAGTGTTTATCGCCCGGTTGCCCGGAGTGGGAGTTGATTTCCAACTGGTGGTACGGATTTTATGGCACACCACCACCAAGAAGAAAGTAACGATTGAGTAGGATACATTAAGACAAAAGTTAAGAGTATTCTTTTGCCTAAAAGTAGTCTACGATACATTTTCTTAAGTTAATCAAGAGCTTTAACGGAAATAATTTGTTGTCCTTGCCAAGAGCTCATTTGCCTCCATCCTGAGTATTTTCTTCGTTTTTTTTTACACATGAAGCTTATTGTGGGATTCATGACAATAAGTGGAAAACGTGGTCATAAAATTTTATTAAGTATTACAGTATCCGAAAACAGTTTTCAATGAATATTTTTGTTGAATTATATCACGCTGAAAATAAAAAAAGATTTTTGGCTAATGTTGGTACTCGAACAAAGTAATGCTTGAGGTGGGCGTCTCTAATATAAATATGTTAAGTAATTATGAGAATATATTTTAATTGCATACAAGTAGAATATATTCGACAATCTGGTGCAGATCTAAATCTCAAGAAGCGCTAGACCGATTAACACCAAACTCTGGCAGGTTTCCCTTAAGTTTCGTACCGATATATGTCGCTGTCTTTTAAACGTCTCGTATATTTACATTTTTTTAATCAAATCAAACACTCAACTAAAATTACTCAAATGATGAAAATTACATTTGGACCTGCTCAGTGGCAAGGGATTTGGGAAAAATACCAATAAACTGTATATGTGACAGCGCACAGGGAAAGGGACCTAAGGGTAAAAAAATCAATTTTCATGTTTTTTTGATGTGGACAAAATCTGAGCATCGAATGAGACCGATCCCATGCCCCAAAAGTGTTTCCTCCCAGAGATATGCGCGTTTTATGAAAGTGATAATACACCAAAGATACACGTAGTTAAATCTTTAAAATGACTCTCCTGAACAAAACTGGTTTTTACCCTTATGCCCCTTTCTATTTTGCGCGTCACTTATACCGATATCATTTTTGTTTGTGGGTAACCAAAATAAGGGATGTAGTATCAGGGTGCGTTAGAATATACGAGTATCAGCTAAACGATCTTTTTGACCGTAGGGAGAGAGGCTAAAGTGAGCTTTATGCTGGAAAACTACTTAGTAGGGACAAAAATACTGTTACAACATTGAACACATTCATTTGAATAGTAAAAATGAACATACCCCGTTAAATTCATATGGGTTTTGAAAGCTAACCTTAATAGCGTTAGTCTGTAACGGGATTTTAAAATTGTTTCAACTTTCATCAAGGAGTGGTCAGATAACGAAAACCGTACCGCTCTAATGGCGATTCTCAAGTCTGAAATGAAAAAAAGCGAAATTTCAAAACGCTCCGGTCACTAGGGATTGGCCGCATGTTCGTCTACCGATGCATTAATCAAGAATTCACAGAAATCCGCTCAGAAAACAGAAAATCATGGCCCGTGAGATAAAGTTCACGCACAAGTCCATGAGTCGAATCATTAAAAAAGACTTGGGACTTGGGGCTTTCAAACGAGGTACCGGACATTTATTGACTGCAGCTTTAAAAAAAAGGATTAAAAAATGCAAACGTCTTTTGGTGAAGCACGCTGATAACTTGCACAGAAAAATTTTGTGATGAAAAAATTTTTAGCGTTCAGGAAAAATTTAACAAGCAAAATGAATGAGTGTATGCGCGGTCATCTAAGAAAGCATCTGAACTGATCCCTAGGGTGGAAAAGGGTCATCACCCAGCTTCAGTCATGGTTTGGTGGGGTGTCTCTTACGATGGGGTTGCTGACCTGCATTTCTGCGAAGAAGGAGTCAAAACATCAGCCAAAGTTTACCAAGAAACCGTTTTGGAAGCTGTTGTGAAGCCTCTTAACAATTCCCTGTTCCAAAACCAGCCATGGACTTCCCAACAGGATTCTGCGCCGGCCCATAAGGCTAAAACGTCCCAGGCCTGGCTTCGAAACAGCGTTTATTTCCGCTGAAGAATGGCCTTCAGGCAGTCCAGATTTTAACCCATTGGATTACAAATTGTGGACGGTTTTAGAGGACAAGGTTTGTCACAAACGATACCCCAGCATTGGATCTCTTAAGACTGCTTTGGTTCGAGCTGTGGCCAACTTTCCAATGGACGAGGTTTGTGCAGCTATTGGCGATTGGCCAGTGCGAATTATGGCGTGTGTAAAGGCAAAAGGCGGACATTTCGAATAAGTATATTCTTTTTGGATACAATGTACATCAATAAATGTATTACAAAATGTTTGGTCCAAAAACATTAAGTACTTTTTATTTTACAGCATAAAACGTGTGTATTTAGGTCCCTACTAAGTACAATAACCCATGGAGGAACTACTCTAAAATATGTAAGCTCTGCACACTCTAATTCTTATACTGAGTGACCGGGACCTACTGTTTGTTTATGAACGGCTAATGCCTTTTACGGGGAAGTTTTAACATGGCACAGAGATTGATATCTTACTCGTAAAGTTTACGGCATTTACCAAGTGCACACAGAGAAAAAGTCATTTGGAAATCGGTCTGAACTACAGATATCCGGTTGGACAAACATACTTTCTGTTGCAATGACCAACGTTCCATGGTATAAATGGTTGAATGGTTCGACATACCACAAGATGGTAGCTTTAATAAGTTTACGAATAACAAACGAATTCAAAGAGTTCTTAAAGTAAATATTCCATAACCACAAACAATACATACAAATTCAGTTCCAATGATCATCCTTTTTAGTTAGGGTTACCGATACCTTGTCTCTTCAAACGATACTCATACTAATAATTGTCCTGTGCCCAATCAAAATCGGTTGTAGCGATGGAATACATGGATAGTATGTGCAACCACCAACAATTCGGTTATGGCAACATATCTGCTAGCAGTATGTGAATGAATGAGTATTATTAAATTTACATTAGGAAGAGGTTTTCCGTTCCCGTTCCTTGAATAGTATTCTTAATTAACTCCCTCTACTTAGAAAATATATTTTTACTGTCGTTATCCTACATAATTTTTAATAAATTGTTTTCTTTTATACACTTCTTTTCGAATTTTATAACACTTTTTTCAAGCGTACTAATTCTTCTGTTTTTTTTCTAATTTCAGGTAAGACTTTGAATAATAACATCGGAAAGGTATATTTGGTAATGAGATTAATGCCAAAACGGTTTTGTATTCAACTTGTTTTTTATAATCTACGCCACAGTGCGGTACAGGATATTTACTGCCTGAATCTCTGTCTCGAACGAAAGGTTATGCGAACGAAAGTCAGTCAGTCACTCACTTTCGTATCAAAACGGAGCTCACTATCTTTTGACTTTTCGTTCGCTTAGCCTTACGTATTGCGAGTGAATGAAATTGTTGCGAGAACAAAAATTTCGAACTAACTTAAAATTTGCCTAGATGCGCGCTATACTTTTCCTACGCTTATAGCAAAAAGTCTTAATTTATCAAGACGTTGATCTCTCCTTTTAGTTGGGTTCATATGGGTTAAACGACTAAATAGACAGTTAAAAGACGTATAAGCGTATTTGTTAATGCAAAAAATTTTCGAATATATGATGCGAAACATTTAATTGATAGGGTGTTTTAACGTAATTTGAAGAAACTCTCATCTTGTGTGTACTTAAACTCAATGAAAAAAGACAAAGAAATATCTTGAAACTCAAATGTACAGGGTGGCCCAAATGAGACCTAGTGATGTTAAACATGTTTAGCTCTTGTAATAACAGTTTTTTAAATGATTTATTTTTATATGTTAAATACATTTTATGGAAATTTAACGTGACTATGTGTGAAATATGACATCAGACAAATGACCACCATTTTGCTCGATATTGGCTCTTTTTAGCGTCAAGCTGCTGCACAGCTTCCACGTTCTCTTCAGTACGAATATTCCGATGAGCACCTCTTCCTAGACGGTCGGCAACTGAACCCAGTTCCTCAAAACGGCGAACTAAACTTGTAATCATGGAAGATGTGGGCGCTGATCTTACGTTAAAAAACGGTGATAATTTCGCTGCGTCAGAACAATGGATCGTTGAAAAGAATATTAAAAATCGATAATTTTAATGCGTTGTTGTGGACTGACTGTACGTATTCATTTTAAATTTCCAAGAGTTATAATCTGCAAAAAGAAAAAATAAATTATGTTAAAAAATAAAAAAAGCTATTTGTGTTTCACATCAGCTGGTCTTATTTGGGCCACCCGAACTTGTGGAAACAATTTTATATTTTACAGCCTTAAAATGGGTTAACTGATTAGTAAAATAAATACGTCATTGGATAGATATTTTGATAAGTACTGCAATGATGCCCCAATCTAAAAAGAATAAAATAAGGTATATAACAATATTTATTGACAAGCTTTGGCTGGCCGTAATGTGGAAAAAATAAGTCGCCACCAAAACAAATTTGGTTGTTGTTTTGATTAATAAGCAGGTCTATCTATGGCTAACATTCTGATCAAAGCTTAGTAATGTTGCTAAATTACAGTTAAGTTTTACAGTTTCTATATATATAGTTCGTATATTAATATAGCAGTATAGTTTGAAAGCATTAACCCAAGATACTAAAACTGTCTTAAAATTTATTTTGTTTTTATAATTTTTTTGGAGATTTCGAAATATTTTTTCGTCGTTAACAAAGACTTTGTTGTGACAAGTACCTATAAAATAATATAGGGTTAATACGAGTATGTTGGTGTTGGAATAACCAATATTATTTTACAACAGCAAACTTAACAGGGCTCGGTCACTACAAAAACTATTATGTTGTCACTACCAATTATTGGTACAATTTTGAAACAATTTTATATAACCGCCAGTTGTCGCAACTAACGGTTAAATTGAATTTTTAATATAAATGTGTTTTTGGCTCTGAATACCGTGAGATTGTTGTAGCAACCATCATATGATATCACGAGCCATGTAAACATTGATTGTTTAAGCAGCTGTATGACAAGTATCAGCGTCCTGTTTAAACCAACTGTCGCCAAGATTACGGGCCTCAATTTCAGGTAGCAAACATCCGATATCATGGTGCGATAGCGAGCAACATTCACGCCTACTTTGCGGCCATTTACATTTTTGAAAAAATATGCACCGATGAATCCACTAGCCCACACCGTGGTTTTCGCGGTGTAAGTCTTTCCATTATGAAATGGCAAATAATATTGAAAAGAAAAAGAAAATATAAGTACTGTGTAACACAAATCACGCGAAATCTTTGAAAAAAACCCCTATTGAAAAACTACCTCTAGATTGCCATCACCCGTTACAAATTAAAAAAAATATGGACCGATGATTAAACCAGACCAAACCGTGGTGTCGCGGTGTAAGACTTTCCATTATAAAACGGCAAACAATACTGAACAAAATAAAGTTTAACACAACTCACGCAAAATCTGTACAAAAAGCCTGTAAAAAATACCTCTAGATAGATCACCCGTTACAAATTTGAAAACTATGAACCGTTGGACCAAACCGTGGCTTTCTCGGTCCTTCCATTATGAAGTGGCAAACAATGCTGAAAAGAAATAAAGTTGAATACAACTCAAGCATAATTTGTGAAAAAAACCCTTATTGAAAAAAATACCTTTAGATTGATCACTCGTTACAAATTTAAAAAATATGGACCGATGTTTTAACCAGCCCATAAACCGCACCATACCAAGGTTTTCGCGGTGTAAGTCTTTCCATGGTGAAATGGCAAACAATACTGAAAAGAAAAAAATAAAGTTGTATACAACTCACGCGAAATCTGTAAAAATAGTCCCTAGAGAAAAAATACCTCTCGATTGATCTCCCAGTTTATTATAATGTTAGCTCGTTTGGTCCTTTGATTTAACAAATTGAACCGGTACGGTTTCCGGCTCGAAAGCTCTTGCAAGGCAAGTTTTTTACAAAATATTCTATCGTCACCGTCAAACTTTTTTTTTATTGCGTTGGTACAGCATCTTGAATTTCGATGATAATTTTTAATAATTTTCACTCGTTCGGTTGGTGCGAAATAACGCATGATGCAGTGGCACACCTTATTGAATGCTGTAATAGCTCGTGGTAACCTTGGCAACTTCTGAAATGTAACAATTTAAAAAACTGTCCCTACTATTTTGTCATCCTTTACAACACAATCTCTGGATTGCAGCTCAATTTTTAGCAGAAAACCAATGGCATTGCGTTTATTGCGACTTTTGCAAATTTATAAAATTTGCCAACACAGTTGGCCACCCCCGAAACCGGAAAAAATAATGTTGCACCAACAAAATCAGTTAATGCGAATAATATTGTAAAGCGTATTGTATTGTAATCATTTTACATAGCATTACAGAAATTGATTTCTAACAATGGCTGCAAAAAGTGCAAGTCACATCGACACGCAGGATCGGGACAAGTAGAATATGGTTAACCCTACATACAGTGGAAAGGATTGTCCCTAGCATAATTTGATTTCCAACCACTCTGGGAGCCACAAATTAGTTCCTATCATGCTCAACTGTTTCCCAAAATATCCTTTTTGAATATAACTTCCTTCAAATGCTGGCAACCGTAATAGGGAATTAAGCGTTCGGCGAAAAACAAGAAGATCTGCTGTTTTCGACTAAAATTGTGTTCAGTGATGAGGCCCATTTCTGTCGCAACGGTAACGTCAATAAACAAAATTGCCGCATTTAAGCTGAAGGGGAACCAGCAGATGTTCAAGAGGTGCCATTATATCCAGAGAAAACCACGGCTTGGTGCGGTTTATGGACGTGTGGAATTATCGGTTTTTTTCAAAAATGATGATGGTCGAAACGTAACTTTCAATAGTGCTCGCTATTGCTCTATCATTTCGGACTTTTTACTACCTGAAATTGAAGCCCATATTCTTGACGACATTTTGTTCAACAGGATGGAGCCACTTGGCATGCAGCTGGTCAAACAATGGATCTTGTGAGAGGTAATTTCGAAGAGTAGCTAATTTCACATTTTGGACCGGTAAATTGGCACCTTGAGACTTTTTTCTTTAGAGCTACTGAAAGTCCAAAGTCTATGCTGACAAACCAGCTATGATTCAGGTCTTGGAAGCCAACATTACGCGTGTAATTCACGCCATGCCGGTCGAAAAGAAAGGCGTAGTTGCGGCCAACATTTGAAGGAAATTATATTCAAAAAATAAATGGCATAACATTTCCTTCGAATGAATAAAAAAGATTCCACACTTGATTTAAATTTTAGAAAATATTTGAAAAAAAAATACCTCTAGATGAATCACCCTTTATTATTTGTCACCAATTTATCGTATAACTCTGTTCTAAAGGATTCATTTTGAGTTAGATCGTACAAATAACATTCAAGATATAACACAAAACTCAAAAGTGGGCGAAATATTCCATTGCATAGGAGGTACTATAATGAGGCGTGTCAACCAATTATTTCATACGAGAAGGGGCGTAGCTAGAAGAACAATTCTCTCGCGCCAAGTTTACCTTATATAGGATGGGTCATTTAAAATTTAAATTTGAATCGGCTGTAAAAAAAGTACTGAAAATTTGTTCAAATTTCTTAATTAATTTTTAAAATTTTCGGTTGATGAACTTAATCTGCCTACTCACATAGTTTAGGGTATCACAATCCTGAATAGAGATACATGTTTTTTTTTTGTTCTGTAGTAGTTTTCAAATGTTTTATCATACTTTTGCAGAACTTTTTGCTTCATTCGATGCATGCCATAGAATTTGTGGCAGCAAAAACGGCATAGTGCCACAGTAATTTGCTCGTCGATAGTTTTCCATTTTTTTTCATTAATTTTTTTCCCAATCAATCCATGGTTACATATGCACATGTATGTAAGTGTGAGTGTGTGTGTGAGTTGAAGACTGGCATTGTAGGTCTATGTGAGTTCGTTAGTGTACGTGTTGGTGCATGCGAGTTGAGCCGTGTTGAATTGTAAACCGACCATGATTGATTGCAAGGCGTTTCCGTTGCAGCCAACATGGCGTATTAATTTCCACTGATACTTGAAGAAGAAGAACAGCGTTGCACGAAAATGGACTGGAAATCTAACTGCTCTCACACACACACAAACACATAAACTCTCACCTCGCACATATATAATCCCAGTCGCAAAAAGGATATTGCATTTTTTTCGTATACGTTTGTATGTGGCAGTTTAGGTTTTCCGGGGTTTCGGGGATGTTTTCTGCCCCTTGTGTTTAACCTCTTTTCCCACAGTGTGTCTGGCAGTATTTAATTGAAATTATATTTTAGTTTGGGGAATGGCAGCGGTTTCACCAGCGGCAGATGACAAATAAATACTAGTTTTGGTTAACAAGAAAGAAAAAAAAAACAAGTATTGCATAGTTTTTAGCAAAGGGAAATCTTTAAATTAGTGCATATGCTAAGGCATTTAATTTAAAAGCAATTAAAGTGCGAGTATTGTTTTAACCATTAACTCTTGCATATCTTTAGGATGAAAATTAATAAAAAATTTAAAGATAAAACCTTTATATTTAAAAAATAAGAACTTTATATATACTCGTATTATTGTTGTTCCTAAAATGCCAGTGTCAAAAACAAAAAAATACTAGTTTCGGTTAACAAGAACGAACAAAATAGTATTGCTTAGTTTTTAGATAAAGAAAATGTTTAAAATTAGTGCATATGCTAAGGCTTTTATTTAAATATCCATTAAAGTATCGTTTAAACTAAAAAAGCTTGCATGGCATATCTTAAGGATGGAAATTAAAAAAATTTATATTTAGAAGATAAAAACTTTATATGTGACGCGCAAAATAGAAAGGGACCTAAGGGTAAAAACCAGTTTTGTTCAGGAGAGCCATTTTAAAGATTTAAATACGTGTATCTTTGGTGTAGAATCGTCGACTTCATTTTCATAAAACGCGCATATCTTCGGGGGGAACACTTTTGGGGCATGGGATCGGTCTCATTTGATGCTCAGATATTGTCCACATCAAAAAAAGTGAAAATTAATTATTTTTTTACCCTTAGGTCCCTTTCTCTATGCGCTGTCACATATACTTATATATTTTTGCTCCTAAAATGCCAAAAAAATACTAGTTTCGGTTAACAAGAATGAAAAAAATATAGTAATGCTTAGTTTTTAGAAAAAGAAAATGTTTAAAATTAGTGCATATGCTAAGGCGTTTTTTTAAATATCCATTAACGTATCGTTTTAACTACTAAAAAAGCTTGCATGGCATATCTTAAGGATGAATATTAATAAAAAAAATTAAAGATAAAAATTTCATATTGAAATGATAAAAACTTTATTTACAGTTTAGAGGTGGCAAGAGTGAGTTGTATTTTCGTGGGCAATTGTGTGAAGAAAACTTGAAAAGTAAGGTTTACAACAGTTCTCATTTGTTTGGGGAAAGCCTGGCCTTATAGAGTTCGGTTTTACTTTCAACAATTGCAGCAAAGCTTGCTGAAGAGGGTTGTCACGGATCCGAAATCATGATAGAAGCAGTGTGCAGCCACGAAAATCAATGTCACTTTGCCATTTTGTTAAAAACTTGTCTTCTGTTTAAATATAGAAGCAAGAGGTCTTGAGCCGGTTAATCCCTGTTCAATGAGTTGTATTGCATAAGTCTACTGTCAAAGATGCAAAATGCGATTTTCAATTTTTGTACTAGTCACTTCTGTAAAATGTACTTTTTTCGATTTTCAAGGAACTCAATGCCTATTTTTTAAAAAAAAAAACAATTTCTTAAATCCTTGCCAATTTAAGTGAAAGATCATTGTTGATTTTCCTATTATCTATGGGCATATTTCACTTTCATTGTAATCAACACTTTACCTGTTGGTTGGTCCCGAAAACATAAATCGGTAAATTAAATTCTTTTGCATTCGTGTTGGGAACCAAAAAGAGAAAACATATTTGATTTAAAAAAAGAAAGAATACCTAAAAGTAAACTAATCTTAAAAATGAACTGATTAATTAAAATCTCATAAACGTTCGTTTTTGTGGGAGTTGATCAATCTAGAGGTGTTTTTATTTAAAACAAAAAAAATACAAAAATTCTAATCAAGTGTGGAATCTTTATTGTTCATTCAAAAGAACATTTTATGCCTTTTAGTTTTGGATTATAATTTTCTTCAAATGTTCGCCGCAACTGAGGGTCCAATTTTTAAGAACTCGTTCGATCATTTGAGCATACCGGTGCCCAAAACCTTTGTTTTCGCGGTGGAAGTCTTTCCATGAGAGAATGACTAACAATACGGCAAAGAAAAAAGTAAAGTCACGCATAATCTGTGAAAAAACCCCTATTGCAAAAAATGCCTCTTGATTGATCACCCGTTACAAATTTGAAAAAATATGAAACGATGGTTCCATTAGCCCAAGCCGTCGTTTTCAAGGTATAAGTTCTTTCAAGATGAAATGGCAAACAATACTTAGTAGGGACATTTATACTGTTACACACGTTTTATGCTGTAAAATAAAAAGTACTGAATGGTTTTGGACCAAATATTTATTATGTTTATTGATGTATTTAATATGTTTATTGATGTATATTGTATCCAAAAAGAATCTACTTATTCGAAATGTCCGCCTTTTGCCTTTACACACGCCTTAAGTCGCACTGGCCAAACCTCGTCCATTGGAAAGTTGGCCACAGCTCGAACCAAAGCAGTCTTAAGGGATCCAATGTTGGGGTATCTTTTGTGACAAAACTTGTCCTCTAAAACCGTCCACAATTTGAATCCAATGGGTTCAAATCTGGACTGCCGGAAGGCCATTCTTCACAGGAAATGAACGCTGTTTCGAAGCCAGGCCTGGGACGTTTTAGCCTTATGGGCCATGGCTGGTTTTGGAACAGGGAATTGTTCAGAGGCTTCGCAACAGCTTCCAAAACGGTTTCTTGGTAAACCTTGGCCGATGTTTTGACTCCTTGTTCGCAGAAATGCAGGACAGTGACCTCATCGTAAGAGACACTCCACCAAACCATGACTGAAGCTGGGTGATGACCCTTTTCCACGCTTGGGATGCTTCCTTAGATGACCGCGCATACACTCTATCATTTTGCTTGTAAAATTTTTCCTGAACGGTAAAATTTTTTTATCGGTGAACAAAATTTTTCTGTGCAACTTATCAGCGTGCTTCACCAAAAGACGTTTGCATTTTCAATCCTATTTTTTTAAAGCTGCAGTCAATAAATTTCCTATGCGTCGTTTAAAAGCCCCAAGTCTCAAGTCCTTTTTAATGACTCGACTCATGGACTTTTGCGTGATATGCATCTCACGGGCCACGATTTTCTGTTTTCGGAGCGGATTTCTTTGAATTCTTGATTTAACGGCTTTGATGACATGCGATGTTCGAACAGAACGTGGGCGGCCCGACCGGTGGTGGTCTTTTACATCTCCAGTCTCCTCAAACAGTTTAATGCATCGGTAGAGGAACATGCGGCTAATCCCTAGTGGCCGGAGCGTTTTGAAAATATCGCTTCACATTTTTCATTTCACACTTGAAAAGCGCTATTTCAGCGATACGGTTCTTATTATCTGACCACTTCATGATGAAAGTTGAAACAATTTTAAAATCCCGTTACAGGCTAACGTTATTGAGGTTAGCTTTCAAAACCCATATGACATTAACGGGGTATGTTTAGTTCTACTATTGAAATGGGTATGTTCAATGTTGTAACAGTATTTATGTCCCTACTAAGTACATAAGAGGAAAAAAAAGTTTAACACAATTCACGCGTAACCTGTGATAAAATCCTGTAGAAAAAATTACCTCTAGATAAATCACCCTATAGAATAGGAAGTAGCATCGACTTATTTATTATGTACGTACAAAAATGGAATAAAATGCAGTCGGATACAAAATACATGCGAAAATTATGCTTTGAGGAAAAAGTTATAAGGTTATAGTGGGAGTAGTTTAAGTAAGAGGTACAAGAAGGGGCGTGGCTCCATTAATCCATTTAATTACTTCATCCATCTGTATATAATGACTTATATTTAGATGAATCGTAATTATAGTATTAATATTATAATGCAAATACAAAACGTGGGCGGAGCGGTCATTTGCACTGGATGTACCAGAATAAGGCGTGTCATCCACTCTTTTCGTACGCATGTATACGAGGGCGACCGCAAAAGTAACTGGTCTAACATTAAAAGAACCATTTTTTTGGAATTATTATTATTTATTTTTCAACATAATCTCCTTCCAACTCAATACACTTCATTAAACGTTTTTCAAGTTTTTTAATTCCATCCGAAAAATAAGATTTTTCAAGACCTTCAAAATATGCCTCAGTTTCAGTTTTTTAATTCCATCCGAAAAATAAGATTTTTCAAGACCTTCAAAATAAGCCTCAGTTTCAATAACATCGCTATTGGACGAAAATTTTTTGCCATCGAGAATTTTTTTTAAATTTGGAAACAAGAAATAATCAGAAGGAGCTAAATCTGTACTATATAGTGGATGCGGAGCAATTTCAAATCGTAATTCGGCCAGTTTTTTGAGCTAAAAATGCAGTATGTGAAGGAGCATTATCTTGATGAAAAAGAACTTTTTTTTTCTAAATGCGGTCGTTTTATCTTGATTTCTCTACTCAACCGATCCAATAATGCACAATAATATTCACTATTTATAGTTTTTCATTTCTCAAGATAATTAATAAATATTATTGATTATCTTGAGAAAATACTGAGGCCATTACTTTTCCTGCTGACTTAACAGTTTTCGCCTTCTTGGGACCACTTTTACCAGCTTCTATCCATTGTTTTGACTGTTCTTTGCATTCTGGGATGTAGTGATGGATCCATGTTTCATCAACAGTTATGAATCGGCGCAAGAACTCTATTGGATTACGTTGATAAATGGCTAAAAGCTCCTCGAAATTGGTCCAACGGATTTTTTGGGGCAAAGTCAACAAACGCGGCACCCATCTTGCAGATAGCTTTTTCATGTGGAGTTCATCATGTAAAATACTCCAAACTTGTTTTTCGTGTTTTTTAACAATATCAGCAAGTTCTCTGAGCTTTATGCGTCTATCTTTAGTCACTTCATTAAATATTTTTCTAATGTTTTCAATAGTAGTAGCAGTTTTCGGTCTTCCAGAGCGTTGTTCATCTTCCGTACTTGAACGGCCCATTTTGAATTGTTGAACCCAGGATTTCACGGTGGAGTATGATGGTGCATTATCACCATGAACAGAATCCAATTCATCTTTGATTAATTGTGGCGTAAAACCTTTCATATAAAAGTATTTAATTACCGCACGAAACTCTTTATTTTACATTTTTCAAAAATTATAAAACTTGTTTACTTCAATCACCTGTAACAAAGAAAATAATCATAAAATATTTCGGAAATTTTGACAGATGGCTTATAAAATATATCTTTAAAAAAAAAAAACAAAAAAAAGTTGCTAGTAAAACAAAAAATGTGCCAGGCCAGTTAGTTTTGCGGTCGCCCTCGTAAAGTCTAGAGGCCTTGGCACTTTAGAAGTCGCATGTGCAATCCGAACATGCTCAAATGAAGATAGTGCATTTTGGTTCTCTCTGCTTTCCCTTAAGAATAAAACGGAAAACTGCTGACGAATCTGTGAGCCGTACACAATATAATTTTACTACTTACTAGCCGGGACCCGAACGACCTATTCGTCGTAATTTTTACATTAGTAATCGTAGAGAATTTTTACATTAGTCTCTTGCTCGTAAAGTCGCTAGCATTTACAATGTGGGTTTCCACCTGTTTCCAGGCGATGAACAATTTTGTAGGATTTGAACCTGGGTTTATTTGGATGTTTGTTTGCACACTTACCACCAAAATGCGGCGAATCATCGGTTTATGTTTTTATAAGGCCCACATACAAAGATCTTTCCCGATGCAAGGTTTTTCCACTCCAAATGTCACTTTCAACATCGTGGTAAGCCCTGTATAGTTGCATTATTTTGGTGTATGCAAGTCCCCATGCAAAGATCTTTCCGACTTTGAGGTCCTGCCACCTTTTGAAAACTTCAACAATGGTGCGCCATTGTACGGGTACCCTAGGTCAATCCCGCCGGTGTCAATTCGAAGCGTATATTATCCTTTTTGGTCAGGGGTTGAGGTCTATCTGACAACTCTTGCTGATCTGAGGCTCTCAGCACCAGGTAACATAGACTAAACTCTTAAACTCAGTCTCGTGCGACGCATAGAAAACCTTTGACGAGAAAACTTCAAAACCACTGACTATTCAGACAAAACTTGCAACCAATTCTCAAGAAGTGTACCGCAATCGCACGACTTACTATCACGCAGGGCCCTCTTTTAAAATATTGCATTGAGTGGCTCATGATCAGTCACCAAAAAGCCAAGACAAAGGCTAAAGCCAGAGCTAGGCTGATAACCTACAAACGTTATCTCGAATGAAACTAGATGTCATCTGAACCATTATACTACTCTCCGATCTAGTTGACCCATTAAGGAGTTGTATAGGGTGCTAGTTTATCTGTCTGTAATGTCTATTAATGTAGTTGTATATTTGTGGGATTAGCCTTATCTATTTGCGCCATCCTCCCACTGGAGTTGCCATCTTTAAATTTTTCGTTCTCTTACTGGGTGTTTCTTCGACCTTTGATCGGGGTTTCCGAGTCGTTATATAAATTTTTCTGGAATCTTCTCCCAAATATTTATTGGAATCGGGTGTCCACTTTGTTCTGCCGACATTAGACAACATTAGTCTTGAAAGTTGATTAGTCTTGACAGTTTATATTTGCCAGTCGTGAAGTAGAGACGTGGCAAATTAATTATGGAAAAATATTCGATAAATCGTTAAACATTTTATCAAAGTCTATCATCGATTACTGTGACGATGAGAAAGTTACGTGACATTTTTGAGAGAAACAACGTGCCAACAAAACGCACTATTTATCGTGTAGTGAATGATTTCGAAGAAAGAGGCCCAAGCATGGACCGCAACGTACTGCAAGATCGGCTGGAAACATAACTGATGCTCATGAAAGTGTTCAAAACTACGAGGGCGGTTCGGAAAGTTCTTAGCCTAAGAAAGAGAATAGTTAGTTTTTCAAAAATATTTTTATTTTTCAATATAATCTCCTGAAACTTCAATACACTTAGTCCAACGCTTATCTAGCAATTCTATCCCTTGATTAAAATAGTTTTCCTCAAGGTCTTCAAAATAGTGGTTTACAACTGTAATTACATCTTCATTTGAGGTAAAACGCTTGCCAGCAAGGAATTTTTTTAGATTTGGGAACAGGTAAATGTCACTGGGAGCTAAATCAGGAGAATAAGGTGGGTGGTCAAGCAACTCGTACTTTAATTCATTTGAGGTAAAACGCTTGCCAGCAAGGAATTTTTTTAGATTTGGGAACAGGTAAATGTCACTGGGAGCTAAATCAGGAGAATAAGGTGGGTGGTCAAGCAACTCGTACTTTAATTCGTTGATTTTAGCCATTGTTAAAGCACTCTTGTGCGCTGGTGCGTTGTCTTGATGAAAAATTATTTTTTTGTGTTGTAAACCAGGACGTTTTTCTCGAATTTGTACATTTAATTGATCTAAAAGGTTGCAATAGTACTCTGAATTTATTGTTTTACCCTTTTGCAGATAGTCAATCAATAAAATACCTTTGAAGTCCCAAAAAACCGTTGCCATAACCTTACCAGCCGATTGAATTGTTTTTGCCTTCCTTGGGGCACTTCCTCCAGCTACTGTCCATTGTTTGGATTGTTCTTTTGTCTCTGGAGTATAGTGGTGGATCCATGTCTCATCAACAGTTATGAAACGACGCTTAATCCATTTTATTTCGCTAAAAACGATCCAAACAAGCTTGAGAAATGTTCATTCTTATGCGTTTTTGGTCGACTGTTAACAAGTGCGGCACCCATCTTGCAGAAAGCTTTTTCATCGGTAGTTCTTCATGCAAAATTAAATGGACTCGATCATTTGAGATGCCCATGATATTAGCTATTTCACGCACTTTTATTCGTCGATCATTTAATACCATATCATGCACTTTGGCTACAATTTCTGTTGTTATTGCTGTTTTTGGACGTCCACTACGTGGTTCATCTTCAATGCTTGTACGACCACGTTTAAATTCAGCAACCCATCTTTTCACTGTTGCATAAGAAGAAGCACTTTCACCTAACACATTCACCATATCATTATGAATTTCTTGTCCCGATAAACCTTTTTTATGTAAATATTTAATGACACCACGCATTTCTAATTTTTCCGTTGTAAAAAAAATCGCGAATGCGACTTTTGTGAACACCTGTTTCTATATGAAGGAGTTGCCAGATCGAAACAAAATTTAACATGTGTTCATAGCAGAGAAGGAAGTTTCCAAAACACTCAACTTTTTTCTGTTTATACCGCGCTTTTTGTGCTAGGCTAAGAAGTTTCTGAACCGCCCTCGTATCCATCAACCTCAATTCGACGCCGTGCTGAATGTAATGAAAAATGTGCTCAAAAGGGCTCGCATTTGTGAGGCTAACAGAGGCGGACATTTATCTTATATTGTATTCCATACATCATTGGCGACACTTAATAAAATATTTATCAATATAAGATCTATTCTCTTTCATTTAATCAAAAATTTATAACAAACAAAGTAGTATGCCTATAGAATACCTTCCCTGCGGACACTCTGTATTTATGTAATATATTTGCGGCAGCTTAGGATACTGTTCGGTAGGTGCAGTGCTGATAATATATTTTACCTTATGTGTTGCACCTTTAGGCCTATTGCTATATAGGCATATATTGCTAATATGGGCCCAACAATTGTAGATTTAGTTCATCATTGTAAAAGATGCTCCACATCAGGAGAACAGGCAACGACCCCTGGGGAACTCCTGCTGTGATGGTGCATGTTCTTTGTCCTTCGTCTGTGTTAGTAGTATCATATGTGACGCGCAAAATAGAAAGGGGCCTAAGGTTAAAAACCAGTTTTGTTCAGGAGAGCCATTTTAAAGATTAGGTCCCTTTCTTTTTGCGCTTAGAATCGTCGACTTTACTTTCATAAAACGCGCATATCTCTGGGATACACTTATGGGGCATGGGATCGGTCTCATTCGATGTTCAGATGTTGTCCACATCAAAAAAAAAACAAAAAGTGAAAAGTTGATGAAAAGTTTTGTTTAGGAGAGCCATTTCAAAGTTAGGTCCCTTTCTATTTGCGCTTAGAATCGTCGACTTCATTTTCATAAAACGCGCATATCTCTGGGAGTGAACACTTTCGGGGCATGGGATCGGTCTCATTCGATGCTCAGATGTTGTCCACATAAAAAAAAGTGAAAATTGATTTTTTTACCCTTAGGTCCCTTTCTCTATGCGCTGTCACATATAGAAAAGTAGCTAGGTACTAATAATCTCAGTAGTTATAATATCCCATCTTGTGTAATTTAATGTGATTTTTTATCAAGGGTAACAAATTTTCAAGCTTCATTTCTTATATTTGCTTTCTTTCAAGAGATCGCACGTGTATCAAAATTTGCCTTAAGCGCACCTACACTCATAACCTCTATTCCGTATACCACTCAAATATTTTGGTAATACCTCCCTCCTTCTAAATTGTCTTAAATTGTACTCTAATGACAAATATATATGCTGTATACAATCAATATTACACACTCGACTCTAAGGTTTCGAAATTCCTATTTTATACCAGAAGTAAAAAAATTCTCTGTTGCATACTCTTAGGCGGATTGTTAAAAATAATCAGTTATCTTTCTTTGCATTTCCAAAATTTGTATTTATATACAGCTTTATATTAATATAGAAATTCAAATTCTTCGTGGAACAGAATGTTGCAGTATAAATCCAACCGCGATATTATCCTATTGAGTTTTCCATTCATAATTTACCAATGGATAGTGTCCCTAAAATTCAATTTAATTCATGTAAGCTCCGGCAGCAAAACCGTTCTCTTTTGTTAATATCGATTATTAGTATGATGAAGCCTGATGCTGTTTTTTTTTACTAATCCATAAGGAACTAAGATAATACATTATAGTCTTAAGCTACTCTATATTAAGTTAGATAAAAATTAAACTTAAACTTGATTAAAGTTATATTTTTCTGAACTAAAATTATTTAAAACTTATAACTTATGCTTCAACAATATTCTGTAGTTAATTACCAAATAGCCTTGAATAGTTTTATTTAAAAAATATTGACACATTCACTGGATAGTGCCATCGGAGTTTGCTTGAAGGACACTTTAATTTTTGTGATGTCCTCCATTTCTTTAATTTACCCTAATTACATTTATCAGCTCAAGTTTGTTCTTTTGCTTGCATATATTAGTGCATACTTCCAGGCGGTGTTTGGTGTTTATTAATGTAATTACCCATTTTGTTTTGTGCTCAACATTGCCAACATTTTAAGTACGAGTATAAACTATCGAAGATATTGGAAATTTATAGTTTTAGCGCAATAGCATTGTCGCGTTTCACTTCAGTTTACAAAATCAGCACAAACTATTGCCAACTTTAAGGCGGCCTTAGGGAAATAAGTTGATGTTGATGCTGTTAAGCCAAATTTGTCATGACCATAAAGTTTGCAAGCACAGCAACTTCAATCACCTTCAAAATGACGGCTGAGATTTAGAATGATAATAAAGAGTAACCAACAATGTTGGTAGGTAGCCCGGGAGCGAACAGTAACGAGCTAGTAAACGTAACAGTTTAAGAAAGTTTTTGTTTTTAAATTTAAGATTTTTTAAACGGGACTTTTATTAAATTATTGCATAGTTTTGTTGGTTGGTAATTTTTCCTTGATTTGTTTTATCCAGCTTTTTGGGTTTTCGTTCAGGGCTATAATTACTTAGCTATAATTTAAATAACCATTGCCTAGTTTTAGGCTTAATCTTTTCGGTTGCTGCTGCTTGTTGTCGTCATTGTCCCATAAAGGAAATCCTTGCTTACTTTTAGGCTTTATGCTTTTTGAACGGAAAGCGAGATACACAAATCTTTGTGAAAATAATGAAATTCCATACAGAAATCCATTAAAATACCATAAATCTTAGAGAAAATAGACCAAAATATACCAACAGCGCGCGGCGGCCGTAGCAGCAGCAACGACATCGCAAAAACGAATTCCATTCACTTTCCCTCTTTATGTGTGTCTCTGTGTTTGTAATCTGAAATGAAAACACTTGAATTCCTCTTCAACGACAACTGCATACAGCAGCAGCATCAGCACTTCCACCACCAGCAGCCAAAGAATCTGAAGACGCAGAAAGAAGGACGGACAGTTGGGACGGACACAAAATACAACCGAATACACAACTACAAACTGTACCAAACAGTATTTTATGTTTACGCCAAAAACTGTCAAAAACTTTTTCAATTTTCACACCCCCTTCCGAAACAGACGGGAGGAGAGCAAAAAAAACCCCGACCGCAGCAGCAACATACAGGAGCAACGAAGATGAACAGAATACACAGGGAAAAAGTGAAATCCATACACACACAAACAAAAAGCGAAAAAATCAACAACAGCCAACAATTTTTGTGTTGCACCTCCCCGGCACCACCAGCTCTTACCGCCAAACTCTAGACTTCAGCAGTCGTCTCCCCTTAACAGTGCTGAAATAAAGAACAGTGATCAATTTAGGCCAAATACAAACACTAAGCAATGTCATCCTTTGCACACACACACACATACACACACTCACACATTTACAAGAAGACAGTGACAACGCAGTGGCAGTAGCAGCCGCATCAGCATTAGGACCAACATCAGCTGAGGCAAAGACGCACAGACCGACAGACGAGCGAGTAGAAAAAATCATTACAAATCCTTTATTCTTGCGCTGGTAATGGTGCTGCTGCCTGTGTTTGTGCTGTGTTTCCGTCCTTGTACAGTCCTCAAGTGTAGCGATGTTACATGACGATGACTTGAACGTAAAAAGGAGGAGAGCCTCCTGCAAAGGCAGTTCGGCAGCATCCTGCTGCCATTGTTCTCTTTTTTATGGCCCAAAAGTGTATGTGTAGTAGTATGTTCGAGTGTTTACAGAACCCTCTTCGCATTGGGAGGTTTTTTTTGTTTGCCGTTTACACGTTCTGCGTTTTTTTGGGAGGTTTTCGATTTTCAACGCATCAATGTTCGCCTGGTTGGTTGAGTCATATTCACACGCGTACATAAAGACACTCTGATAATACTTCTGCCGCACACATGCCAATATCCGTTTCCGTTTGCTGAATGTCAGCTTAGTGTGTGTGTGTGTGTGTGTGTGTGAGTGCATGTGTAGTACGTAAGCTGTGTGCTTTTGTGAATGTAATTGCTGGTGTATGTTGTGTCAATTTGTATTTAGTTGTTCTTTTCCCTCCCATTCTCACTTCCCCTCTCTCCCTGTGCCTTTGCCACTTTGACTTGTAAACATTGCTTACATTTCAAGTCCATAAAATCGCACAATGCAAAGCGGACCTGAGCGGAGCCTTGTTTTTGCGCCATACCATGAAATTTTATGAAGTTTTATAATTTATACAACATTAAGTGATATTTTCGAGCACGGGTATAACTTTACCGCTTACAGTGAGCTTTAGTTAATGCATGATTAAAAAACCAATCCAAAAACGCAAGGATATCTGCTTTAATATTTAAATGAAATAAAGAAAAAATAATGTTGCATACTTTTGGGAAAAACGCAATATTTGTCACATATTTGGCCCTAAAAGAGAGTAGAGTTTTTTATACCACTCTAATTAAAAAATAATATATGACATTAAATTTAAAGCTCAACAATTTGTTGCATATTTTTAGGAGCTTCTCAGAAATATTTTTTAAACCATACTTTGATACTTATAATTTCTTTTTATAGTCTCGGACAACTGCTAAGAAATTAAAACTGTGACTACCAACAGCTTTTAGATGATACATTTTAAAACGAAACTTTATGAAAATTTATCATTTATTCAATAAACAGGGTGCCGCAAAACTAATAACATAATAACGCTGAATTTGCTCCACCCTGCTTTTAGGAATTTATGAAGCACGGAGGTACCTTTTACCTTGAGCTTTATTTTTAAATAATTAATAGATACGGCAAAAGATATGTTCTAATTTGTAAATGAAATAAAAATGAATCGCATAAGAGATGCAATATGCCGGATGGCGCAATAGTAAAGACATAATTGCGTTACCTTTGATCCACCCTGTATTTGGGAATTTATCAAACACAGAGGTACCTTCACCTGTTACGATAAGATTTATTTATAAATAATAAATTAATACAGAAAAACGCAAAGAAATATGCTATAATTTGCAAAGAAATGAAAATTATGGTGCATACTTTTCGGATATAAAGAAACGGAGTGGCCCTAAAGAAGGAGCGGAGTTTTCTACGTACCTCTAACCTTAATAACTTAATCTTAAAAAACGCAAAGAAATTGCTATAATTTTCAAATGAAAAAAATGTAGCATACTTTTCGGATAAAAAAGAGGTGCAGTATACAAGGCGGCACAATAGTAATTACACAAATGAGATTCTTTCGCTCCCTATATTTGTACGTTTATCAAACACAGAGGTACTTTCACCTTTTCCGATGACCTTTAGTAGTAAATAATTAATAAACACAGCAAAAAACGCAAAGAAATATGCTGTAATTAAAAAATTAAATGGAAGATCCAATATTCAGGGTGGTGCTAAAGTAATGGCATAATTACGTTACTTCTGCTTAACTCTGTATTTAGGGGGTTATCTACCACGAAGGTACCTTCACTTTTTGCAATGAGCTTTAGTTATAAATAAGTAATAAATATAGCCAAAACGCAAAAAATATGCTATAATAAACATGTTGCCTACTTTTCGGAAAAATATATAATAGTGGCCCTAAAGCAGGAGCGAAGATTTCTATGTCCCTTTAACCTTTAACAACAAAATATGCCTGTCTTCTTAGAGTAAAATACTTTTCAGGAGTTTCCTGGAATATATTTGAAAGAGCTTTAAATTGCACTTCATAATCTTTGGCAACTGCTTAGAAAATCAAACTTTGCCTACGGTAAGGCACCTTTAACCTAAAAATGAGAACTCCATAGCCAGCCGATTTAGTGTATGAAGTCTACGACAACACACCAGAGCTGCGGAAATTATGACGTACATAGCCGACATAAATATACTCACCCATATATAAATTTAAAATTTTCCGTCCCCATTGCCGTACCGATTTTATTGAAATATTGTGAAAAATCACCTGTGGGCTTGCTACTAGAATGAGGCGTGGCATATAATCTCTTCTGAAAAAAAAATTATGCAAAATTCATTCATTAAGGATAAAGTTATTGGGGTTTCAATCCACGCTTGGATAGTATCGTTTGTTTAGAAGGTAACAGGATGGGCGTGTCTAAGGCTCTAGTATTTTGTCAGTTATTCTAAATTATAATCGATTTTCTAACTAATAATTTTCAGCAGAATCGTGTGAACAGCATAAATTTTATTATGCAAATACCAGAAGTGAGTGGAATGGTGCATTTGCACTGGAGGTTCCAAAATGGGGCTTGGCAACTACTCTTTTCGTACGCGCATACGTATAAACACACTATAAAAGTATTACGGAGTTTGCAAATTTAGAAAATTGCATGTACTTGGAGACCAGTAATGTGGGTTCTAATCCCCACTGCAATAAGTCAATTTGGGTAAAAGGTACAAGAAGGGGCGCGGCAACGAGTCCAATTACTTGTCACCAAGTAAACCTTATAATTGTGGTGTTAGGTATTGAGTTTGGGTTAGATCGAGTGATTGCCATTGTAGATATGTTACATCGCATTGCATGGAAGGTAGCAGAATGGTGAGTGTCAGCAACTTTCTTCATATACAAGTACAAAGCCGGTTTTAAAATATTACGTATTACAAGTATTGCCTACTCTTTGGAACTTTAAAAGTATTGTTTGAAGATCAAAAATAGTTTTCATTTTTAGAAGAGCAAAAGGTGTTAAAAACTTACACGTTTTTGGGAAATAAATTATAACACTTTAAGAAAAATACCCCGAAAATCGTTGTATACTTTTAGGAAAGTCGATGGGGAAGCAATTACGATCTTTGTAACCGAGCTTTAAAGCTAGGTTTCTTGTGTAATAGTTATGCAAACTACCTACCATTACTGCTCGTCATCATTGCATCCCAACAGTACTGCATACTTTTTGAAACTTGAAAAGTATTGCTTACTTTAATGAACTGAAAAGTATTGCCTACTTTTTGCCTATTGTTTACTATGAGAATATCAAAAATAGTATTCATTTTAAAAGAATTAAAAATTTTCATATTTTTGGACAAATAAATTAATATATAATACTTTAAGAAAAGACTCCGAAAAACGGTGCATACTTTTAGAAAAAATTGTGTGGTACCCTGTATGATCTTTTTGCTTGAGTTTTAAACCTGGGTTTTTCATGTAAACTACCTTTTATTGCGGCTGGAAATTGTTGCACTCCAATAAAACTATATACTTTTAAAGTAATGCATTGTTTTTGAACCCTAAAACGTATTTCTTAATTGAATGAACTGGAAATGTATTGCATACTTTTTGGATTGGTAAAATTATTGTTTACTTTAGAGAACATCATAAATAGTTTTAATTTTTAGAAGAGTACCAAGTAATACAAATTTACAATTTTTGGGAAAATGAACAATATATAATACTTTAAAAAAAGACCTCGACAAACGGTGCACACTTTAAGAAATATCGGAGAACCACTTAATAAGGCCGGGGACTACGGACGACGTTTAACATCATAGAACAGAAAATCTATGTTCTAACCCTCAAGGATTTGATGAGACATTTGTTGGCTTCAGTCCATAACACATGAAACTAAAGTTCAGAAAAAAATTTAAAAAAAGAATTGCATACCTTCTAGGATACAATGCAGGGTGGGCGATTCAACATTTCAAATTTGAATCGTCTATAACAAAGAGTACTGGTAATTTTTTCGAATTGGAAAGGTTGCACTTTGTCATTTAATAAAAGAACACAATATCATTTATATGACTACAACAACTGGCACGGCGTTACCTCATCCGTTGAACCCATTTTTTCCGTACATTTTTGATTGTTTCGGATCGAAACTCTTTAATCGCAACTTTGATTTCATGTTTCAACGCTTCAATTATCTCTGAATTCTTTGTGTGACACAGAAAATTATCCTAAGGGCTCAATTCAGAGCTCCGAGGCAGCCAACTGACATCACAATTTCGGTAGTTATTCAATTTTCATAAACAGTGCGTACGATATCGATAGTTTTGTTGGCTGTGTGATAAGTGGACCCGTCTTGTTGAATCCACATATCGTCCATGTCATTTTTGAAAACAAAAAATCATTGAGCATGGCGCGGTAACGCTCATCGCTGGCCCAATGATGCCGCCAGCCCAAAATGCACACCAAACAGTGACTTGTTGTGGATGTATTGGCTTTTAATAATCAAGTGTAGGTTCTCTGAACCCCATATGCAGCAATTTTGCTTATTGACATAGGCTCCGTGATGTAAATGAACTTAATTTTTCGGTAAAATTCCATCGGACGGTGTTCCTTTATTTACTGATAAAGTTAAACCTTTCCAGTAAACCCAGAAATTTGAAAAAACTATCAGTACTTTTTTTCGCCCACCCTATAAAATAGCGTACGCTGCATAAGTACGATAAAAAATAAAATATATTTTACTACTTTAAGAAATCGAAAATATTTTATAATCGTTTTAGCAATCGAAAAAGAGTGCATACTTTTGGGGTGAGCGAATGATGACACTCAGGCAGGCCGTTTTTAATGGAGGCTACGGACTTGGTTGCTAATTTAAAAACAGTGAATCCTTGGGCTCAGCATCTAACAGACTAAAGAGGTTTCCATTATCTATCAAAGCATACTTTGCTAACTTATTTACATCACATTAAGTAATATACTGTTATATTCTCTAATCAGTGAACTATATTCTAATACTCATCGATATGGATATTGCCTCCGAACGTCCAACACATTTTCTGGACCAATTTTTAGATGACGACGTTTATCTGCTTCTTAAATTTAGGCCCCAAGTAATTAGCATCTTATTTAGAGCATCAATACTCTTTTATTCAAATTTTTTCCTTTGCCCTACTTTAAGGTTCACATATAATCTAAAGCTTACTTACGGCGCTACACAAATTCTTCATTTTCTTTTGCATACTTTCGTCTAATATATTATTCTACCACATGTTTTCTTTTTCATAATGTTCGCCTTTTTGTTATTAAAGTCCATAAATTAAATCGTTAAGTGCTCAGCTATGAAAGAGACCTTATCATAAGCATCCTACATTCGAGCTTTGCAGGTCCTTCATTATCCATGCATGCGTATACCTTAAGTTAGATGGCAATATATGGCGTATGTAGCTATTAAGTACGATGGTAGTTCCATAACTACACAACCTAGCAAAGAGAGAGAGAGGCGTAACTTTCGTTGCTAACAAAAAACTTATCGAGCTAAACGGAGTATATATTGGGAAATAAATAATATTATACCTCGGATCCGCCATGAACCAAATAAACGATGTCTGCTCGATGGATCGTGTTGGTAAGTTGGTGCTATTTTGGGCTCGTTAAATAGCTTAACAACAGAGCCCTCTATCGACAGACGAAAATAGCACACTGCAATATACCGATGATAATGCCCATGCTTTCAAATGTCAACAACAGGAATTCTCAAGAGAGAAATTCCCGAGCCCATCTGCGTAGACAAGGTATTGTCTCGCAACTTTAAGGTCGTAAATCGCATCTAAAACTTAGCTATAGAGATAGCTTGGACATATTTTCCAAGCAGAAAGACGTTAGAATTTAACTACTATGAAAAGTGCAGACAAGGATAAGAAGACTCAGATGGTTGGACCAAGTGAAGGAGAATGCGAGGTTCTCCCTTGGTATTATAAACTGCAGCAAGATCGTCCTGGACCGAAGTGCTACTACTTTTTTGTATTATATAGGCCAAGGCTAACAACATGTTGTGCAGCCAGATTAAGACTTTCTTTCTCTTACTATCTGTGCTTCATTTAGTAGATCGGTTTGTTGTGCAACCACCTACGTATACTCGTATTCGTTTGCATTTATTTTTTCCATTTTATTCCTAGTCATCACGTAATGTATTCTAAAATATGCTGCATACTTTCCGGCAAACTCGCGATGAGCTTACTATAAACTTTTGGTGCAACCTTTTAAATATTTAAGTACTCTCACCGAAGGGTGGATGTTAAATTAAATTGGTGATTCCGTTTGCAACACCACGAAATATTGATCGGAGACCCCATAAAGTATGAATGTTGTGATCCCATTAAATTCTAAGACGTTCTAGCCATGCTCGTTAGTCCGTGTGCCTGTTGAAAGCACAATAGCGGTCAAACGAATGCAGCTAGGATACTGAAGTTTTGCACGATGATGGATTATGGCCATTAAATGTTGAGGATTGTAAATGGGCGAAATCAGCCTAGGGGGGAAGTTTCCCTTTAAGGGACTATAGGTACCTCGGTAAAAAGTACATTTTTTTTGTTTTTGCTTGACAAATCTTAATTTTTTGTAGACGGGCAATGGTTAAAACAGGTACTGCTAGTTTGGACACACTTAATAACCCAAAAAGGAATAGTTGCTGTCTTTTTTGGCTCATGTGGTCCAAAAAACATCTCTAGTGATAAAAAACGACCGATTAATAGCCAATATGAACATTTGGGCACACAGATTAAAGCAAATTTTTGCAACGAATCCAAATTTAGAGTCATTTTGAATTTTTTGGATGCATGGGCCGAAAGGGCCCAAATACTGACTTTTTTGCGCTTTAGTAGCGTATATAAGGTTAGTAGCGTTATATACGCTGGAGGGTATTTCATTTGTAATTCAAAATGAAATTTATGTTGCATACTTTTCTAATAAAAAAAGGAGACAGAGTTGCGCTAAAGGAGGAGCGAAGTTTTCTATGTCCCACTAACCTTGATGTACCTGCCAACAAAATATGCCTGTCATCCTAGCGTAAAATACTTTTCGGGAGCAGAAGGGAAAAAAGTAAAAAAATACTTTTAGAAAAATAAAGTAATATATAGCACTTTAAGAAAAAGGCCTCGAAAAACGGTGCATACTTTTGGGAAAATTGATGGGAAACCACTTAGTAATTCCGGGAACTACGGCGGTGTTAAAATCATAGAACAGAAAATAATTGTTCCAAACCTCGTTTTGATTTGATGAGTTTGCCTTCAATATAATTGTTCCAAACCTCGTTTTGATTTGATTTGCTTGTCTTCAGACTATAACAGATATAAATAAAGTGCAGAAAAAATCCAATAGGCATTTCACACATCTAAGGAATTTATAAAACTGTTTTTGAAAAATAATTTAGAAAAAATATAATATTAATTAGTTTTAGAAATACTCCTTGAAAAACAGTGCATACTTTTAGGGTGGGAAAATGATGGACGTTGTTGCTAACATAAGAACTATGAATCCTAGCCCTTAACAATTTAAGTGTTAGAATTTAAGGGGTTTCTATCATCAATCACCGCAAACTTTACTAACTTACTTTTGGAACATATTCTCAAATCAGTGAACAATGCACGATATTCGCATACTCATCGACATAGACCTACTATTTATTGTTGCCTCCTAACGTCCAACAACATTTTCTTGACCAGTGTTTAGGTGACTAGACGTTAATCTGCTTCTCGACGAATCCAAGAGTCATTTTGAATTTTTTGGATGAATGGGCCGAAAGGTCCCAAAAACAGAACTTTTTGCGCTTTAGTAGCGTATATAAGGTTAGTAGCGTTATATACGCTGGAGGGTATATAAGATTCGGCTTGGCCTATACATTTATTTTTAACAAAAGGCAGTATTACTTTTTAACTATCAAGTGTAATTTTCATATACAAACTACTTTGATTACGATTTTACATATCAAAATTATTGTTGGGCCATTAAAAATTTTAAATTTGAACTACCGCTGGCTTTGACTTTAAAAGGTAGAATTTCATTTTTAATTTTAGGTTTATGTTTGACATTAGCAAAATGGGACGTTATACGCTCGAACAAAATTGGGAAATATGAAAAACTTACTTCGGCCTTCAGTTTAGTTTGTGGCTCAATTTTTGAAGGGAGTTCATAAAAATGGATCGTTATTGCACAAAACAAACCGAGATGTTTTGGCTGAGAATGTCCAAGATTATCCATCCCCATCAACTCGTCATCGTTCTTAGGAAATTAACTTTTTTTGCACTTCGTTGACAATAGTTTTACAAAAAAAACCTTTTTACAAAAGCTTACAAAGTTCGATTGGTGCAAGAACTAAAGCCTCATGATTATATGAAGCATTTTCATGTCAAGTGGCCGCCTCGGAGATTGACTTGAGCCCTTTGGATTATTCTCTGTAGGAAGGCATTTAGGATAAATGTTACGCCAAGCATCCAGAGACAATTAAAGCGCCAAAAACTGAAATCGAAGTTGCCATTCAAACAATTCAACCCGAAAATGTAATGAAAAATTGGGCTGATCGGATGAGGTACTGCCAAGCCAGTTGTAGTAGTCATATAAATGATAGTGTGTTCCATTATTCCCCATTTACACGAGGCAACTTTACTTGCCGCAACTCTTGGGTTGTAGGAGAAAAGGTTAGGGCAATAGAAAGAGAGAAACTGGCCCTTACTGTCAATTCCGTTTGTGTTTTTCGTAGTCTGAACTTGGCTGCAGATTACACTGTGGAACATTTTTGGGGTTATTGTCTGGGGGGTGAGAAATTCCAAGTCAGGGTGATGGTACTAGGTCAGTATATTAAAACCCTCAAAGGGTTTTGCGTTCGTATGTACCAGTTTTTTTTTATGAAAATTAAGTAACTTCCCTTAATTCTAAATAAAAACAGAACGCGTTAATCGATTTCTATGATCTATGTCGCATTTTGTTTATAGGTTATGTGACTTTACGTGAAAGTTATAAGACTCTACACGTTTTTTCCGTTTGGGATTTATATGTTTTAAAAAAAAAAAAAAATTTTGGTACATACGAACGCAAAACCCTTTGAGGGTTTTAATATACTGACCTAGTACCATCACCCTGACTTGGAATTTCTCACCCCCCAGATTGGCTGTTGTACTGTGTTATTTTAGTATTTACCACACAAAAATCAAAACGAATAAATCGCAGAATGTTAGAAAAGGCAGTAAAGAAAATATAAACTGCCTTAACTGAATTGCCTTATTTAAACACAAGAGGCAAATTTAAAAGGAATCTTTAAAATTGAAGCAATGAGGATTGCCTCGTGTAATTGGTGACTTATTAAATGACAAAATTCAACTTTTCCAATAATACCAGACGTGTGAAAATATTAGGCGTAAAGGCTGACCTGCAAGCCATTCAAGAGGTAGAGCCAAACCCGTCTCCAAGATCTTTTCAAATTGGGCTGCTAGCAAGCTCTTCTGACAACCATCCGGCTGACCTGCAAGCCATTCAAGAGGTAGAGCCAAACCCGTCTCCAAGATCTTTTCAAATTGGGCTGCTAGCAAGCTCTTCTGACAACCATCCGAGGTAGCAACATGAACAACATTTGGCTCTATTAATAATGGTAACGTTTCTCTTTCGAATTACCCGACAATAAGCCATTCAAAATTATTTATTTTCACATTGAAGAGGGAATAACCGGCTCAAGACCTCTTGCTTCTATATTTAAATAGAAGACAAGTTTTTAACAAAATGGCAAAGTGACATTGATTTTCGTGGCTGCACACTACTTTTATCATGATTTCGGGTCCGTGACAACCCTTTTCAGAAAGCCTCGCTGCAATTGTTGAAAGTAAAACCGAACTCCATAAGGCCAGGCTCTCCCCAAACGAATGAGAACTACTGTTGTAAACCATACTTTTCAAGTTTTCTTCACACAATTGCCCACGAAAATACAACTCACTCTTGCCACCTCTAAAGAGACTCCACATCGAGAGCCATCAACAGATTTCTTTTACAACGTGTGTGTGTTGTAAAAAGAGCCGGTTAATCCCTGTTCAATGTGTAAAAGCATCAGACCGAAATAAAACAAACGAGCTAAACATTATTTATTTTCTTAATTTTTATAAGTTTAAACTAGAAAAAAATAAGTCGGACCTGGCTGACTACTTATACATGATATCCTGGAGTTCTGTATGCTCAGAAAAGTCAACTGAAAATTGGCTTTTGGAACCAATTCAACCAGATTTCGAAACTATGTCATATTTTAATTTGTGAGAAAATTTCTTTGGCAAAAACGGCTGAACATAAAGGGTGTTTTTTTAGACGTGTGGTTTTCAATCTGGCCACATTTTTTTCAGAGTTGGTCTTTTTAACAGCTGTCACTTGATTTATGCTCTGTTTGGTTTCATAATGAATAGACTTACTCCGGAACAGCGTTTGCAAACTGTTGTGAATGGGTCCAAAAGGAGATGGCCACCGCTCCTGATTTTTACAAGAAAATTGTGTTCAGCGATGAAGCTCACTTTTGGTTAAATGCGTACGTTAATAACCAAAATTGTCGCATTTGGAGTAATAAAAATCCACAAGCCAAACGCAGTTTCATCTTCAGAAAATCACTGTTTGGTGTGCTCGTTGGGCAGAGGGAATCAGTGGTCCATATTTCTTCAAAAATAAAGCCGGCCATAATGTACGAGGGCGACCGCAAAACTAATTAGCCTAACATAAAAAGAACCGTTTTTTTTGGAATTATTATTATTTATTTTTCAACATAATCTCCTTCCAACTCAATACACTTCATCAAACGTTTTTCAAGTTTTTTAATTCCTTCCGAAAAATAAGATTTTTCAAGACCTTCAAAATATGCCTCAGTTTCAGCATTAACCTCGCTATTGGACGAAATTTTTTTGCCACCGAGAAATTTTTTTTAAATTTGGAAACAAGAAATAATCAGTAGGAGCTAAATCTGGATTATATGGTGGATGCAGAGCAATTTCAAATCGTAATTCGGCCAGTTTTTGTTGAGTTAAAAATGCAGTGTGTGAAGGAGCATTATCTTGATGAAAAAGAACTTTTTTTTCTAAATGCGGTCGTTTTATCTTGATTTCTTCACTCAACCGATCCAATAATGCACAATAATATTCACTATTTATAGTTTTTCCTTTCTCAATATAATCAATAAATATTATACCCCTTGCATCCCAAAATACTGTGGCCATTACTTTTCCTGCTGACTTAACAGTTTTCGCCTTCTTGGGACCACTTTTACCAGCTTCTATCCATTGTTTGGACTGTTCTTTGCATTCTGGGATGTAGTGATGGATCCATGTTTCATCAACAGTTATGAATCGGCGCAAGAACTCTATTGGATTACGCTGATAAATCGCTAAAAGCTCCTCGGAATGGGTCCAACGGACGATTTTTTGGGGCAAAGTCAACAAACGCGGCACCCATCTTGCGGATAGCTTTTTCATGTGGTGTTCATCATGTAAAATACTCCAAACTTGTTTTTCGTGTATTTTAACAATATCAGCTAGTTCTCTGAGCTTTATTCGTCTATCTTTAGTCACTTCATTAAATATTTTTCTAATGTTTTCAATAGTAGTAGCAGTTTTCGGTCTTCCAGAGCGCTGTTCATCTTCCGTACTTAAACGACCCATTTTAAATTGTAGACCCAGGATTTCACGGTGGAGTATGATGGTGCATTATCACCATGAACAGAATCCAATTCATCTTTGATTAATTGTGGCGTAATACCTTTCATATAAAAGTGTTTAATTACCGCACGAAACTCTTTATTTTCCATTTTTCAAAAATTATAAAACTTGTTTACTTCAATCAACTGTAACAAAGAAAATAATCGATAAATATTTCGGAAATTTTGACAGATGGCTTATAGAAGTTTATTTTTAAAAAACAAAAAAAAAGTTGCTAGTAAAACAGAAAATGTGCCAGGCCAGTTAGTTTTGCGATCGCCCTCGTAACAGTCAATGGGTAATGCTATAGAGCCATGATTAATGTTTTTATTTTTCTGCCTGAATGGGAGGATATTGACGTGGACAACCTTTGGTTCCAACAAGACGGCGCTACATGCCATATAGCCAACGGCACAATCAATTTATTAAGGATACTGTTGGTAAGCGCATTATCTCGCGTCGCGGGCCTGTGACGTGGCTTCCAAGATAGTGCGATTTAACACGGCTGGACTATTTTTTGTGGGGTTATGTGAAGTCGCTTGTCTACGCAGATAAGCCCGACATGATTGACGCCTTGGAAAAGTATTTACGGCGCTTTATTGCTGACATACGGCCCCGAATGCTGCAATAAAGGGATCGAAAGTTGGGCCTCGGCTGGAATTTATTCGAGCCAGCCTCGGTGGGCATCAATCAGATGAACATATTTGTCTTCAATAGCGTCCGCCCTTGGTCCAAAAAACTTACAACTGCCAAATTTCATAAAAATTGGACAACAAGTGTGACCTGAAGTTAGATTACAAGCGTTAAATAGACGAACGGAAAGACAGAGACCATTTAATGAAATAAGCAGATGATTTTACGTCGATCGATGATTATACGTCGATCGGTGAGTATACGTCGATCGATGATTATACGTCGATCGGTGAGTATACGTCGATCAGTGATTATACGTCGATCGGTGGGTATACGTCGATCAGTGATTATATGTTGATCGGTGAGTATACGTCGATCAGTGAGTATGCGTCGATCAGTGATTGTATGTCGATCGGTAATTATACGTCGATCGGTAATTATACCTTGATCGGTGATTATACATCGATCGGTGATTATACGTCGATCGGTGATTCTACGTCGGTCGGTGATTATACGTCGATTTGTGATTATACGTCGATCGGTGATTATACGTCGATCTGTGATTATACGTCGATCGGTGATTATACGTCGATCGGTGATTATAAGTCGTTCGGTGATTTTACGACGATCGGTAAATATACGTCGATCGGTGATTCGACGGCGGTCGGTGATTATACGTCGTTTTGTGATTATACGTCGATCGGTGATTATACGTCGATCGGTGATTATACATCGATAGGTGATTATGCATCGATCGGTGATTATACGTCGATCGGTGATTATACGTCGATCGGTGATTATACGTCGATCGGTGATTATACATCGATAGGTGATTATACATCGATCGGTGATTATACGTCGATCGGTGATTATACGTCGATCAGTGATTATACATCGATCTTTAATGATACGTCGATCAGTGATTATACGTCGATCAGTGATTATACGTCGATCGACGAAGGAAGGTGGGTCGAGCTCAAATATTGTTGCCATGAAACTAACTTACAATACCCTGTTGCTCAGAATAGTGCAGGGTAAAATAATGAAGTATTTCCTATAATTAAACAATTCTCTTCAAAACTGCATGATTACATTTTAATATCTAAGACTCGAAAAAACCACTACGGGGCGCAGAGTATCCGATAGTCGGCCTCGCACGACTTAAACTTTATTTACTTGTTTTAATTAACCGTTGATTTCTTATTTTCTTTAGTAGCCGGAAAATCCTTGACGACTTGCACCTCTGCTGCCCAGCTTTGTGTACTCAGTTAAAGTATTTTTTCAAAGTCTAGTGAATATTTAAAATAATGTTTGAATGCATTTAATTGTTAATCTGTTTCAGCAACAAATTTTCAATTCAACTACTCCTTTACGACCTCATTTATCTTCCTCCAGTTTTCTTTTGTGGAAACTGACACCCATCCATCCATCCGTCCATCTAGCCTACTCAATCACTCAGTTATTCGAAGTCTCTTAAAAATAGGCAACAAGAAAAAAAGTATGCATTATCTATTGCCTACTTTGGGAAGGAAGGCTAATTTTTTAAAAGGCTGCTTAATTTTGTTCTCCTACTTGAGTATTTGTGTGCGCGCCATCATGACCTATAAGTCATCGGTAAAGATTGACTTTTTCTTTGAACATTATTTTGTTCTTTTCAAAAGCCTTTTAACCACAGAAGAGATGTTTTTAACCAACAATAAGCCTTAAAGTAGGCAATAGATTTTGTGTGTGTATGGCTGTCGGTGTTTGTGCGAAAAGTTTGAGCAAGCGTTTGCACAAAGGGGGATGTTTATCATTTGTTTGTTGTTGTTGTACAATTTATCTATTTCCAAGCGGTGCCTTTTATGTATGAGTCATGACGATGATGATGATTAAGGGGGAATACCATCAATGAGCTGTTAAAGTTGGCAACGAAGTTTAACCATATATTAAATATTAAAACGCCCTAAATGTATGCAGCGATTTTTCTTAACATTTTTTCTGCAAATAATAGGTGAATTAAATTGAAACTAGTGTACGAGATATTCTGTTCAACGTCTTTGTGTTTTCGTCAGTGGTTATCTTGAATTGATTGAAATTTTGTGGCATATTTTTGTTGCCTGCTTTAAGGCTTGTTTACGACTTGTGTAGTGTGCCACCTTGTCCTTACAGCGACTATATCACTTGCATAAAATAGTTCTTGTTGGCCCGAACTTTCATTGAAGATTTCAAAACGAGGTCATCCTGCATATTATAGTTTTCATTCACTAGTGGTAAAAGTTTTTGCCTAATACCACACCCCTTAGTTTTATTTAAATATAGTATATACAAAGTAAATTATGTTGCATACTTTTAGTCTTCGTTGACTCTAATTATGATGGAGAGCTACAACGAAACGGAACAGCAGGACAAAAACAATTAATCAAAGTAAAGATAAATCTTTGTTTGCTGAGTCGCATTAAAAAAATATGAGGGTTTATTTACGTTTGTCTGCAGTAATAAAAACCATAGCATACTTTTAAGGGTTTACCATTTACGTACATATGTACCTCCCATTGAGAAACAAAACTCCCATTGAGAAACAAAAGGGGAAACTTCTCTCAAATTAGTGGATGTACTACTACGACTATTTCTAACTATTCCATTTAATGATTGCCAGCTTGGCTTTGTTAGTTTTACTTTTGACTTGGTCTGTAGTATTTATCCTATTTTCAATTGTTCCTTTGCTTACATTTTCACTAATTATAATGAAGCTTCTTTTATTTGCCCCTGTACAAAAACTTGTATATTTTGCTTACTTTCCTTTTTGTATGAATTTTCATTTAGCCAGAAACGCTGCGAAAAAGGAAACAGTGTTGCATATTTCTAGGGATTTCACTTAACTATACCTCCCTTTTTATTGCATTTTTCTTCTATCATTCTCTTTGCTATAAGTTACATTAGTTATACTGCATTACGGTTTAACAAACACCTGCTCTTTCTGTTCACCTTTAGCGAAATGAAAAAAACAAAATGAAATAAAATGTTGCAAAGTTAAAGTATACTTTAAGTAGATAATTATGCATTAAAAATATAGCTTATCTTGGGGGATTTTTACTTAATGCTTTTCCTTTTGAGTGAGAACAAAGTTAATCAATTTTAAGATGGATTCTTAATTTACAACCAACTAGGGCTTTGTATATTCAACCAAGGCTGATTGTAAAAGCAAAAATCCACTGCCTACTTTAAGGCTTCCTATGAACTGATGTTTTAATATGATAATAAATATATCATGCTATAATTTTTATTAATTATATTTAATGAGCGTGATATATATCTCATGCACACATTATCTTGCGATTGCATGGGAATATTATTATAAATCATAAAAAGGTGAGGGTTGAGAAAACATCTTTTATTCCGAAAAAAGAAAAGAAAATGGGGAAAAAATACATAGCGAGGCGATTGAAGTTTACGAATTGAAGCCAGTTAATTTTGCCAACAAATTACATACTGGCATAGCTTTGTATTGAGATGATGATGATTGAGATGAAAATTTCGTATAGTACGAGACTAAAGTACATCGAGTGTGCTAAGGGTCTATAAACAAATGTTCTCTAAACTCTTAGCTGCCGAAAATCTACAATGCAGATCTATAACAAACCATAGACGATGTTGAACGTGCTTCCTCTACCCCGATGAGGCCACGGCAGTGAAAAAACAGCTAAAGAGGGGTGTAACGCTAATTCATGCAAAACGGGCGCATTTTTTGTGTAAATTTGTTTACGATACAGCTTAAGTCTTATTATTAAACCCAATGGTACATCTATATATAGGGCGACCCATCTAGAGGTATTTTTTCAGAACAAAAAATATATAAAAATTCAAATCAAATGCGGAATCTTTATTGGTAATTTGAAAGAACATTTTATGGCATTTATTTTTCGAAAATAATTACTTTCAAATGTTGGCAACTGTATTATGGAAATGATCGTTCGGTGAGAAACGGGAAGATCCACTTTTTTTTCAGTGATGAGGCCCCTTTCTGGCTCAACGGCAAAGTCAATAAACAAAACTGCCGAATTTGGGCTGAAGAGCAACCATAAGAGGTTTAAGAGGTGCCATTATACTCAGCTGATGGAATCATCGGTGCATATTTTTTCAAAAATTATGAAGGCCCTAACGTAATCGCCATGATATCGATCTTTATTCTACCTGAAATGGAAGCTCTTAACCTTAACGACACTTGGTTTAAACAGGACGGTGCCACTTGCCATACAGCTGCTCAAACAGTCGGTCTATTGAGAGGTCATTTCGAAAAGCAGCTAATTTCACATTTTGGACAGGTGAGTTGGCCGCCTAGATCGAGTGATATCACACCTTTAGACATTTTTCTTTGGGGTTACGTTAAGTCCAAAGTCTATGCTGACAAACCAGCTACGATTCAGGCTTTGGAAGCCAACATTACGCGTGTCATTAAAGCCGTACCGGTCGAAATGCTCGAACGAGTCGTCCAAAATTGGACCCTCAGAATGGAAACCCTGAGGCGTAGTTGCGGCCAACATTTGAAGGAAATTATATTCCAAAAATAAATGCCAAAAAATGTCCTTTCAAATTACCAATAAGGATTCCACACTTGATTATAACTTTTTTTTTTGTTTTAAAAAAATACCTCTAGATGGATCACCCTATATGTATTAAAATGGTGTAAAAAATTTTTAGTAATTCATCAATTGAGAATGGCTGGCCCAATTTGGCTTAAACTGTTTTCAGATGTTCGTAATTGCCAAGAGAAGGTTTTTACGAAAGAAATTTTGGGAAAACCTGCCGGAAAAGTCGGGAATTTTGAAAAATCGAAAATTGATTTTAAGTATGCAATTTTGTGCGCAATTGTTCCGGAATGGCAAAATATAAAACACTTAGTGGAAAACTCGGAAATTTCGGAAAAACCGTAAAACCGAAATTTTGGATTTTATCGCATGATTTGATGATTTTGGACGATGTAATGCTGAAAAAAGGTTGTAATAAAATACGTTTAGCGTAAATTTTGGGTTGCGATGTTAACGAGATTAATAACAGATGGCGCTGTGCTGAGATCAATGCCACAACCCCGTAGCTGGCTTTATGAGTTGACTTAGCCTGACGCAATTTGACAGGTACACTTTCGCATTGTCATTTTCTATTAAACAAATGTGTATTTTTTCTTGCTGCACTGATACGAGTTTGGCATATTATTACAGTGATACAAGCAACGGCAAAAGCATTTAGATAAATTGAAATTCAATGCGAAATTTAAGAATTCGATCATTTTTTCGTAAAATAAATTTGAGTGCAAAAAGTAAGGTAATCTCATTGGATTGTAGGCAATTATTGTGATACATTCATTGCGTAAGTTTTTTTTAAAAGAATTTTCTTTTTAACGGGATTAGTCAAAAGCGACATTACTGCATATTAGAGAGAGTTATTCACCGGACTATTACCTCCCTTTAGACGATCAAACCTTGGACGACGTACACGTATTGCATTAATTAGTCCGAATATCTGTGATAATCAAACTCAAGAAGAACGTGCAGATGAAGATGACTGGAGACGTGCCCATATTGCACAAGTTCGCGCTGCACAATTACCACCTTTGACAAAATGACCACTTAGCGGTCCGGGCTAACTTCAACTCAGTCCGCCCTCAAATTAGTTCCAGAGTGATAAAAAACGGATATTTTAAATTTTAATGCGATTTATTTCAATGGAATCGAAATCAGTAGAGAGCGATATGACAAACAATGTTTTTTTGATTTGTTTTCCCGCGCAAAAACAAACAACGAAGATTGTTTCCCAACACATGAACAGGCAACGTTATTCTGACCGTGAGCAAAACAGGGAAATTCGATATTAATCCCACAGACTTTCAACGATTGGCCTTGCGATTTTTTTAAAATCATCGCAAAAGCCAATCCAACCGGAAACTGAATGGAGGATCAGTTCAAACAGTATACGACGGCACATCAATAATTCCGTGACTTTTCAAATGAAACACAGTTTTTCTTTGCAAAAAAATATTTTTCAACTTAATCTCCTTTAAGCTCAATACACATTGTCCAACGTTTTCCAATTTTTGTATCCCTTCCAAAAAGATGCCATTTTTGAGGTGCATAAAATAGGCATTTGTTTGATCAATACTTAGTAGGGACATAAATACTGTTACAACATTGAACACACCCATTTCAATAGTAGAACTGAACATACCCCGTTAATGTCATATGGGTTTTGAAAGCTAACCTCAATAGCGTTAGTCTGTAACGGGATTTTAAAATTGTTTCAACATTCATCATGGAGTGGTCAGATAATGAGAACCGTATCGCTGTAATAGCGCTTTTCAAGTGTGAAATGAAAAAAAGCGATATTTTCAAAACGCTCAGGCCAATAGGGGTTAGCCGCATGTTCGTCTACCGATACATAAAACTGTTTGAGGAGACTGGAGATGTAAAAGACCGCCATCTGTCGGGCCGCCCACGCTCTGTTCGAACACCGCATGTCATCAAAGCCGTTAAATTAAGAAATCACAGAAATCCGCTCCGAAAACAGAAAATCGTGGCCCGTGTGATGAATATCACGCAAAAGTCCATGAGTCGAATCATTAAAAAAGACTTGGGACTTGGGGCTTTCACACGACGTACCCGACATTTATTGACTGCAGCTTTAAAAAAAAATAGGATTGAAAAATGCAAACGTCTTTTGGTGAAGCACGCTGATAACTTGCACAGAAAAATTTGGTTTACCGATGAATAATTTTTTACCGTTCATGCAAAATGATAGATTGTATGCGCGGTCATTTAAGGAAGCATCTGCACTGATCCCAAGGGTGGGAAAGGGTTATCACCCAGCTTCAGTCATGGTTTGGTGGGGTGTCTCTTACGATTGGGTCACTGACCTGCATTTCTGCGAACAAGGAGTCAAAACAAGCTGTTGTGAAGCCTCTTAACAATTCCCTGTTCAAAAACCAGCCAGGGACCTTCCAGCAGGATTCTGCGCCGGCCCATAAGGCTAACACGTGCCAGGCCTGGCTTTGAAACAATCTGCCAGCGTTCATTTCCCCTGAAGATTGTCCCTCAGGCAGTCCAGATTTTAGCCCATTGGATCACAAATTGTGGACGGTTTTAGAGGACAAGGTTTGTGATAAAAGATACCCCAACATTGGATCTCTTAAGACTGCTTTTGTTCGAGCTGTGACCAATTTGGCCAATTAAGCGAGGTTCGTGCAGCTATTGACGATTGGCCAGTAAGACATAAGGCGTGTGTAAAGGCAAAAGGCGGACATTTCGAATAAGTAGATTCTTTTTGAATACAATATACTCGTACATCAACAAATATATTAAAAAATATTTGGTCCAAAAACATTGAGTACTTTTTATTTTACAGCATAAAACGTGTGAACCAGTATTTATGTCCCTACTAAGTAATTTCATCGCTAGAGCTGAATCTCTTTCCACCGAGCCATTTCTGTACGTTTGGAAATATAAAATAGTCACTGAAGGCTAAATTCGAAGAATATGGCGGATGAGGTACCAATTCGTAACCAAATGCATTATCTTGATGAAATTGCACTTTTTTCTTTAAGTTGGCATAATATTCGCCGTTTATTGTATTTCCCTTTTGAAGTAATCGTAATCAATGTGGATTATCTTGCGTACCTACATCCCAAAAAACTGTTGACATCACCTTATTGGCCGACGAAGTCGCTTTGGCCTTCTTCAGAGTCGGTCAACCCGGAAAAACATATTGTTTAGACTGCTGCTTGATCTCCGGAGTGTTGTAATGCAACCATGTTTCATCCACAGTTACAAAACGCCGCAAAAACTCATTCGAATGGCGGTTAAACAACTCCAAACAATCCTTTGAAGCTGTCACACGTTTACGTTTACGGTCAATTAGGAGCAAACGCGGCACCTATCTTGCAGACTGCTTTCTTAAACCCAACTGATCATGTAAAATCGAAACCGCACTGCCATATGAAAAGAGTATGATATCAACAGTCTTACGCACTTTTACTCTGCGATCGGCCAAAATCATATCGTATATTTTTTCGACATTTTCGGGTGTATTGACATCAATTGGCCGTTCAGAACGTTCAGCGTCATTTGTACGTGTGCGACCACAACGAAAGTCAGAGAAACTGTTTTTTACCATTGAAATCAATGGCGCAGAGTCGCCATAATATTTATCAAGCTTTTCATTCGTTTAATTGACGGGTTTTCAGCAAAAAAAAAACTGTTTAATGAGCACTCGAAATTCAATTTTTTCCATTTTTAATATAATCCACGAGGTTGTATGTTTTGAACAGCTGTTGAACACAAACTAAATGCCAGAACTCTCTCAAAGTTATACAGTAGTCTTTTAGCAGATGATACTTGGGAAGATGGAAAAGTCACGGAATTATTGACATGCTCTCGTATATAATAATATGTACAGGGTGGCCCAAATGAGACCTAGTGATGTTGAACACATATAACTCTTGTAATAACGTTTTTTTTTTAAATGATTTATTTGTATATGTGTCGCGCAAAATAGAAAGGGACCTAAGGTTAAAAACCAGTTTTGTTCAGGAGAGCCATTTTAAAGATTAGGTCCCTTTCTATTTGCGCTTAGAATCCTCGACTTCACTTTCATAAAACGCGCATATCTCTGGGAGGAAACACTTTTGGGGCATGGGATCGGTCTCATCCTATCGGTCTTAGGTCCCTTTCTCTATGCTATGTCACATATGTTAAATACATTTTATGGAAATTTAACGTGACTATGTGTGAAATATGACATCAGACAAATGTTCTGGGTATACCCAATTGGGCGGAACGGCGACGAGTTGAGACAGATGGATCATTTGCAACACTCTGCTGCACAGCTTCCACGTTGTCTTCAGTACGAATATTTTGATGAGCACCTCTTCATGGACGGTCGGCAACTGAACCCAGTTCCTTAAAACGGCGAACTAATTTTGTAATCATAGAAGATGTGGGCGCTGATCTTACGTTAAAAAAACGGTGATAATTTCGCTGCGTCAGATCAATTGATCGTTGAGAAGAATAATAAAAATCGATAATTTTAATGCGTCATTTTAAATTTCCAAGAGTGCAGTTATAATCTGCAAAAATAAAAAATAAATTATGTTAAAAAATAAAAAAGTTATTTTTGTTTCACATCAGCTGGTCTTATTTGGGCCACCGTGTATAAGGCGCGATTGCTTAAACTGCTGTATCTTCTTTAGTATTGTTCCGATTTATGTCAAATTCCCTTATTAAGAAAGTAAAAAACGAAACAAAATGCGAAATAACACGTGATCAATTTCGAGGTTCTTTACTATTTTAAAGTAAAAAACACAGAAAATTCACATTGAATAGTCAATGTTTATTATCATTTGAAAGAACATTCTTTGGCATTTATTTTTTGAAGATTATATCTATTAAATGTTGGCCGCGGCTCAACGGTCCATCTGTTGAGTTTAATTTTCGATGACTCGTTCGAGCATTGTGACAGGTAACTGGCAAATCACACGCGTGATGTTTTACTCCAAGACCTGCATTGAAGAGGGTTTGTCCGCATAAACTTTAGACTTTACATATCACCACAGGAAAAAGTCTAACGGCGTGATATCACACGATCTTGGTGGCCAATCGACCGGGCTAAAACGTGAAATTATCTGCTCTCCGAAGTGTTCTCTCAATAAATCCATTGATTGATGCGATGTGTGGAAAGTGGTGCCCGTCTTGTTGAAACCAAATGTCGAGATCTCAAGCTTCAATTTCAGGCATCAAATAGTCGGTCATCATGGCACGATAACGGTCGCCATTGACGGTTACGTTCTCACCGGCATCATTTTTGAAAAAATATGGACCGATGATTCCCCCGGTCCACAAACCACACCAAACCATTGATAACGGTCATATACAAAATGGAAATTTTTTACACTGTGTATGAAAATTTTTGTCAATTAAATGACCCCCGTTTTTAGGTTCGCAATCATGGGCTCGTTTTAGAGCATTTTCCATGACATCTTTTAAAATTTGTGGCTGTAGCGGTCGAATTTCTGCAAAAATGTTGGCTTTGAGTTAAAGGATTGTCTCAGGCTTGTTCACATATACCCGCTCCTTCAAATAACCCTAAAGAAAATAGTCGGGTGCTGACCAATTTGTCGATTGCGCTGGCCAAATAATTTTCGAATTTCTGTAAATTATTCGGTCTCCAAAAATTTGACTTAAAAGTGCCATTGTGTCTCGGGCTGTGGGGGCTGTGGCTCCGTCCTGCTAAAACATCTCAGGTCTGTTTTTAAGCGCAGGACGTAAACAATGTTCTATCATAAACCAATACCACTCTCCATTTACGGTTACAGCACTTCCATCTTCATTCTCGAAGAAGTAAGGCCCAATGATATTTGCAGATGTGATCCCACAACATACCGTACACCTAATGGGGTGCAATTAGCATTGATAAAAAGCTCTTAGATTTTCAAAACCCTTAGACCATACAGTTCTGCTTAATAACAAAGCCATTCAAATGAAAATGGCCTTCATCACTTATGCATTTGCGTTAAAATAAGTGATCGCTTATTTAAATAATTAAATTTTATTATTCTGATTGTGAAGTTGTGAATCACTTCATTATGTATTCTTCAAGTGTTATTTATATAAACTGAAAAAAATATATAATCAAATAATTAATTAAATTCTTGAATCCCATGGTAACTTTTGGCCCACCCTGTAGTTTGGTCCATATAACCTTATTGTGTTGGGACCTTAATATCTTAAATAAATAAATAAAAATACCTTGTTTAGTTCGCTGTTCTACGAGGGCCGTTCGGAAACTTCTTAGCCTAGCACAAAAAGCGCGGTATAAACAGAAAAAAGTTAAGTGTTTTGGAAACTTCCATCTCTGCTATGAACACACATCGCATCCGCGATTTTTTTACAATGGAAAAAATAGAAATGCGTGGTGTCATTAAATATTTACATAAAAAAGGTTTATCGGGACAAGAAATTCATAATGATATGGTGAATGTGTTAGGTGAAAGCGCTCCTTCATATGCAACAGTAAAAAATTGGGTTGCTGAATTTAAACGTGGTCGTACAAGCATTGAAGATGAACCACGTAGTGGACGTCCAAAAACAGCAACAACAACAGAAATTGTAGCCAAAGTGCATGATATGGTATTAAATGATCGACGAATAAAAGTGCGTGAAATAGCTAATCTCATGGGCATCTCGAATGATCGAGTCCATTTAATTTTGCATGAAGAACTACAGATGAAAAAGCTGTCTGCAAGATGGGTGCCGCACTTGTTAACAGTCGACCAAAAACGCATAAGAATGAACATTTCTCAAGCTTGTTTGGATCGTTTTCAGTGAAATAAAATGGATTTTAAGCGTCGTTTCATAACTGTTGATGAGACATGGATCCACCACTATACTCCAGAGACAAAAGAACAATCCAAACAATGGACTGATGCTGGAGGAAGTGCCCCAAAGAAGGCAAAAACAATTCAATCGGCTGGTAAGGTTATGGCAACGGTTTTTTGGGACTTCAAAGGTATTTTATTGATTGACTATCTGCAAAAGGGTAAAACAATAAATTCAGACTACTATTGCAACCTTTTAGATCAATTAAATGTACAAATTCGAGAAAACGTCCTGGCTTACAACACAAAAAAATAATTTTTCATCAAGACAACGCACCAGCGCACAAGAGTGTTTTAACAATGGCTAAAATCAACGAATTAAAGTACGAGTTGCTTGACCACCCACCTTATTCTCCTGATTTAGCTCCCAGTGACTTTTACCTGTTCCCAAATCTAAAAAAATTCCTTGCTGGCAAGCGTTTTACCTCAAATGAAGATGCAATTACAGTTGTAAACCACTATTTTGAAGACCTTGAGGAAAACTATTTTAAACAAGGGATAGAATTGCTAGAATTAAAATATTTTTGAAAAACTAACTATTCTCTTTCGTTGATAGGCAAAGAACTTTCCGAACCGCCCTCGTAACATAAACTATGCAACAAAAGCTCGGCCTTTCTCGGAGGTGGTGAATGATATCTCCCAGAATTGAAAGACTTAGGGGATTATATTACCTTCGAAAAAGGACAGCTTTTGTAGGTTCGAATTATTTTTTATGGGCCTTTATGATGAGGAACTCTTTTTCAGTGTTCCTATATCATCTGAATTATTTACTGCTTCAAATGCTTTGCTTAGGAAAAAAAATTAAAATAGACACTCACAGCAAGCGAAGTGAATACCTGTTACCAACCATTATCTTATTTTTCCAATTCACAAATCAACATCGGGTTAAAATAGAAAACTCTTAGGAAATTTACACACACACAGAATTTGTTCGCCAACCGAATGATTGAGTTTACATGCACCTCGAGTACAACCGAATGTTAGTTTGTGCTCCGTAAAGTTCAGTAATTGTAACGTAAGTTTCGGTGGAAGATACGAAGTATTCGAACTTCCAGAAAAGAATTTTTGGATCTTAAAGTCTACATGCATCAATTGTTTAAAGAAAAAATATTAAATTTTCAATAAAGGCAAAAAACTGTTTCCTCATGTACTTGAAGTTTTCTCGAGCATCGATAGGGTCCCTAGTAAAAAATAGGGTTATCCAAAGATTAATCTTGCGTCACTCCTTTGGGAGTAATGGATTACTCCATAAAACTTCGAGCCTCATGCATTTTGTACTCATTTTTAACACTGCATGTCCAGTGCAAGGCGATCACTCCTTTTAAGCTCCTTATGGAGTACAAAAAGAGTATTCCTTTTGATCTCGGAAAGAATGACAAGGGGAGTACTGCATGACGAAACATCAGTTAAATAACAGTCAAACAAAAAGGCATTGATCCATTTGAAGTAACAAGCGAGACATCAACTTTGATTTGTTTCTAACTTCGAAGAATTTTTTAGCAATCCATCCTCATTGATCCATTTAAAGTAACAAGCGAGGCATCAACTCTGATTTTTTCTAACTTCGAAGAATTTTTTAGCAAAACAAACAAAAAGTGGTGATTAGAAAATCATAGAATATGGCAGTGTTTTTTGTGTATTTTTAAAATTTAATGTAAATTCTGTTAGTTGTTAAGTGTAACGTATAACATTTTTCAAATAAAAATATCCCTGAGGAAGTTGGAAAAAGGCCAACGAAACGTCGAAGGAAAATAAATGAAGTAAAAAATATGCTTGTATTTTCATTACAAACGGACCATAAAGGCCTAATACACAAAATAAATTAAAAACGTTTCGATTGCTCGCTTATTACTCCAAAGGTATGAACAAGTCATGACTCCTCTATTGCAGGATTGTGGATTAATCCATATATTTTTTACTGGGTCATGTCGAGGAAAAAGATGATTGACGATTTCTTCCAAATAAATAAGACTTATCGATTTGCTTAAATCAGTAATAATAAAACTATTTTCGCTTTTGGTTATGATGAATGATTAGCTATAATTACCGGGATTCGGTTACAACAACAAAATGTTAGTAAAACTTTAAGTTGCCACATCTACCAGCAAGGAGAACTATATACATTTGATGCGTTTTATTTGTATGACCAACCGAATATCCATTTCGATAATCATTTGGTGATTGCAGCCGAAATTCTTTTTTGCAACGGTAGTTAGAACCGACTAATGTTTCTCTGAGTGTAGGATATTCTATAACAAGTCTTTGTGAGCGTTGTGCAACTTCTAAATGTTGTTTGATTGAAATTTTAAAGGTCTATTTTGCTCTCCAAGCTTCTATACAATTAAATCTGGCAATTACCCCCCCCCCCCCCCCCCCCTCCCCCGTTATGTGATAAACAACGCTGCAATACATATAAAAAATCCGGTGGCAATAATCATCTTAATTAGTTAGGGTTACCGGTACTTTGTCTTTTCAACCGATTCTGCCAGCGATGGAACACTTGGATTGTACCAACCATTCGGTTGGCGAAAAATTCGGCTGTGGCAACAAATATGTTCTCTGTGTGCATATATTTTTGATTTCTGGCACAAATGTTTAACTGCAGTTTAAACGAAAAACTATGCTAAACGTTGTCTCATTTATTGCTGGGCCCAAGTGTTGCATAGAACGGAAAGACGGCTTCCGTTCTTATCTAAACGACACTTATTGCAATGTTTCCTTAAAACTTTTATTGCTTTCAAAAACATCTTTGGCATTTTTTGTTTGTTGTTACTCCGTAGAAAACAGGTTTCACTTGGCCATCAGAAATATGCATTTACTACTAATAAAATTCCCAAAAACTACATATGCCTGAGTTTAGTGCCAAGAAATAAAGTGGAGCCTACTTTTCGGTTACTTATGAACAATGAATACAGCAGGCAACACAGCACAGCATATTGTGGGCAACGAATATCAATTTACTCTAGCCCAACTACCACTAACACATGCTTACCCCCATCAGCAGCAACGCTAACACCAGCACACCAACAGCAATACCGGCAACGACAGCACCACCACTACCATCATCATTCGCATCCTGATGAACATCCGCAGATGAACGAGTAGCAAATCGTATCAAAAGAAGAAGTAATAGCAGTAAATGTGTGTATAAGTGTATATTGTATGAATGTGTGTGTGCTTGTGTGTGTTCAAGTGTCTAAGTGTTGGTAGTTGCTTACGGACAAGAAATGGAAACAAATTGTGTTTTTGTTGCACACTTTTAGGCGCTTTAACAAGCACACCAACCTACACTCGTGCCTCCTCAAATACACTCAAATAGTTTACTGTGAATCTAGAGGCCAGACCGCCTTCTTTTTTGTTGCTCTGAGTTTTTTCTTTTTCGGCTGGCAAAAAATAAAAAAGGTTCTTGTTAAAGAATGTTATGTCAGAGGCCCGCATATTTGCATACACATTTTTTTTTCGTCGCTCTTCTTCTGTGCTTTGCTACAGATTGTCGGGGGCAGGCTTGTCTGTCTTCGACATCTGCTGGAGAAGAAGAACAAGCTACAGCCGTAAAAGGGAATTCGTATGCAAATAAACCTAATAAAAGTAAAGCAAAGCAAAGCGAAACAAAAAATGTATATGGATCACTTACTGCAAGGGAGTAAAGGAAGAGCTTTAGACGCGACACTACCTTGTGGCAGATAATGTGTGGGGAATATCAATAAATGTTTTGGCAAATTCGTTATAAATTTTGCTAAACATTACGTTTGTGGCGCTGTCCTGGCAAAAATCCTTTGCCCCATGCCCAAACTGTATATGTCGTATACGTTCTACAAAAAAAATCTGCCATGAATTGCCAAATAAATGTTATCTAATTGATAACATGTGTATAGCCCACACACGCACACACTCACAGATATACACTAATACAAATACAAATTGAACACAGAGACAAGTACAGACATACTGATCCACAGATTAGTTGTGATAAACTCGTAATTTATGAGGGCGTTCATGTACGGTTCGAAGTGTGTGTTTGCTTTAACAGCCTCTGGCCATTGAATGAAAAACGGTTAAAAAAAAACAAGTAAAAAAGTTAAGTCGGCAGGAGCCAACTATGGTCATCCTGCCTGGAAAACCTTTGTATGTTGGAGAACTTCTTCCAAATTATACACCGAATGTCCAAATTTCACCAATTTCGCTCAGTGCGAATTATAGTAGTAATCAGTTGAAATGTGGGTCGTCTAAAGCTGCACATTTTGAAATCGGAAAGGACCATTGAATGGGCCCTATACGAAAATTAATGACCTATGTGGTCAAGTTTCACCAGAGTTAATTACGAGGGTTGTTAATTACGACAGTCGGTTCTACGCACCGGATTGACCCGAAGCAGCAATTCTTCGGCCAAGGGCTGTCACCTCGACACTGTGTGTGCCGCTACAACAACAACAACAACGAGGGTTGCTATATATACCGGGTGATCAATCTAGAGGTATTTTTTTTCGAAATAAAAAAAAAAACTGGTAACGTGGCGACGGTTCCGCTTGAGCAACGTAGGACGGTCAATTCTGAGTGGTACACCACAATTGGTTTACCTGAATTTTTCGGAGAACAAGAGCAGACGAATCATTGTGCACCATGACAATGCGAGCTCTCACAAATTGGCTCAAACCATCGCCTTTTTGACCGGCCAAAACGACGAATTGATAGGTCATCCTCCGTACAGCCTTGACTTGGTACCCAATGTCTTCTTTTTATTCCCGTACATCAAGAAAAAAATGCGTGTCAACGTTTTTTATCGCCCGCAGCAGGTGTTGAAGCGTTCAAAAACCTTGTTTTGGAGATCTCAAGCAGAGTGAAAAAATTGCTTTGACAATTGGTTTGAGCGCATGCTAAAGTGTATAAATCATGCTGGAGAATACTTGAGAAACAATAAAACCATTTTTGATTATAAATATTCATTATTAGGCCAAAACTATGTATAGCAGCCCTGGTATTGGCCGCTCATAACGTACTATGCAAAATGTAGGCGTGATCGGGTGTTATTTGTAGATTTTAAATCTGCATGACCTCGAACCAAGGGGGACCTTTGGAAGTTATTCAAAAACTACCAATAAGGTGTTGGTCGCTCGTTATGCTCTATGCAAAATTTGAGTGTGGCTTTGAGAGCAGTAGGCTCAGAAATAGGAAATAAAATAATTATGATATTCAAAGGGGTCAGAAGTGTGGTGTAGGGCATAAAAACAATTAGGTAGAAAAATATTTACAACAATAGGCATATTATTTAAACTAAGTGAAAAACATAGCAAAAGTAAAATTTTGCTGAGGGCAATGATACACCGGAAGCCAAAGGACATAAGAGAAGGAATATAGACAGTTTGTGTGGTATCCAGGGTAAGAAAATCGTATAACTCATTGCGACGGTATTTCAAACGTCGTAAAGTTTAAATGCAATTTAGTCTTCCCTGTGTCTGTTGAAATCACGATAGTGGTCAAACGAACAAACCTAGGATCTTGAAATTGTACAGGGTGGAGCGCGTTAATTTTTTTATTTGGAAATGAAATAAAAAAATTATGAACCTTAGAAAAATGTATTTTATGTTTTAATTATATTGAACAGTAAGGGAATTTGTAAATTACATGGTTTTCAATAGTGTATCTGGCAAATGTCGACCTTCGCTATCTCCACACTGCTGCATACGTTTTCTGAATTTTTCATGAACTCTTACAAGCATGTCGACTGGTATTCTGCCAATTTCATCCTCAATATTGTTAATTAGGGGCTCCAAGGTGTTGGGACGGCTGCTATACACCTCCGACTTCAGGTAACCCCAATGAAAAAAATTGCATGGGGCTAAGTCGGTGAGCGTGCCGTGCCGGCCAGTTCACATCACCGCTCAAAGAGATAAGCTTTCCAGGAAACATTTGCCTTAAAAAATCCATGGTATCCCTCACTGTGTGTGCAGTGACACTATCCTGTTGGAATGCATAGCCTTCAAGAGCCGGCTGAAAAAATCTTGTATCATAGTCAAGTACCGTTCAGAGTTCACAGTTACAGCAAGATGGTTGTCCTGGCAAATGTAAGGTCCAATGCAGCCTGTTTGTAATAAGGCGCACCACACAGTGACGCGGTCTGAATGCAGAGGTCTCTGGTGAAGTTCTCTGGGGTTTGTTTCACTTCAGTATAACATATTTTGTTTGTTTACTTAACACACCCACGTGAGGGAACAGCGAATCGTAAACGAAAAGCACGCCGCACTGCAATGACCGATTGCGCATTTGAAAAATACGCTTCAACACAAAATGACCTCTCCTCATGTGCTGAATGCATGATGGCAACTGAAAGGCAGACGAATACAAACTCCCGTCAGTCACTATAAGCCGCACACACACTCTCCACTCTCTTCGCTCAACAGTGCCGCAACAGCCTGTAGTGAAAAAAGCAAATTACCGTGCTTCACCCTGTACATGATGATAACTTCTGATCATACGCTTTTTGGTATTGGAAATAGGCAAAGTCGAGCCAGGCGGAAGAATTTTCCCTTTAAGAATTTGCATTTATTTTGAAGTTTTGGGTAAGATAAGAGTAGATCAAATGGACCAACGGGTGGCCCAAAAAACGGCCCTTATGGTGGAAAGTAGGGACCACTGGTAACTATGAGCATATGGGTACTCCAATGTAAGCTAGTTTTACTGAGAATTCCATTATGAATTCGGACTTACTAACCCAAAGGTGCTAAGAGCAAAACAAAAAAGTCTGTTTTTTGGGCCCATGCGTCTCTTAGGTCACACAAAACTTTAAAATTACTTTTATTTGTAGAAGTAGCAAAATTTGCTTTCATTTTCAATGGAGTCGGACTTACTAACCCAAGGGGCTAAGAGCAAAACAAAAAAGGTACGTTTTTGGGCCCATGCGCCCATTACTTCAAAATTACTCTTCAAACTTACTCTATATTTGGATAAGAAGCAAAGTTTGATTTAATTTAAGTACCCATAAGTCCATTTTGTCAACTAATCGCCCGTTTTGACCGTGCGGGACTTTTTTTGGGCCACATGAGCCAAAGTGTCCTGCAACTTTGCCTATTTAAGGTATTTATTGCTTAATAACTACGAGGGCAGCATATATTTTGCTGGCCTAATAATGAAAATGCGAATATTAATCATCAAAAATGTTTTTTTTAGAGTTTTTCAAAGTATTCTCCAGCATGATTTATACACTTTTGCATGCGCTCAAACCAATTGTCGAAGCACTTTTTCCACTCCGATTGAGACACCTCCAAAACATGGTTTTTGAACGCTTCAACAGCATATTCTGGCGACGAAAATCTTTGACCACGCATTTTTTTCTTGATGTGCGGGAATAAAAAGATGTCATTGGGTGTCAAGTCAGGGCTGTACGACGGATGACCCATCAATGGTTTGAGTCGATGTATGAAAGCTCGCATTATCATGGTGGACAATGATTAGTCTTCTCTTGTTTGTTTTTCGAATTTCTCCGAAGACTTCAGGCAAACAAATGTTGGTGTAGCGCTCAGAATTGACCGTCCTACGTTGCTCAAGCGGAACAGTTCCACATGACCTCTTTTGCCGAAGAAACAGACTACCATTTGCTTCGAAGTGCTTCTTCCAAGAACAACTTTCGTTGGATTTGGCTCGTCTTCGAAGACCCTCACGGTCGATTGCTGTTTTGTTTCGGGCTCGTACGCATAGACTCATAATTCGTCACCTGTGCTGATCTTATAAACGTCTTTTGAAGCACCGCGATCGTAGTTTTTCAAAATCTCTTTGCTTTAATCGACACGAGCCTTTTTTTAAACGATTGTCAAATTGTGTGGGATCCAACGAGAACAAACCTTTTTTACGGTGTTCATGCAATATCGAATTTATGCTAGTGGAAGAAAGCCCAAGGACACCTCTATCTCACGGTATGTCACATGACGATCTTGCATTATCAGTTTACGCACGACATTAATGTTCTCTGGCACTACGGCTGTTTTTGGACGACCTTCACGACTTCCGTCTTTGAGCGAGCGATCGGCCACGACTGAATTCATTAAACCAGTATTTCACAGTGCTATAGGATTGTGCTTCGTCGCCATACAAATATTAAGGTACACCGACGCAATCTTGTCGTGATAATCCACGACGAAAGTTGTGAAAAATGATCGCACAAAAATGTTCACGATTTATTTCCATATTTTGCCAAATTGTTTTTTTTTTCAAGTCACTGTAAACAACACAAATGATGGTTGCACGTCAAAATGTTCTGAGTATGTCAGATGGCGCCAGGCAACACTTAGTGTAAATATATATAGCAACCCTCGTAACAGAACACATTTACCCGTTGTCTGTGATTTGTGAAGCAAATGCTCAAAAAAGTTTTACTTTTTACCGAGTTACCTTAAGTCCCTCAAAGGCAAATTTTTCCCCCCTTGGCCAATATTTCTCTTGTACAATCCCAAACAGATCATTATCATTAGCCATCATCATAAAAAATTTCAGAACCCTTGTTGGATTCGTTCGACCGCTATTGTGCTTTCAACAGACACTTGATCGAACGGCCATAGATCGTCTCAGAATTTTACGAATATCAATAGCATATATATTCTTAAAGGGTCTCTGATCAATATTTTGCGGTGTCGCTAACGGAATAACAAATTTAATATGCCATCAACCCATAGGTCAAGGGTAAACAAATATTAGCTTTGTTCTTTTCAGGTTACTAAACTAGTATTTGTGCGGTAGTTTTTCGGTTAGCAAGCGAGTTGGCCTCAATTGAAACGAGTAAGAGTAACCAGATCTAGTTTTTCAACAAAAAATCAAATATTTTTCAAGGTATACAAAAAAAATCAGACCAAGAGATGATTCATCGGCAAATTCGTACTGGTATCTTCTGCACGAGATGATGTAAGTAAAACTATAAATTAAATCAAACTGATATAATGACCTAGGCATTCTGACTACCGTAGAAAATACACTCTCGAAATGTTACACAAAATCAATGTTAATCCGTCTGGTATATTTTAAATGGTAGTCCAACCATACTGTTCGATGTTAATAGCGAGTCACACCTTTACGGCAAGTTTCTTGCCCAACTTAATTTGACATTTTTTGTTCCAGTGCTTAATAAATTTTACCATTTTTTTTAAGAAAATGGGCGTGCACTTCTTGAAATTTTTGGCCAGCAAATCGAGCAAATGTGTGTATAAGTACAATCGGAAAAATTGTGCGAAATTTCAGCAAACCGGGTCTGTAGGAAATGTGAAAACGAGTTCTTTTTGCGAAAATTATTTATATTGTTCGCGATAGTGTGACAGAAGAGCCGTCAACCTCGACGTGTGAATGGTGTTCGCTAACGCAAGATGATGACGGACTTCTTGTGACCAGAAATTGAGGATATGGACTTGGACGATAAGTGGATGGTGCTACTTGCCACACAACCAACGAAAACTGCTCAATTACCGCGCTTGTTTTTTTTTTAACACAGGATCATGTGCCGACGCAAACTTATGAATCAGACAAAAAATCACAAATTTTCCATTAGGCAGTCAATCTCTTATATCTATTAGCAGTTATTGTAACTGTGAGTTTGGCTTTGCATTCCTTTCAAACTCTAAATGGTGTATTTAGAAATTGTAACGGTTTTCACAAACGATTATTTTTTAGAGTATTCAAATATTGCCGCATTTTTAAAAATAATTTCATCTGCCGTAACATCCTTAGGGATATAAGTGGTTACAAACAAGTACTAAGATTGTCTCTCATGTGAACATGTTTTAAATTCCATTTAAAATAAAATTCTATGAAATTGCAAAAAACTATTTTTTTTTTGACCAATATCCGGTAAACGGCGAAAAATTTAAGAAACTGTTTTGATTTCCCTTGGAAATAATTTTCATGTCTTTTATTTCACTTCAAAACCGCAGTTATGAGTCATATTTTAGGCGATTAATTTTTTTTTACTTATCAAATGATCAATATCCGGTAAACTTCGAAAAATTGTAGAAACTATTTTGATTTCTCTAGGAGAAAAAAATGTTAATGTCTATTATTTAGTTTTATGAGTCGTATTTAAGGCGATTAATTTTTTTACTTGATCGAATTTATAAAAAAAAAATGCTTTTGACCAATATCCGGTAAGCTGCAAAATTTTTTAGAAACTACATTGATTTCCATGTTCTCGTCTATTATTTTACATAAAAAATAAACCGCATTTATGAGCCATATTTTAGGCGATTAATATTTTTCTTTTGATCAAACTTATAAACCGGCTTTATACGAAACTTTTTGGTCGTAAGAGATATGTCCGGGCCTGTACATATTCCATTTCTTAAGTGTATAAGTGTGTGTGTGTTTATACACTACCGAAATGTAGCATACTTTAAGGCCACAAGACGACGACAGCCATATTTGATAATAAATTTCCCACATTTTCTATGGGAAAATAAAAATTAAAAATTCAGCAAGTTTAATTTTTCAAAAGTTTTTCGCCTTTTTTCATAGTTTTGTTATAGTCGGAACTCATGGCAATAATTCAAATGACGGTATACTTTAAGGAAACAGAGTGGCATTGCATACTTTTAGGATGTAGTTGGTGTTTTACTCTATCGCTTGCTTGTTCTGTCTCTCTCGCTCTCTCTCTCTCTTTCCATCTCCTGAACATGTCTTATGTGTGCAATTTTTTTGTTACGCATCATTAGTTGAAATTTATATCGCTTCAAAATGACAACAACAAACAACAGCCAGCATTTAATTTAAAATTTATTTAAGCAAAAAAAGCACTTGCGTGCATACACCGACAGCAGCAGCGATCTTCAGTTCGGCAGCACTTATATTTTTTTATGGCCCCTGCTGCCGCTGTGAGTGGGCGTTGCCGAGTGCGCCTAAAAGTATGTTAACAATTTTGTGTGTCAAACCAGTTACCAAACCAACCGACAGTAAAAAAAAGAGTGTTCTTCCTTTTTTTTATGAAAAAGAGATTTAAACAATTTATATTTTTTCGCAGTTTGTTTTTCGTTTTTTTTTAGAAAGTACAAACGAAAGTGTATCGAAGTTTGGTTTTCTTGTGGCGACACAGTTTCTCCGTGTTCAGTCGTTTTTGTTGTTGTTCTGTGCTTACTTTTTGTTCGACCGAAATGTTGGTCGCCTGGTCTTTTTGCTGCTGTTGGTCACTTGTGTAAATGCCGGTTTATACTTTTTATGACTGTTAATAATGGCGTTTTGTTCTCCTGTTTTATTCGTTGGACAGCAGCAAAAGTGCTGTAATAGGCAAACACATATAAATTGTTGAAAAAGGACATACGAATGTTTCACACACACACACACACACACACACACACAAAGAAAAATAAATGAAACCAAAAGCACACGAAAGGAAACCCTGTAACAAAATCATTATACAAGTGAGCAATTTGTGAAGTCCGACTGCGTAAAAAACAGCAGCAGCAGCACAGCACAGGCACCATAAATATTTATGACTTTATGCGAAAGCAAATAATACTGCAAATGTATTCGTACGTATATTTTTATTTATTTATTTTGTTTTTGCCGAAAAATATTTATTTCCCAATTTGAATATAACAATTAAGAGAATTTGTTCAATTTGTGCAATTTATGTGCTCCTTGCAGAAGTATAGCAAACAAATGCAAAAGGGGACAAAACAAAAACAAAGTAATGCCACAAAATAGGCAACATCTGTATGCAACAATGTGTCCGCCTAAAACTATGCTATTGTTAAGAACAAATAAATCATAAAGTTTAATTATTCTTGCGAAATCCTTAAAATTTGTCAATGAAACTATTTAAAAGTTTTAATAGAAATATTGTCGCTAGTGTTCGTTGCCTAATACTTATTTAAAACCAGTGCCACCGTGGACTTATTTACGTTATCTAAGAAAACTCGATGCAATTTCGTAATTCGGAGGATAAAAGATATCATTCAATACAATTAACATACATCTGAACACAAAAGGTTTTTTTTTGTTTATTAACATGAAAGCGTTGTCCAACTAAAACGCACGATGCTAATTAAAAATATAAATAAATCTTCATGTCAATATTTTCAAACATTTTTAATGATCTTTCAGTGTCAAAACGTTAGTTGAAGTCAACATTTTCCTTTTGGTAAAGATTTTAATGATCTTTCTGTGTCAAAACTTTAGTTGAAGTCAACAATTTCCTCATGGTTAAGTTCACTTACGAGCAAAGTTTGGAAATTATAAAAAAATACTACCGAAATTCTGAGTCGGTGGCTCTGGCAGATTTTTAACGAAAATCCAGAATTTTATCGAAAAATTATCTTCAGCGATAAAGCTCATTTCTGGCTGCCAAACCATGGTCAATAAACAAAATATGAGTTATTAGACACAGAGGCTATGTTTTTATTAAACATTTCATTCATTCAATATATATTCCAACGGTCAAAAATACTTTTAGTTGCCAGCAGGGGTGAATGCTAATACACCATCCGTAGACACCAAGTAACGAATGTGATTAAACCATGATCATTGGCTATATACTTAAGTGCAGGCAGACTGTATGATTGCCGTAATCTAATTTATTGTTAACGTAAATTTTAAACAACAATACTTTTGTTGCACCAACCATGTTTAAATGGTTGCTACAACCATATTTTTATTTCTTAATTTGACAATAATACTATTGTTACGTTTCAACAATAGCAATATTGTCGCAATCATTTTATTGCCAAAATTAAATTCAAAAAACAATACTATGGTTGCGGCGAACTTGCTTTTATTGTAGAGAACATATTATTGTTGCGGTGACCATAGTGTAACCATATTTTTTCTCTGCGTGCAGCAACAAAGCCACATGTGCTTCAAGAGACACAATTGCATGCGCAACAAAATACTGTGTGGTGTGGTTTCAGGGCCGGATTGGGACGTATTTTTTCGTCGATAAAAACAATCGTCATGTTACCGTCAATGTAAAGCACTTCGTGCGATGTAAGAGATTTTTTTTGGCCAGGATTGGGTACCTAGCCACAGAGCACGCGTTACAATCGATTTACTGAAAGGCAAATTCGATGAACGTGTTATCTCGAGAACTGGTACGGTCGAATAGCCAACGCGTTGATGCAATTTAACGCGATTGGATTTCCTTTTATGCGGCCACATTAAGTCATTGGTCTATGCCAGTAAGCCAACAACTTTAGACGAGCTCGGAGACAACATCTAACGCGAAATTGCCAACGTTCCGGTCAAAATGTGAGCAAAAGTGGGGGAAAATTGTTTCCAATGAATAGATCGCTGTACACGGGCTCGTGGTGGTCATATGACCGAAATCGAATTTCATTCTTAAAATATAACATTTGCCCTACACCTGGAATAAACTCTATATCTTGAATATTTTGTGTTTTATAAGTGTAAAGGGTGATCAACCTAGAGGTATTTTTTCACAACAAAAAAAATATAAAAACTCAAATCAAGTGTGGAATATTTATTGGTTATTTGAAAGGACAATTTATGGCATTTATTTTTTGAAAATAATTACCTTAAATGTTGGCAACTATTTTATGAAAATGAGCGTTCGCACGCAGAGAAAAACATGGTTACTACATGGTCAGGGCAATAATAATATGTTATCCGCAATAAAACAATGTTCGTCGCAACCATAGCATTGTTAACTGAATTTATTATTGACAATAGTATAATTGCTGCAATATTAATATTGTTGAAATGTAACAATAGTATTATTGCCAAATTTAAAAATGAAAATATGGTTATAGAAACAATATAAATATGGTTGGTTCGACAAAAGTATTGTGTTTTGCGTCTTATGTTAACAATAATATGATTACGGCTATCATACTGTATGATTATAATTTGTCTTCATTTAAATGTGCTTTTAAGAACAAATGTTATTGGTATGGATCTAATGCAATAATAGTACTTTTTTATTGAAACTAAAATTTTTTAAACAAGCTGCTTTGGCTTTGTTTAACTGAAATATTTTTAGAAAAAAAAACGCTTACGTTTATTTAAACTTATATCTTTCTACTGTGAACTAAATCACTTCCTATTATTTTGAATTTAATGTATTTTTGAATAATTTTCATCATTCAAATCTAAATAGTGATTATACTATGGTTGTAGGGATCATAACATGGTTGCCTGTGAACCATACTATGGTTGTGACGATCATACTATGGTTGTATGTGAAACATACTATGGTTGTGAGGATCATACTATGGTTGTGGAGATCATAGTATGGTTGGGTGTGAAACATACTATTGTTGTGAGGATCATAGTATGGTTATGTGTAAATCATACTATTGTTGTGAGGATCATAGTATTGTTGTATTTGAATCATACTATTGTTGTGAGGATCATAATATTGTTGTACCACAACCATATACCCAACAATAGTATTATCCTCTTCGAATATTATCACCACAACCATATTTTTTTACTGCGTGCGGTGAGAAACGGGAAGATCCGCTGTTTTCGGCCCATTTCTGGCTCAACGGCAAAGTCAATAAACAAAATTGCCGCATTTGGGCTGAAGAGCAACCATAAGAGTTTCAAGAGGTGCCATTATACCCAGTGAAAACCACGGTTTATAAGCTGGTGGAATCATCGGTGCATATTTTTTCAAAAATAATGATGGCCGGAACGTTACCAAGAATGCTGCTCGCTATCGCGCCATGATATCGATCTTTAGCTAACTTAAATATAAGGCCGTAATCTTGACCGCTTGTATTTTCCATAACATCTTTTTATCGGTCAAGTGGTTCTAGAGTTCTAAATATATTTTGGTAATTACTACTTTTGCTCATGACATATTTTTATAAACTTTTAATATAGTCAAAGTAGAAGTCAAATAACAAAGGATCCAAGTCGATTCAAAATAACAAAGGATTTCGTTAGTCTAAAAAAAATAAGGATCACGTTTTAGGGTTAAAATATGTTAAGTCGTTAAACAAAAATCTTAGTTTTTTAAGCATAAAAGCAAGCAGAGGAGTATTTAATTGTAATAGTAATTCAAGAATTTCATCTTATTTTTAAGATTTATCTTTTCATACTAAATCTGAACGCCTACTCTCGGTCATACTCTGGATTTCCCGATAAAGAAAAAAAATGGCAAACAATTTGTATGCACATGTAAATTTATTGCAAATATTTCACACGGAAATGGATGAAGCCATTCACGTTCGTCTTGCTGTTCCCATTTCATCTGCTTTCCAAAAGAGCATTTTTTGTTTTATGGTGTCCTTGCAAAAAATTAACGCGTTTCATATGGAAAATGACATTCGATTAAATGGCATTCATCGGTATGTAAATTCATTTTGCACATTTCTTTGAACGACGAACGCGCATCATAGCATGCCAGCCAGCATCATCAATCCATTGCATATTTATGGCATACCTGCGAACGAACAACGAACGAAACGGCAAAAACGAAAACTATAGCATACTTTCATGAGCACCGCCCTGGCAAAGAAAAACAAAACTTATGTAATATTGAACTGATTATTCAAGGATTCAAATGAAACGGCAATTGGATTCGTACAAAACCGTGGGCAATACGTATACAATCGGCCTCTAGCAAATGGTTTCGTTGTGTATTTTTTTTCCAGGGAATTGTTTTATGTTTTATTTTTTTTCTCAATCGGACAGCGTAAAAAAAAGCCGTTTAAAATTTGCATACCATCCCAATTTCCAATTAAGTGCAAATTAACTGCAATTCTATGCTGACGATAATTGTCTTTGACAAAAGATTTTTTGTGATTCGTGTTTTTTTTGAGACGACTTTTTGGAATTGCATTTTTTATATTTGACATTTTTTTTTTCAGTGTAATTGGGCAGAGTGTAATGTAAAAAATAAATAAACTAATGGCATTTGTATGGGCGGCGAGGATTAAAGCACCAGCGCAATTCTCGCAGTGTTAGCTTTAGCCATAGTGAGCCATCACACTGGAGCACGATCTCATATGACAGCCAGGGTTGGCTAAGGATATTCCTGAGCCAAGCTAGCCGGTGTCAATTCGAAACATATTTTACAAACATTTCCTCCTTGGTGAAGGTTAGAGACCTTTCTAATACCCGTAGCTGATCTATAAGCCACAGCACCTCGATGCGATACAACTCAACGCCGACACAAAACTCTTGCTGAGATTTGAGTGGCACCGTTAAAATCGATGAAGGCCCGCACCGACTGGCCAAAGCAACAGTTCTAAATGCTCCTGACTATCTATCGTAACAGATATAAATCTTCTATCGGACCTCGTAGCCAAATAATTCTCCCATTTTGAGATCTACAAAACGTACCAATTGTCACCCAAATGTATCGGTCGTTTAAAAGCATATATGTGACGCGCAAAATAGAAACGGACCTAAGGGTAAAAACCAGTTTTGTTCAGGAGAGCCATTTTAAAGATTTAAATACGTGTATCTGTGTTTTAAAAAAAATCGATCTTAAGTCTAGCATGACCGACTTTATTATATCCTATATGCCAATGTTTGAAAATGTTCAGCTTCGCAATGATGGGCTCGTTTTCGAGCATTTTCCATAACATCTTTCAAAATTTGTGGCTGAAGCGTTCGAATTTCTGCAACAATGTTGGCCTTGAGTTGAGGGATTGTCTCGGGTTTGTTCACATATACTTGTTCCTTTAAAATAATTTCCGAATTTGACTTTAAAGTGCTCCGACCTGCTGAAACCAGGGATCTCAGGTCTGTTTTCAAGAGCAGGACGTAACAAAATTTCTGTCATAAAACGGTACCGCTCTTCAGTTACGGTTATAGCACTTCAATCTTCATTCTCGAAGAAGTAATGATATTTGCAGATGTGATCCCACACCATACTGTACATCTAATGGGCTGCAATTGGCGTTGATGAATGGCTCTTGGATTTCCAGAACCCACATAACTTATGCGTTTGCGTTAAAATAATTGATCACAGATTTAAATAATACTATTCTATTATTCTAGTTCTTTGTTTAGTTGTGCATCTCACCATTATTTATTTTCCAAGGGTTATTAGAATAAAAAAAAATTGAACAGGGATTAAACCGGCTCAAGACCTCTTGCTTCTATATTTAAATAGAAGACACGTTTTTAACAAAATGGTAAAGTGACATTGATTTTCGTGGCTGCACACTACTTTTATCATGATTTCGGGTCCGTGACAACCCTCTTCAGAAAGCCTTGCTGCACTTGTTGAAAGTAAATTTGAACTCTATAAGGCCAGGCTCTCCACAACCGAATGAGAACTACTGTTGTAAACCTTACTTTTCAAGTTTTCTTCACACAATTGCCCACGAAAATACAACTCACTCTTGCCAGCTCTAAAGAGACTCTACATCGAGAGCCATCAATAGATTTCTTTTACAACAACGTGTGTGTGTGTTGTAAAAAGAGTTTAGTTGACTATGTCAACTTGTGTGCCGTCAAAAAAATATAAAAATTTAAATCAAGTGTGGAATCTTTATTGGTAATTTGAAGGGACATTTTGTGGCATTTTTTTTGAATATAATTTCCTTCAAATGTTGGCCGCAACTACGCATCAGGGTTTCAATTCTGAGGGTCCAATTTTGGATGACTCGTTCGACCCTTTCGACCGGTATGGCTTTAATGACACGCGTAATGTTGGCTTCCAAAACCTGAATCGTAGCTGGTTTGTCAGCATAGACTTTGGACTTTACGTAACCCCAAAGAAAAATGTCGAAAGGTGTGATATTACTCGATTTAGGCTGCCAACTCACCTGTACAAAACGTGAAATTAGCTGCTTTTCGAAATGAACTTTCAATAGATCCATTGTTTGAGCATCTGTATGGCAAGTGGCACCGTTCTATTGAAACCAATCGTCGTCAAGATTACGGGCTTCAATTTCAGGTACGGGCTTCAATTATCAATTATCATGTTACGGGCTTCAATTATCATGGCCCGATAGTGAGCACCATTCACGATTACGCTCCGGCCATCATTATTGTTGAAAAAAATATGCAGCGATGATTCCACCAGCTTACAAACCGCACCAAACCGTGGGTTTCTCTGGGTATAATGACACCTCTTGAACCTCTTCTTGTTGCTCTTCAGCCCAAATGCGGCAATTTTGTTTATTGACTTTGCCGTTGAGCCAAAAATGGGCCTCATCACTGAACAAAATTTTGGTCGAAAACAGCGGATCTCCCCGTTTTTCACTGAACGATCATTTCCATAATACAGTTGCCAACATTTGAAAGTAATTATTTTCAAAAAATAAATGTCATAAAATATCCTTTCAAATTACCAATAAAGATTCCACACTTGATTAAATTTTTTTTTATTTTTTTTGTTCTGAAAAAATACCTCTAGGATCTGAAAGGAATAAATAAAAAAAAATATATTTTACTAAATAATTATTATAGCGAGCTCGAGGCCTCGCTATAATAATTATAAAATATATAAAATTTAAAATAAAGGCCGAATGCAAAAATTAAAATTACGTAAAAAATATATATAAACATAAATGTTATAAAATTTTTAAACCCCATGGTAACTTATGGCCCACCCTGTATGTAGTTGCGAAAGAAACTAAGTACCTCTTCAAGGTATGCAACATTTTTTTCACATTATAATCTTACCTCTCACCCTCCATGTATGCAATGTAATGTTTTACAATTGTTGGCGGTAATTCTTTAAGCGCATTCGCATATAACATTGCAATCGTATCGCATTATTAGCCGAGATTTACAGTTAATTTATCCTTTTTGAATAAAAATGTTATGCAAATTATTAACCTTTTGCCAAGGCAACAGATATAAAAGGAAAACCACCAGCAGGCGAACTAAACATGTACGCTCGACGATTCGTCCTTCTGCCCTTCCGAGAACGGTAGCAAAGAGACGCCATAGAGAAAAATGCAAGCAATTTCCCCCTTAACCAAAGAAATGTTGTAATAGTTTCCAATGAATGGAAATATGCAATCCCACATCCCACATGATGGTAATCCACCCACACTTCCACAGAGAGAGAGAGAGGAGGTTATAGCATGCACCCACACATGCACACACACTCACTTAGTCACTTTCGACGATGGAAAAAGGATTAAAAGTTGTAGAACAACAATAACGACAAGAGCACCAGCACCAACAGCAAAATCCTTTTGCTGATAATGTTGATAATAATAATGGCAGTACGACGTTGAGTACATTTATGTAATACTTTCATACCCAGCGAAATACTATTAAGCTTAATTTGTGTTTATTTAATGCAAGGCGAGAGAGAGAGATGGAGAGCGAGAGCAAGAGATAAGACAAAACCACTCGGAGCTAACACTGCCAAAAAATCGGAACACTCGAAACACACACTCAAAGCCACTCATGGCATGGAATCCCTGCAATTCCACACTCACGTACTTCTTTCTAATACTCGTACTCATGTGTGTAGGATAACCGCTTTTACAGTATCGTAAATTTATAACACATGGCATATGTTAGCAGTAGTGGAGAGTGTCAGAGAGAGGGAGAGAGAGAGAGAGCTCTTAGAATGGGTAGCGGTGCAAGAGCAACGACGTAAGTTATTATAATAATATGCTTTTGGCAGTGCATACCTTTAGGCGCCGACACTATCATTATCATCATCAAATGTATTGAAATATTGTTTAAAAAATACTGGCACATATTCCCATACCTAACCTCAGCTATACGAGGTTGGATACGATTTTGGACCTTCAACTTGATTTTCAAATGTGCGAAGATGATTATTAAAATGGATTTTTATGGTGTTTTGAATCAAAACACAATAAGCGATGCAGATCGGTACAAAACATTGGGTCGTGATGTCACCTTCGGTGGTAAACTTGTAGATGTTAGTGATATTTCTTAGCACACTCAGGCTAGAGAGTCGTTGCTACACCTGAATTTATTTGCCTACCTTATGATTAAGGTTGCATGGACTACAACTTTTCCATCAGTACAACCGAATGTTGGTTGTTGCCCTGCAACTGTCAGTGAATGGAACTGAAAGTATTACTAGAACTGAAACTTCCTCAATTATTTTTTCTGCATATGTGACGCGCAAAATAGAAAGGGACCTAAGGGTAAAAACCAGTTTTGTTCAGGACAGTTCCCCCGCAACTGCCAGCAAATGGAACTCAAAGTATTAGTAGAACTGAAACTTCCTCAATTATTTTTTCTGCATATGTGACGCGCAAAATAGAAAGGGACCTAAGGATAAAAACCAGTTTTGTTCAGGAGAGCCATTTTAAAGATTTAAATACGTGTATCTTTGGTGTACCATCACTTTCATAAAACGCGCATATCTCTAGGAGGAAACACTTTTGGGATATGGGATCGGCCTCATTCGATGCTCAGATGTTGTCCACATCAAAAAAAAAAGTGAAAATTGATTTTTTTACCCTTAGGTCCCTTTCTTTATGAGCTGTTACATATAAATATCTATAAATATCTTAAAAGTGCTTACTATAATAATGGTTTGTCCAACCTTTATGCAAGATGTTTATTGTGATTCACACCTCAACGTCAAGTTTTTTGCCCAACTTAGTTTGACATTTTCTTGGTTCAGTGTTTGATGAATTCAGACATGGAGAGGTATATTGAGCAGAGCTTTAAGATTGCTAAAGCATTCGCAATTTTTTTGGTAAGCATTATTGTGCGCAAATATCAGCAAACCGGGTCTGTAAGAAATGTGAAAACTATATTGAGCACCGCTTTGAGATTGCTAAAGCATTCGCGATTTTTTTGGTAGGCAGAATTGTGCGCAAATATCAGCAAACCGGGTCTGTAAGAAATGTGAAAACACCTGTGTATGCTGGCCCAGTTCGTTCTGCGGAAAGAGCAGAAGAGCCGTCTACCTGGACTCGTCGTCGTGTCCAACACACCCACAAGGTTAAATTCAGACCATTTCAAGCGTCCTTAATACGCCGTGGTTGGTTAAACACACGCAGAGAAAAGATATGGTTACACTATGGTCACCGCAACAATAGTATGTTCTCTACAATAAAAGCATGTTCGTCGCAACCATAGTATTGTTTTATGAATTTCATTTTGACAACAGTATGATTGTGACAATATTACTATTGTTGAAATGTAACAATAGTATTATTGTCAAATTAAGAATTGAAAATATGGTTGTAGCAACAATATAAACATGGTTGGTGCAACAAAAGAATTGTTGTTTAAAAATTACGTTAACAATAATTTGATTACCGCAATCATACAGTATGGTTGCTACTATGAACATAACAAAACAGGTTTTATAGAGCATACATGGATGTGTGTGTGTATGTTTTTTTTGATATACAAAAAAAAACACATACACACGATACAGTGAATGGTTGCTGTCCATTAAAAAAACAACAACAATCGGAAGGTAGTTCGAAGGATTTTTATTGTGCTTACTTTGTTCGGTGAAATACTCTAATACCGACTGGTTCTCGTTTATTTAAAATCTGCCTGCACTTAAGTATATAGCCTTCGATCATGGGGTTTAATCACATTCTTTACTTGGTGTCTACGGATGGTGAAGTAGCATTAACCCCTGCTGGCAACTAAAAGTATTTTTGACCGTTGGAATATATATTTTTGTTTCTTGAATGATATGTTCAATAAAAACATGGCCTCAAATCTGGCTATGAGGTAATAGTAATGCGATTTAAAATAAAATACTTAATAAAAATCTATATTTTTGAATAACAACAATAACCAATCCTAATAAATAATTTTGGGGATCATAGTATGGTTGAGTGTGAATTATACTATGGTTGTCGGGATCATAGTATGGTTGCGTGTGAATCATACTATGGTTGTAAGGATCATAATATGGTTGTATGAGAAACATAATATGTTTGTGAGGATCATAATATGGTTGTGAAGATAATAGTATGGTTGAGTGTGAATCATACTATTGTTGTGGAGATCATAGTATGGTTATGTGTGAATTATACTATTGTTGTGAGGATCATAATATTGTTGTGTCACAACCATATACCCAACAATAGTATGGTCCTCTTCGAATATTGTCACCCCAACCATACTTTTTTTCTGCGTGTGGTTGGTTGAACAGACAGAAGTGAATGGTGACTTCTTCAGCGACGAAGCACACTTATACGTCAGTGGATTAGTTAACAAGCAGAATTGCCACATTTGGGGCAAATGAGAATCCACTAGTATTTGTTGAAAAGCCAATGCATCCACAAAGAGAAACTGTTAGGTGCGGTTTGTAAGCCGGCGATAGCCGTACATCGAAAATGAGGTTTACCAAGATGGTAAAGGATTTTTTTGTGGCCCGAAATTAAGCAATTAGATCTGGACAATATATGTGGTACCAACAAGATGATGCCACTTGCCACTCTTTTGCGCGAAAAATGCAATGGTCGTGTTATCTCATCTGTGTGTGGCGATATTAATAGGCCGCCACGATCATGTGATATGATAAAGTCGGACTACTTTCTTTGAGAATATTTAAAAGAAAAAGTGTACGTCAACAAGCGAAGAACAATTTAAAAGCTAAACGATGAGATAATTGGGCATATTAACAACTTTAAAACTCCATTATGTCTCAGAGTCCTTGAAAATATGGACCATCGAAAAGAGGTGTGCCACCGAAACCGTGGCGAGCATTTCGCCGATATATGTATGCTTCACACATCATAGATCATTCGATAATAATGAAATATTCAATTCAATTCAATTGGTTTATTTATTGTAAGGATAATATTTTGTAGTGTACAATAATATACATTGATATAAACTTATTCAAATAGATTAGTCTGACTGACTTTACAACTTAAAATATACTCGTATATACAAAATTTGTAATATTGTTATCCTAAATAATATTATATAAGTTAAGGAAAAGTGAGCAGAAAACCTTTTATGAGGGAAAATTAAATCTAGGCTAAAATACTGAAGTTAACTGGTAAAAAAAAACCGATCAACAAAGTGAATTTATATGACTATACCGTGAGTGTAAATATTTATCACAAAATTTATTAGTTATAAAATTTAATTTATCCTTTACGAGTGGAATATTATGGAGTTAGTGAAGCCTTAGGATTGAGTAATATCGCGGGAGGTCATACATAATCTGGAGAATTTTATTCTGGGAAATCTGAAGTCTTTTTAAATGACAGTCGGCTGCGTCATGTCATGCTGGGCCAGCATAAAACAAAATGCTATGGAAAACTACCTTAAATATAAGAATTTTATTCTCGATGTTCAATTTTGACTTTCGATTAATGAAAGCATACAAGGACCTTGTAGTTATATTTAATCTATTAACACTATTTGAAATATGAGCGTTGAAAATCATCTTATTATCAAGAATGACTCCCAGATAACGGACATTAGATTCCCATTCTATTTCTATGCCATCTATTCGTATTCCAGATTGTGGCACAAAACAGGCTTTTCTTCTTCTAGTGAAGAAAATAGATTGTGACTTAGATGAATTTCTCATAATTTTCCAGCTCTTGAAATACTCTATAACTCTGTCCACGGAAGTCTGGAGGTTTGACAGAATATCATTCGCATAAATATTCGAACTTAAAATTGCAGTGTCATCTGCAAAAATTGATGACTCGCAACCGTCCAATAAAGAAAAGTCGTATGTGAAAATTTTATATAATAAGGGCGACAGACATGATCCTTGCGGGCATCTTGCCGGTACCGGGTATGCAGTTGAAGATTCTGCTCCAATATGAACCTTAAAGGATCGGTTTGACAAAAAACTTCTAATTAATTTCACCACGGACAAATTCAACCCTATTGTCATGATTTTATGAATTAAGACATCGTGCCACACCGTGTCGAACGCTGCCTTGACACCTAACAAAACCATGGCTGTAGATTTCCCTTTATTAAAATTATCCTTAAGCAGTCTCCTAATTCTAACTAAAGGCTGAATAGTATTGTGCTCCCTTCTGAAGCCAAACTGCTGGGGAGGGATAATATCATTGTCCTCGATAAATTCGACTATAATTTTCGTCAAAACCTTCTCCAATACCTTGCTCATACAGTTCAGTAGGCTTATCGGTCTGTATAATTCAGGCGGGCAATTATTTTTCCCTGGTTTAAAACTCGGTATGATTTTGGATTGTTTCCATATCGGGGGAAAATATCCTAACTTAAAACAAGCATTAAAAAACAGAGTAAGAATTTCAAATCCATTTGGTGGAAGATTTTTAAGTATTCTATTTGTAATGCCATCCGTACCTGGGCTTATTTCTCAATGATTTTATGATACCCTTGACTGTGTTTATCGAAATCACCGAAGGGACGACATCGTGTTCGTTCAGAATATTAATTGACCTCATTTACTATAGCTGGATTATTCAGATTCGATGATATGTGGTGATTTGATATAAATTTCTGAGCTAAAAGTTCAGCTTTCTGTAAGTTTGTCGTAAAAAAATTAAACATAATAAGATAGTTCTCTAAAAACTTTTTGTTTTATTTCCAATTAACATTGAGCGTTTTAATGGACCATCCTTTAATTAAAGTGCACTTAAACATAAAGAGAATCATGTCGATTCTCAATGAATTAATGGAGGGAAAGTTAGTTGGAAACCGGTTTCCATTGTAATTACCGAATGTTTTCAATTGTAATGGACATTTGATTCGATGATGATAAATATGACCAAAGTATGGTACATACAACTAGTAGTTCAGTTTGCACAACTAGAGGTTGTGACAACCAATAATTTTGCAGAATATTTACTGCAACAAACAATTATTAGTGATGACAATAAATTTGTAAAAACGAGTTGTTTTTTTGCCAAAAAGTTTGTTCTGTCAAATGTAGGCTGATTAGAAAAAAAAATATCAAAATGTGACGCGCAAAATAGAAAAGGACCTAAGGGTAAAAATCAGTTTTGTTCAGGAGAGCCATTTAAAAGATTTAAATACTTGTATCTTTGGAGTACCATCACTTTCATAAAACGCGCATATCTCTGGGAGAAAACACTTTTGGGCATGGGATCGGTCTCATTCGATGCTCAGATGTTGTCCACATAAAAAAAAGTGAAATTGTTTTTTTTACCCTTAGGTCCCTTTCTCTATGCGCTGTCACAAATGTTAATTTTGGCAACTGGGGGAATGGTTATAAATAAACAGATAGTCTATATCTATTATCTTTTATATGTACACATACAACTGATTCGTTGTCCCATCCGAATTTGTTTGCCAATCGAATAATTTAGGTGGCATGCACTTCGAGTGATGAATCAGTACAAAATGTACCGAATGTTATTTGGTGCTCTGTAACGTTCAGCAATTGTTACAAAAGTATCGGTAAAAAATACGAAGTATCCGAACCACAAGAAAATATGTTTCGATCTAAAAGTCCACAAGCCGTTCTTGTTTACCAAAAACATATTAATTTTTCAGTAGAGGCAAATATTTGCTTCCTTATATACTTGAAGTACTCTTAAGCGTAGGGAGGGTCATGTCGAGGAAAAAGTGGAAATGATAATGGAAGATTTTTACTGTTTAAAAAAGATTTAACGATTTGCTTATAGCAGTAGTAATAGGACTATTTTCGCTATTAGTTATGATGAAATTTTGGAAAGCATCACCAATAATCGGTTACAACAACGGAATAGTGGCAAAATCACAGTTATGGCAACTAAATACATTTTATGCGTTTCATTAGTACGACTAATTACTAGGGACATAAATACTGTTACACACGTTTTATGCTGTAAAATAAAAAGTACTGAATGTATTTGGACCATATATTTTTTAATATATTTATTGATGTATATGTGACAGTGCCTAGAGAAAGGGACCTAAGGGTAAAAAATCAATTTTAATTGTTTTCTTCTTTTTTGATGTGGACAATATCTGAGCATCGAATGAGACCGATCCCATGCCCCAAAAGTGTTCCCTCCCAGAGATATGCGCGTTTTATGAAAGTAAAGTCGACGATTCTAAGCGCAAATAGAAGGGGCCTAATCTTTAAAATGGCTCTCCTGAACAAAACTTTTCATCAACTTTTCACTTTTTTTTTGATGTGGGCAATAGGGTGGAGTGAAATTCAAAAAAAAAAAGTTAACCTCGGAAAGAGATGTAGTCTGGGGTCCTAAAGAGGGGAAAAATAAAGAAAAAAATTTAAAAAAATTTTTAGGGGTCGCGCCACTCCCTCGAAATTTGCAAATTATCGCTATTTTGGGGTTGATTTTAGAAAAATCCTAAAAAGTTTTATGTCAATAAATGTTTGCAATAGCGTAAACAATGAAATAAGGGCATGAACAAATTTAAAAAAAATTTTCTCATTGTTCAAAAATTTCAAAAAGTAAAATAAGTCAAATCGTCCCTTTTTCAGAAAATTGACTGAACAATGAAATCGCCACCAAAGCTACAAATATTAGTCGATTATCCTCATATTTGCCTCAAATACTTTTGTTTGGGCACTGAACAAGCTCAAACTTTTAAATTTCGAATAAGTTAAGTCGTTAATTTTCAGGATTTTTCTAAAATCAACGCCAAAATAGCGATAATTTCCAAATTTCTAGGGAGTGGCGCGACCCCTAAAAATTTTTTTAAATTTTTTTCTTTATTTTTCCCCTTTTTAGGACCCCAGACTACATCTCTTTCCGAGGTTAACTTTTTCAAATTATAAAAAAAGCATGTTTTCACTCCACCCTAGTGGGCAACCTCTGAGCATCTAATGAGACCGATCCCATGCCCCAAAAGTGTTCCCTCCCAGAGATATGTGCGTTTTATGAATGTGAAGTCGACGATTCTAAGCGCAAATAGAAAGGGACCTAATCTTTAAAATGGCTCTCCTGAACAAAACTGGGTTTTAACCTTAGGTCCCTTTCTATTTTGCGCGTCACATATTGTATCCAAAAAGAATCTACTTACGAGTATTCCGCCTTTTGCCTTTACACACGCCTTAAGTCGCACTAGTCAATCTTCAATAGCTGCACGAACCTCGTCCATTGGAAAATTGGCCACAGCTCGAACCAAAGCAGTCTTAAGAGATCCAATGTTGGGGTATCTTTTGTGACAAAACTTGTCCTCTAAAACCGTCCACAATTTGTAATCCAATGGACTCAAATCTGGACTGCCTGAGGGCCATTCTTCATAGGAACTGAACGCTGGCAAATTGTTTCGAAGCCAGGCCTGGGACGTTTTAGCCTTATGGGCCTGCGCAGAATCCTGCTGAAAAGTCCATGGCTGGTTTTGGAACACAGAATTGTTAAGAGGCTTCACAACAGCTTCCAAAACGGTTTCGTGGTGAACTTTGGCCGATGTTTTGACTCCTTGTTCGCAGAAATGTAGGTCAGTGACCCCATCGTAAGAGACACCCCACCAAACCATGACTGAAGCTGGGTGATGACCCTTTTCCACCCTTGGGATCAGTTCAGATGCTTCCTTAGATGACCGTGCATACGCTGTATCATTTTGCTTGTAAAATTTTTCTGAACGGTAAAATTTTTTTCATCGGTGAACAAAATTTTTCGGTGCAAGTTATCAGCGTGCTTCACCAAAAGACGTTTTCATTTTTCAATCCTATTTGTTTTAAAGCTGCAGTCAATAAATATCCGGTACATGGTTTGAAAGCCCCAAGTTTTTTTTTAATGATTCGACTCATGGACTTTTGCGTAATATTCATCTCACGGGCCATGATTTTCTGATTTCGGAGCGGATTTCTGTGAATTCTTGATTTTGTTCGAACCGAGCGTGGGTGGCCCGACCGATGGCGGTCTTTTACATCTCCAGAGTCCTCAAACAGTTGTATGCATCGGTAGAGAAACATGCGGCTAATCCCTAGTGACCGGAACGTTTTGAAAACAAACGATCTAAACATACGTACATGCACGGCACGGCACACAAGTTGACATAGTCAACTAAACTCTTTTTACAACACACACACACAAGTTGTTGTAAAAAAATCTATTGATGGCTCTAGATGTGGAGTCTCTTTAGAGCTGGCAAGAGTGAGTTGTATTTTCGTGGGCAATTGTGTGAAGAAAACTTGAAAAGTAAGGTTTACAACAGTAGTTCTCGTTCGTTTGTGGAGAGCCTGGCCTTATAGAGTTTAGTTTTACTTTCAACAATTGCAGCAAGGCTTTCTGAAGAGGGTTGTCACGGACCCGAAATCATGATAAAAGTAGTGTGCAGCCACGAAAATCAATGTCACTTTGCCATTTTGTTAAAAACTTGTCTTCTATTTAAATATAGAAGCAAGAGGTCTTGAGCCGGTTTAATCCCTGTTCAATGTGTAAAAGCAACAGACCGAAATAAAACAAACGAGCTAAAAATATCGCTTTTTCATTTCACACTTGAAAAGTGCTATTGCAGCGATACGGTTCTCATTATCTGACCACTCCACGATGAAAGTTAAAACAATTTTAAAATCCCGTTACAGACTAACGCTATTGAGGTTAGCTTTCGAAACCCATATGACATTAACGGTGTATGTTCAGTTCTACATTGAAATGGGTATGTTCAATGTTGTAACAGTATTTCTGTCCCTACTAAGTAGGTGCGTCTTCAATACGATGATTATCAAACGAGCTCAACAGCAGCTTGTAGTATGTCAAACCGAACTTCCATTACGAGTATATAAGTAAACATTTAGTGATTGCAACCGAAATTCTGTTTTTGTAACGAAATTCGGTTCCAACCGATTTCTGACTAATTATTTCATGTGTATGGCGAATAGTATTACTTCAAAATCATAGATTTTTACTTTCAAATAATCAAATTGTCTCTAATAAATTCTTTCATCATTTTCTCCTCTCTTCTTTCAAGAACACAATATGTGACACGCACAATAGAAAGGGACCTAAGGTTAACAACCAGTTTTGTTCAGGAGAGCCATTTTAAACATTTTCGCCTTTCTATTTTCGCTTAGAATCGTCGACTTCACTTTCATAAAACGCGCATATCTCTGGGAGGGAAAACTTTTGGGGCATGGGATCGGATCATTTGATGCTCAGATGTTGTCAACATCAAAAAAATGAAAATTGATTTTTTTTACCCTAGGTCCCTTTCTCTATGCGCTGTAACATATAATTATCTTTATGTTGTAGTGTATTTGAAGTTTGGATGCAATATATGGATATTTATAACCATCAAATACGATTGTGCAGGGACCGATACTTTTAGTTCCATTTACTGACAATTGCACTGCATCAACCAATATTCGGTTTTACTAAAACAAGCACGACTGTGGCAACAAATTTGTTCTTTTGTGTGTATGTAAGTACTTCCAACCTGTGGTTGAGAGTGTAAAAAGTGGTTCGCCTCACAATAGAAAAATCGGTACATCGAAAGCTTTTTTCAAGAATACGTACCCATGTGCATGTTGCTTATTTTTTATAAAAGGAAGGTACCTTTTTTAGTTTTAAGGTACATACCTTAGTTTTGATCTCATTTTTCATTTGCTAATAAAAATAAATAAAAAAATATTTTTTCGCTTGATTTTTAAACCATTGAACCGAACCATAACCACAGTTCAAGTATACCTAATTTTTTAAGCCGAACCATTGGTTCAGACCTTCTCTAAACCTGTGATCCGAACCAACGCAAAATAGCTGCTTCACTGCAACTGACACTCCCATAATGTATTCTGGTCTATACATATTGCAAACTTTATAAGTGCAAGCTTTGCTTATTTTAATTACTTATACATTATGTTTTTTACCTTATCTTACGAGTACTTTCTTTTCTCTTTGCAGGTACGTCCTATTTCAAACATTTTAAAAATTACCGGGTAAGATTCAATTACTTATATAAAAAATCAGTTGGTAAACGCTTCGAACTACAAAAATTCGGCTATATAAACTCACTTTCTTTTGCAATCACCAACTTTCTATGGTACTGATGGATACATGGTTCGATAAACCTTGTGATGGTAGGTACAATATTATAACGGTAATTACAACCAATAAATCGGCTGTACCATTCAAATTCAGTAGTTGATTGCCACAACTGGTGGTTAAGGGAACCAACTAATTATAAAGTACGTGCCTATTGGTGGTGACAACAGATAAGTTATTTGTAATAACTAAACCCCAATTATTTCTCCACTAACAGATAATCAATTATCTTAACATCAGCATGTAATCCCTATAAGAGTTTATCCGTTCTAGTCACTACAAAATCACAGTTTAAGCTGAAAACATACTAAGTAATTCAGAGAAAAATATTTAAAAAGCAGTAAATATATAATAGTGGCTCTCGATGTGGAGTCTCTTTAGAGGTGGCAAGAGTGAGTTGTATTTTTCGTGGGCAATTGTGTGAAGAAAACTTAAAAAGTAAGGTTTACAAGAGTAGTTCTCATTCGTTTGGGGAGAGCCTGTCCTTATAGAGTTCGGTTTTACTTTCAACAATTGCAGCAAGGCTTTTTGAAAAGGGTTGTCACGGACCCGAAATCATGATAAAAGTAGTGTGCAGCCACGAAAATCAATGTCACTTTGCCATTTTGTTAAAAACTTGTCTTCTATTTAAGTATAGAAGGAAGAGGTCTTGAGCCGGTTAATCCCTGTTCAATGTATAATAATTATTTTTAAAATTTAGATTTTATTTTATACAGGGTGTCCGTCGGAAAGGTACACTACTTTGTTTGTTTAAAATTGTTGATTAAATGAAAGAAGATGGTTCTTATACTGATAAATGTTTTATTTAATGTATGGATATTGTACGGAATACAATATCAGATAAATGTCCGCCTCTGTTAGCCTCACAAATGCGAGCCCTTTTCAGCACATTTTTCATTACATTCTCGCACATTTCACGCGGTATTTCATTAATTTCATCACGAATATTTTGTTTGAGTTGCTCAAGCGTTTCTGCTTTGTTTGCATAAACCTTGCTTTTCAGATATCCCCACAAAAAGAAGTTCGGAGCAGACAAATCAGGCGACCGTGGGATCCAATCAACATCACCGTTTCTTGAAATAACTTGTTGTGGAAAGAGGTCTCGCAGTAATTCCATTGTAATCCTTGCTGTATGCGATGTCCGTCTTGTTGATACCACATGTTAATCAAGGCCAAAGCATGCAGTTCTGGCGTTAAAAAGTTTTCAATCATATCACGATATCGCTCCCCATTGACAGTTACCGTAACGCCGTTTTCATCTTCATAGAAGTAAGATCCAATGATTCCTCCTGACGAAATTTCACACCAGACTGCCACTTTTGAGGGTTTTCCATTGCCCAAAATCGATTATTCTGTTTATACACATATTCATTCAAATTAAAATGTGCCTCGTCTCTTATGATTTTTTTTTTATTTAAATCGGGGTTGTTATGGTCGAGCTGTAACCTCCTATTGGCATATGTGCGGCGGCGTAAATGGTCTTGCGGAAGAAGCTCTTGTGTCAACTGAATCTTAAATGGAAACTAATGCAAATCCTTATGCAAAACTGTGGCCAAAGTTGTTCTTTGAAGACCAAGCTCCTGAGCACGGCGTCGAATTGAAGTTGATGGGTAGTTTTGAACACTTTCTTGAACAGCAGAAATGTTTTCAACCGATCTTGCAGTACGTTGTGGTCCACGTTTGGGCGTATCAGCTACAGACCCTCTTACTTCGAAATCATTCACTACACGATAAAAAATGCGTTTGTTGGCACGTTGTTTCTCCCAAAAAATTTCACGTAAATTTCTCGTCGTCACAGTAATCGATGATTTAGATAAAATGTTTTAACGATTAAAACACTTTGGTTTATTGTATATTTTTCCATAATTAATTGGCCTCGTCTCTACTTCACTACTGCCAAATATGAACTGTCAAGACCAATGTTTACCAAAATGGCGGCAAAGCAAAGTAGTACACCTTCCCGGCGAACACCCTTTATAATTTTAACATCACCTTAACTATCAATTGGCCCAGTTATCAAGTGTTTGTGGTATTGACAGCAGAATTCAAACAGAATTTAAAACCAACATCCTATACATGTGCCAATTCGGTTCTAATAATCATCTTTTTTGGTTGGGTTAACCGATACTTTGTCTCTTCAGGATGCAACACTCGTTTGGTGCTTACAACACTTCCTAGCTATTCTAAGAGATTTAAAACAGCATGGAATACCATTTTGTAAACACAATCCTGAAAGTTTTTCTTTCGTACTTCAACAGAAACTTAGCACGTGCATCAATAAAACGTAGGGCAAAAATAAATAACCGAAGAATTAAATAAATTCATTTGCCATTTCGCAAAATGTAACCGACGAATTGTGAAATTTGAATTTTATTGATTTATATGTAATTCCTAGTAGTTCAACAGTATGCTGCACATATTTGTTACAATCTAACCCCAAAAGTATGCTACGAAATAAGGCTTTGCCAAAGTTCAAACGTAAAATGTAAGCATAGTTTTACAGTTAATTTACACTTGCAATAAAATTCTATGCAAATTTTTGACCTTTGGTGAGATAAAAGGCAAATAAATGCCATCCCAACTGAGGGTTTCGCTTTACTATTGAGAATTTTATGTAATTTCATTAAAACGAGATAACAAATACAAGTATTTGAGCGTTAAAATGTAGATTTAAACGGAAAGAGAACATATTTTGTTTATTGTTAATACGAGTACATAATAGTAGGAATTGTATGCTTTTGATTTTGTCGATTTAGAAAGATGTCCATGAAGATAAATTTTAAAATTTAACTAGCAAAGACGCAAACCATTGACTTAACATGACGCTGATAGTAGGCTAAAATACGTAAAAAGAGGCTTAACAGCTCGTTCTGATAGATCGGACAAGAATTATAAGTTTATCATTTCCAAAAAAGTTTACATAACCTTCTAGTTCCCTAATATAATTTAAACCATAATTGCTAACTGGGAATGAGTACTACATATTAATACTACAAATGGCCCTTGGTAATCCGCGTATATTCATATATTCTAGAACATATTCAGACTATTCTAGAACAATTTTAAAGTCGAAATATTTAAATTTGAATATCTCCCACTGTGTGATAACAAAACAAAATGGGTACTCGAATACTGGTACCAAAAATAGTCCATGCGATTGCGCTTTTTTGTGATATTCAAAATAATATAATAATAATAAAATAATATAATAAAATTAATATAATTTCAGAGTCGAAATATTTTGAATTTTGAGGTTAAATTTTAAAAATTTGAGAAACCAGAAATGATGAGAACTCGAGAATTGGTACCAGAGATAGTCCGGGTTCCCATATTGTTCTGTTCGCTGTGGACGATTTATGAAGTTCAAATTTAACCTCAAAGTCCAAAATATTTAGACTTTGAACTTGCTCTAGGATATTCTTAATATGACAAAAGAAGCGCAATCGTATGGACTACTTATGGTAAAAATTTTCAAGTTCCCATATTTTTCTGTACGCCCGCTGTTGGAGATTTTTGAAATTAAAATGTAACCAATAAATCCAAAATATTTCGATTTTAGTATATTTTGTTCTAGTATATTTTTTATACGACATTGCACAATATATGGTACTGATTTTTAAATTGCCATATTTTTCTGTTCGCCCACTATAAATCTAAAATATTTCGACCCTGAAATTGTTCTAGGATATTTTGAATATGACAATAGAAGCGCAGTAGCATGTACTATCAATGGTTCCAATTTTCGAATTCCCATATATTTCTGTTCGCCCACTGTAAGCGATTTTTGAAATTCAAAATTAAACCTAAAAATCCAAAATATTTCGATTATGAAATTGTTTCATGATATTTTGGGTATGCGAAAGAGGCTCAATCGCTTGGACTATTTTTGGTACCAGCTTTCGAGTTCTAGTTTTTTCTGTTGTCCCATAGTGGGCGAGGTTTGTAATTAAAATTTAACCTCAAAATCAAAAAAATTGGACTATCACTAGTACACAGTTTTGAGTTCCCATTTTTTTTGTTCGCCCATTGTAAGCGTTTTTTAAAATTAAAATTTAACCTTGACTCTAAAATTGTTTTAGGATATTTTGAATATGACTTTAGATAATCGCATGGGCGATCTCTGGTTCCAATTTTCGAGTTCCCATATTTTTCTATTCTTAATTGGGGCGATTTTTGAGTTTAAAATCTAACCTCAAAATCCAAAATAAAGGGTGGTTAAATTTAAGGGCCGATGTTAAATGTGAACCACACCTAAACGTCAAGTTTTTTTTCTGCATTTAATTTGATATTTCTTAATATCAAACTAACTCAATTTGAGCCAGATACACAAGCAAGAAACGCGTTCAAGTTATTTAGGCTTATTATGAAATTAGGCGTTCAAATCAAAATGCATGTCGTGCACTTCGTGATTTGTTCGGTCAATTTAATCGTCCAAGTGGGCGTACAATCGGAAAAGTCGTGCAAAAGTTTAAGCAAACCGGGTCTGCCGGAGAAGTGAAAACACCAGTGTATGCTCGTGCTGCAGAAAATATTCCTGCTGTTCGCGATAGTGTGGCTGAAGAGCCGTCCACCTCAACTCAACAATTGCACATCTTACGATCGTCGTTGATGAATATTATGCATTTACACGCTTACAAGGTGCAATTGACTCAAGGACTAAAGCCTCTTGGCCATTCCAAACGTTATCAATGGTCAGAATGGTGGCAAGAAATGGCATCGGCCCTTAAAATTTAACATTTTTTAGACTCTGAAATTTTTTTAGGAAAGTCTAAATATGATATTAGACGCGCAATCGCATGGACTATCTCTAGTACCAAATTGGCTACGTATCTCAGAGAACCATAAATTCTAAGATTAACTTGTAAGGTAGTGTAAACTTTTTTGGAATATGATAAAACTCAAATAAGTTTACGATCTATCAGAAATCGCGATGTTATATACAAACTGTCTCGGTAAAGTCTGTTTTTACGCCCCCTTAATTTTAAACTTTACCTTCACGGACATACTTGATACCTACATACCACTGTGTACCAATATAAAGCTGCAATGAAGTACTCTCAATATTTCTAGATTTGTATCACTTCTATTCCTGGATCAGAATATTGCAAACCTATTTTTTTTTTTGCTCGAAAAGCTTCTTTAACATCTTTTTAATCATTTTATGTATTTTTAAGGGAATTGAAAATTTTAAGATTACCAAAAAATGTATTTTTGGGCTGTTCTGGAACGGGTTGACCGATTTGTACAAAATGTGGGTCATAAGATCATACGATCAAAATTTGGTTTATACAAATTTTGCTTAGTTCATAGTCAGATTGTTTCTTTTGAACATTTTCTTCAAAGAAAAACCAAAAAGTTTTTCAAAAGGCAGTCGAAAAGACATTTAGTTGCAAGCAGGTGTCTGCCATTAATCATGGTTTAATCACATTCGTTGCTGGGGTCTGATGATGAAGTAGAGAGCACCGAAACTGCAGTCATCCCTGCTTGCTTGCTTAAATAACGTTTTGGTTCCTCTTTGAACAAAATCTTTAAAAGAAATGCGATCCAAAAACTGACTGTGAACTAAGCATAGCAGTTTCCATAGAGCAACGATATATATCAACAAACTTACAATTTGTCTTTTTAATTGTATTATTTTAATTTTTATTTAAGTTTTAAATTTTTTGTTAAAAAATTTAATTTTTTTTTGAGTTGTCATAGTCGCCGTTTTTCTTTTAAATTGTATCCAATTTTGCGCATAAGTCTTATAAATCCAAAACAGTAATTAGATCGCCTCAATTGTTGAAGTTATGGGCAAAACACTGGCGTTGATCGCTAGCCGATGCATATTTTCATTAATACTTCCCCCAAAAGCACAACGTGTTGTTACCTGTAGTAATGCAAATGTTCGTAAAAAGGAGCATCGAGTACCGATATAGGTTCGTAGTAAACATTCTAACCCACCTACATATTTCCCTAAACAAGTCGAATACCAATCATACGAAGTCAACAAAGTGTTTTTTCTACGATAATCACTTAATTAATATGTTTACATATAAAGCTTAGAATTATTCAACGCAGGGCTATATTACATGGCGAAACATGCTGCCAAAATATACACAACACTTTTGGTCTCGAACGTGCCGCCTAAAAGTATACAAATTTCAAAAATGCCTCTAGCATTTTCACGGAAATCTACTGAGAACTAATCGGATATGTATACCCTTCACCACACTGCGGCATCGGGTTATCGTGACTTAGCGATAGGGTATTTGTTACGAGGGTCGACACGCAAGTGTATCAGCATACTCGAATACTTTAAATAGGAATGCATTCGCTTTGTCGTTGTAGTTGTAACAACTGTATATATTTATTATTGTAATTGCTGTTCGTCTATGGGCGATCAGCTTTGATATCCAGGTGAAGAAAACGCGCCATGTGAACTGGATGTCTCCAAAGAGACCTGGGGGCAGCTGAGTGGGCTTGGCCAGACAATTCTATAGGTGCAGCTCGTCATGTGGTCCCTAAAGTCAAGCGGGACAAATGTCCGGAACATTAGCCTCAATTCACGCCCAAATGAGGCGGCTTCACCATCATCTGAACCAGAACTTAGTGCGTCTGCCGAGGTAGCGTCTTCTCCTCTGATTAAAGCTCCGGGGCATGTCCTCCTAGCACTACATTCACGCTACAGCTGGATACTTTTATTGTGACTTCGTCACCTTGAATGTCGTTCAGACCTGCCTAATAGTTTCGATGATTTAAAGGCCCTTTCTTGTATTTCTAGGTCATAATTTGCCTACCTGATCTGCCTGGGCGGAGGCATACTGCCCACGAGATGGTGGTTGGCATAACTTCTATGAGACACCCAAGCAGATAGTGCTTAGACAACAAAAAATTGTGTCTGCTCACAGTACGGGCCTTCCAAGACCACTAAGGCTTTGTCGTTGAGATGCTTCTTAGTGGGTCGCAAATCATCGTGGGTCAGTCAGTACTTTTGGAATATGATGGAGTATGATGAATAGCTGGTATGATCATAATCCAACTGACTTATACGTTGGAATCTAAAATCAGACCAAATCAAGTAGGGTTAAATAATGGAACTGATTCAAACAATGGACAGCTATCGATTTTTGGAAATGTTGCGTTGTTGCCCAAAGAATTGACTTTCACGCAGCCACATGTGAAATTCAAGATTGCAATTCTACCAGTAGGATCATCCGGTGCACAAATTTCCTGCAAATAAATGTTCAAAGCTCAAAATAAGCTAAAAATTCGGTCGGAACATCAGAGAAAGGAGTCGTTTTGGAGAAAATTGGTGGCGTGCCCACGGAATCTACTTTTTACAATGTCAAGCCGCCAAACGTAACCGTTGCCTCGCACTTGTTTCAACTTAGCCACAGATGAGATCAGCTAAAATCCAGCCGTCGATAAAAATTCTTAGTTATCCTGTAGTATTTCTCCAGTTTTATTTTGCTATCCATTATGGTTTATCATCACGTTCGTGTAGTTCGGAACCAGTCACACACATTTTAAGAATGATTTCAGAAATACATTCGCTTCTTCAACTAGGCCATTAAAGTAGCTCCTACCTAGAAAGACAGGGGTCCAGCTAAGACCCGCGCATCTGCATATCAAATGCTGCACTGATAAATTCTTCCCTTTCAACCTATAAGCTATACTCTGCATTACCATAAGACACATTTTGATTTCACTGTCATACAGTCCAGCGCCTTAATAGCGGCCATGGTGTCCACATATAATCGTATATTTGACGGAAGCTTTACATATTAATTGCAAAAATCCCTGTCTAAAAGACTGTTCCTATGACCGGTAGTCGAGATGTTTTTCGTTTGAAAGATTCCGAGCAAACCCCTGATCCCGTACCTGCTTCCGTTTTCGAACCATCTGTGAAGATTGAGATATAATTTTCTGATATTACAGCATCAGAAAGGATTTCTTTTGCATCACCCTCGATGTCAGATAGTCTGACTCTACATCAAGCCTGTCCTTCCTAGCTTCTAATCTCAGTATCGCGCCATGTTCAGGCGAACTGTGTTTAAACATACCAGTTTGCCTGTAACGTAGGAAGACCCTTGCTGCACATCTCTTCATGTAGATGTCTATGGGTTGAATTTCTAGTATGGCTTCCAGCACCGCCTGTGGTGTGGATCTCAATGACACAGTTATGCTGTCACTTGTCAGTCTCTGCGTCTTGTCAGTCTCTGCATCCTACTGAGGTTTATCTACCTTTCGACTATCGTCCTCCATACCATTGCTCCATATTTTAGAATTGGTCTTATGATTGCAGTGAACATCCGGTATACCACGCTCTGTCGGATATCCTTCTGCAAGTATAAAAGATAGAAAGAGCCTTATTTCCTCGCTCCTACACATTTAGCTTCCAGTAAAGTGCAAGGATTACGTCCAGGACATGAACCTAGAGTATATTTATGGACCCACATTTTGGGTGAATATTAATATTTTCTTGATTGCCATTCCTGGGAGTAACACCGTTTGAGAGTATCGGATGAGCAATCTAGAGCAACTAAAAACAAATTTTCAAATCGAGTGCGGCATCTTTATTGTTTATTTGCCATTTTTTTTTTGCTTCAAATGTTGGCCGCATACGCCTCAGGGTGTCTATTCTGAGGGTGCAATTTTGGATGACTCGTTCGAGCAATCCGACCGCAGTTTTCGCGGTGTAAGTCTTTCCATTATGAAATGGCAAACAATTCTGAAAGGAAAAATAAAGTTTAACACAATTCACGCGTAATCTGTTAAAAAACCTGTTGAAAAAATACTTTAGATTGATGAGACGTTGGTATACAACGGTATTAGTTGTATACCAACGTATTAGTTTACGAGATATAGCTGTTTAAATGTCAGAACAGCCCCATTTTATTAATCACACGTGATCGATTGTTTTTTTTTTGAAAAGGCTGAACATTCTTCTTTCCGATGGTGTATAGATTTATTAGAAATTTTAAGGCTGTGTTCTTTACACTCCTGTTTTTTCTTTACACTTTTGTATAAGAAAAATAGATTAAAAAAATAAAATTTTCAACTTTAAAGGCCTCTAGTGGCAAAACTAGACCTTGGCCATTTATGACCAGTTGATTTTTGAAAAGGTTGTACCTTCCCCCTTTCCAACGCCACATGGCTCATCTTTCTGGCGATGTGGCAGCGCCCTCTGCATGTGAAAATATGGGGTAATATTTATTGTAGTACAGCTACGTCATCTATTGAAATTTTACAAAACTAATTATAGATTAATTTAGAGTGGTCCATGGTCTTTCGATAATGGTACTGTTCTTGGTTATATGGAATACAAAACAGAAAACACAGTCATATTACGTAACCAATACGAAACAAAATCCAAAAATGAAAAATTCAAATTTTAAAAAAATCTAACGGGTCAGTCTAAGGTCATCCAGTTAAAAAAATAAAGGTCTGCTTATTTTCAATAAAGAACAAAAAAAATCAGAGAGGATGAGGCTGAAAATGCCAAAAATCTGCGGAAATATACAAATTTCACTTATACAGGGTGGAGCGCGGATTTGGCTTTTTGCACTGCCAGCTGTGGCGGCACTGTTGGTCGAAGAGATTCGAGAGTGTGTGTGGCTGACGGGAGATTTATATTCGTCTGCATTTTAGTTGCCATCATGCATTAGTTACGTAAAATCTGCGAAAATAAAAAAATTTCACTCATGCAGGGTGGAGTGCGGATTTGGCTTTTTGCACTGCAAGCTGTGGCGGCACTGTTGGTCGAAGAGATCGGAGAGTGTGTGTGGCTGACGGGAGATTTATATTCGCCCGCCTTTCAGTTGCCATCATGATTTAGTTACGTGAGAAGAGGTCATTTTGTGTTGAAGCGTATTTTTCAAATGCGCTCTCGATCAGTGCAGTGCAGCGTGCTTTTCGTTTACGATTCGCTGTTTTCCCAAATATGCGGTACTGGAGTGAAACAAACCCCAGAGAACTTGACTAGAGACTTCTGCATTCGGACAGCGCCACTGTGTGGCACGACTAGACATCATTGGCCCTTACCTTTTCCAGGTACTTGACTATGATACAGGGTTTTTTTCAGCCGGCTCTTGATACCTACATCTAGAGGAAATATGGTTCTAACAGAATGGTGCCACTGCACAAACAGCGAGGGTTACCAGGAATTGTTTGAGGCAAATGTTTTCTGAATGGCTTATCTGTTTGAGGGGTAATGTAAACTGGCCGGCACACTCACCAGACTTAGCCCCATGCGATATTTTCCTTTGGGGATAACTGAAGTCGAAGTTGTATATCAACCGTCCCGACAACTTGCAAGACCTAATTAACAATATTGAGGCTGAAATTGGCAACATGCCAGTCGACATGCTTGTTATAGGTGAAGAAAACTTCAGAAAACGTATGCTGCAGTGTAGGTATAGCGAAGGTTGACATTTGCCAAATACACTATTTAAAACCATGTAATTTTAAAATTTCCTTACTGTTTAATATAATTAAAATATAAAATGAATTTTTTTAAGGTTCATAGTTTTGTTACTTCATTCATTCCCAAATAAGCAAATTACCGCGCTCCACCCTGTATATATGCCAAAAACCACTACAAACTTTGGGGCAAATTGTTATATTATTTTCTTGAAACATATCCAAGGAATTCATTTTAAAGCTCATTTACATTCAAAGTCTAGAGCATACTTTTAGCCCAGAAATTTACTGGATATATGTGGCATATTTTTAGGAGTTGTAAATTTATCTCCATATATTTTCCAATCCTTACATAGAGTTATTGGCAAATTGAACCTCGTACCGCCGCATAACCCAAAGAATGCTTGCATGTGTACGTATGTACATAAGTATGGGTACGAATGTACATGACACGACTGAATTTAGGTTGAATACTTTAAAAGCCAAAATTATACGGGTGTCAGTTGAATGCAACATATTGTTGTTGCTGTTTTTGCTGCACATAAATCCATGCACACACTATATCCATAATACTATAAGTATGTAGGTACACATATATAGTGCATATATAGCTTTGCTAGTGTATTAGTTTATTCTGGGCTTTTGGGTGTGTGTGTTCACTTTTGACTAGTAGTTTGATAGGTAGATTAAAGATCTATTTTAATGGAAACAGGTGCAGGAAATGTAATAACACTCGGCAAGGTTATGCCAAAAATCTGCATGCATTTCTATTCCTTTGCCTGCAAAATACATGTGCACGTCTATATTTGCTCTTCACTCCATGCACTCCCTTCCATGTTTACCATTATGCATGCATGCATGCATGTATAGGTGGGTGTACAGTGGACTGTTTGGTAAGCGATTATTCTCATTGTTTAAAGGAGAATAGGGGAAAACGGGACGGCGTCGAACACAGGTTCTAGGCCCAGGCCAAAGCCTACATTTTCGCTGTACGAGTGTTAGTTGCTCTTCTTCGCTAGTAAATGTCATGGAAAGTAATTAAACTAATGGCACAAATGTTCAAAGAGTACTTATACTTTTGTTTGATAGCACACACACATTCCCACGCAGTATTGCGTTTTTTGTATGCTCTAAGCTCAGCCTATAAATAGGCAACGTTTATCGCGTTAGCTAGAAACTATGGAACTAAGGTGTCTTGTGTTCTTTAATACCGAGCTTTAATTGAGAAATATTTCAACGCATTGCTTACGATAAAAATTATATGAAAAAAGTCATTAATGGGACATGGTAATAATTGTATAGCTTAATAAAAGTTTTGCCTTAAGGTAGGCAATAAATTTTATAACTCTTGTAGAGTTAAAATAGTTATGTAGCCAGATACTGGACACAACCTGTCGGAATGGGAGGTTTCTATACTTATAATAAGCTTGAAAGTTTTTTTTTATTCTTACCAAGAACAGTATACTATTTTTGGCGTATGTGCAAGCCGCCCAACTACAACCTACTCCGATGCTGAACTGTCTGAAAGTTAGATAGAACTAACTAATATTCGTTTGCACTAATGTAATACTTGCAACCTTAATCATTGGGTTTTGCAAAAATTCAATTGTGGCAACGAATCTGTTCCTTGTGTGTATGAACATCGTTCAATGGAATCAGATAATAATTGTGCATCGATTTGTGTACCTTAGTAAGTCCTTTCTACATTCCTTTAAGGTTTTACAAACTTGAGCACTAAGTCAAAATACTGTGAATCACAGTGTGGCGTAGGGTAAAAAAATTCGTTGTTAAATACGACCGGACTTTCTCATATGTGACAGCGCATAGAGAAAAGGACCTAAGGGTAAAAAATCAATTTTCACTTTTTTTTTTTGGTGTGGACAACATCTGAGCATCGAATGAGACCGATCCCATGCCCCAAAAGTGTTCCATCCCAGAGATATGCGCGTTTTATAAAAGTGATGGTACACCAAAGATACACGTATTTAAATCTTTAAAATGGCTCTCCTGAACAAAACTGGTTTTTACCCTTAGGTCCCTTTCTATTTTGCGCGTCACATATATACCCAAATTCTCAAAGAAGTGTCCTTTTTCTAAGGTATCTTTAGTTCCTTAATGGAAAAAATGTACCAAATGGCTCCCTGGGACGATTTGGTCCATTAACCAGCCGAAACTGATTTTGACTAGAAGACATAATCGTTTAAAATGCCAGGCTTCTTGCCTAAATCGTTTAAATACTATCGTGCTTGCAGCAGTGACACAGATGGACAGGCATGGAGCAATTATACGAGTATATATATTCTACCGGGTCTTCGATGAATATTTCGAGGAGTTGCAAACGGAATGCCAAATTTAGTATACACTCCATCCTTCGGCGAAAGGTGATCTTCAAAATCTAAGGGAAATCCCTTAACCAACCTTCCTTGCATCCTTAATGAGACTGATCCGAGCCAAAAGCAAATGGAGATGTTAGACCAATAACGGCTATAATCGACTTTCTCTCAAATGGCAGCTGTGGATCTTCATTATTTTCTATGAAAGTCTAAAATACATGTTTGATTTTCAGGCCTCCCTAGACCATTAAAGTCCTTAGTTATCATTTTCAAGTGTTAACTGGCCTATTCAGGTATCAATTAAGCTTCCTTTAGCCATCGTATCACATTTCCTTCAATATCTGCTTGTCTGTAGCCTAAAAGTATGCTTTGCTTATTGTGCAAGTGTATTTTTCTGACAGCAGCTGTACAAAAACGTAATAGTTTTGTGATTGCCTTACGTTGTGTTGATTGTATCAAAAAAAAACTTGTACTATTTCCACAATAAACGTTTACATAGTTTAAGCCAAAAGGCAAAAGAAAAAGGTAAAGATTGCGAACTGTGTTTTTTGTTGTTTTTAAAGTTCAGCCTCGGAGTAGGTCGACTGGGCGAGTCGTACACACACCAAAAAAGTATACAGTTCTTGCTAAGAATGAAAAAACTTTAAAACTTATAATAAGTATAACAATATCCCATTCCGACAGGTTGTACCCAGTATCTGGCTATATAATTATTTTAACACTTGTGGGAAATAAAAAAAAGTGTTTTTTAAGGGAAGGACGAAAACGTCAAATACTTCATGGTCTCGTGCTCGGTTTGGTGTCTGAGATGGTTTTTATTTTTGGACTCATGCTCCTTTTTGAACATCTAATTTTATATACTTAACTCCCTCAACGTTGCAAGCTAAGCACGATATAGTTCTTATTCTTACTGATCTGGACCTTGTACTTGCTGCCAGCTTCGAATAACTAATGCATTTCACAGAGTACTTCTAAAGAAACCAGTGAAAAATTATAGATGGTCTTTAGAGGATTTGAACCTGGTCGAGCACACTAGCTACGATGTCACGGCTACCACTATCTCTAATACACAAAGCATAACAATTAGTAATAACAAGGATTTCTAGCAGTCGGATTTCAGAGAGTCAAAAAATGCATACTTCATTTTGAGCCATAAGTTTTACAACGAAGTACGAGTAGTAACACTGCATTCTGTGTTATCAGAACGTTCGTTAAGGCGTAAAGGCAAAAGGCGGACATTTCGAATAAGTAGATTCTTTTTGAATACAATATACATCAAAAAATATATTAAAAAATATTTGGTCCAAAAGTATTCAGTACTTTTTATTTTACAAAACGTGTGTAACAGTATTTATGCCTCTTCTAAGTATATGTGACGAGCAAAATAGAAAGGGACCTAAGGTTAAAAACCAGTTTTGTTCAGGAGAGCCATTTTAAAGATTAGGTCCCTTTCTATTTGCGCTTAGAACCGTCGACTTCACTTTCATAAAACGCGCATATCTCTGGGAGGGAACACTTTTGGGGCATGGGATCGGTTTCATTCGATGCTCAGATGTTGTCCACATCAAAAAAAGGAAAAAAATGAAAGTTGATTTTTTTTACCCTTAGGTTACTTTCTCTATACGCTGTCACATATAATACTGATATATAAATTGAACAATAAAATAAAATGAAAATGAAAAACTGTGTTTTTCGTATTATTCAAAAGCGATCCTATTTTTTTGTACTTATCTAAGCTTATCTAAGTCCGCCTGATAAGAGCATAAGAGCCAACCAAATATATTTCTTATGGTTGGCGACCGGTTGGTAGTAAGAATGGATCAAATCGGACAAAGGGAAAAGTTCATATTTAATGAACTAACAAAACTCAGGAACATACTTTCTTTTACATTTTATATTAGCTTTTCTTGAAAATCGTAGGCATAGACAGTTTAAGTCGCACTGGCCAATCGTCAATAGCTGCACGAACCTCGTCCATTGGAAAATTGTCCACAGCTCGAACTAAATCTGTGCTATGAGATCCAATGTTGGGGTATCTTTTGTGGCAAACCTTGTCCTCTTAAACCGTCCACAATTTGTAATGCAATGGGTTCAAATCTGGACTGCCTGAGGGTCATTCTTCAGAGGAAATGAACGCTGGCAAATTGTTTCGAAGCCAGGCCTGGGACGTTTTAGCCTTATGGGCCGGCGCAGAATCCTGCTGGAAAGCCCATGGCTGGTTTTGGAACAGAGAATTATTAAAAGGCTTCACAACAGCTTCCAAAAACGGTTTCTTGGTAAACTTTGGCCGATGTTTTGACTTCTTGTTCGCAGAAATTCTGGCCAGTGACACCATCGTAAGAGACACCCCACCAAACCATGCCTGAAGCTGGGTGATGACCCTTTTCCACCCTTGGGATCAGTTCAGATGCTTCCTTAGATGACCGCGCATACACTCTTTCATTTTGCTTGTTAAATTTTTCCTGAACGGTAAAATTGTTTTCATCGGTGAACAAAATTTTTCTGTGCAAGTTATCAGCGTGCTTCACCAAAAGACGTTTGCATTTTTCAATCCTATTTTTTTTTAAAGCTGCAGTCCATAAATGTCCGCTACGTCGTTTGAAAGTCCCAAGTCCCAAGTCATTTTTATACCCTCCACCATACAGTGGAGGGTATATTAGTTTTGTCATTCTGTCTGTAACACCTTGAAATAATCATCGGAGACCCAACAAAGTATATATATTCTTGATCCTAGTAAAATTCTAAGATGATCTAGCCATGTTGTCCGGCTGTCGTCTGTTGAAAACAAGATAGAGCCTGCATGAAAACAACTAGGGAGCTGAAATTTGGCAAAAACATGTGTAGTTAGCCTAGCATGATTGGTATATAGCTCTACGGGAAGTTGGTGTTGGAGACCCTCAAACGACACTACCTCATAAAAATTAGTTTTTTATTTGGAAACATCCGTCCAGTTTCTTGAGCAAAATCACTGAAATTTTGCAAATAATAATCTCTATATAGGCGCAATCATCTATGTAAAAATGGCTTAGGTTGGGCCACCATTTCTTCTACCTCCCATACAAACTCACCACAAACTCTACCTATCGAAATGAAATTTTACACATCAATATCTCTATATACAACACACTTCTATGCTGAATTCGGTTGAGATCGGAAAAGTCCTACTGGTACCTCCCACACGAACGGTCTCATGGGCCTTGACAAATAATATGACAATAACTCACCACACACTCGACCTATCGAGACGAAATTTTCGGCATAAAGATTAATATATAGAACAGACTTTTGCGCTAAATTTGGCTAAGATCGGAAAGGCCCTACTGGTACCTCCCACACAAACGGTCTCATGGGCTTTGAAAAATAATATGACAATGACTCACTACAAACTTGACCTATCGAGATGAAATTTTCTACATAAAGATTTTTATATAGAACACACCTCCGCACCAAATTTGGTTTTATTAGGGAATCTGGTGGAGGTTATCCAAAGTTCGGCACAGCCAAACTTAACATTTTTTACTTGTTAATGATTCGACTCATGGACTTTTGCGTGATATTCATCTCACGGGCCATGATTTTCTGTTTTCGGAGCGGATTTCAGTGAATTCTTGATTTAACGGCTTTGATGACATGCGGTGTTCGAACAGAGCGTGGGCGGCCCGACCGGTGGCGGTCTTTTACATCTCCAATCTCCTCAAACAGTTTTATGGATCGGTAGACGCACATGCGGCTAATCCCTAGTGGCGTGAGCGTTTTGAAAATATCGCTTTTTTTCATTTCACACTTGAAAAGCGCTATTACAGCGATACGGTTCTCATTATCTGACCACTCCATGATGAATGTTGAAACAATTTTAAAATCCCGTTACAGACTAACGCTATTTAGGTTAGCTTTCAAAACCCATATGACATTAACGGGGTATGTTCAGTTCTACTATTGAATTGGGTGTGTTCAATGTTGTAACAGTATTTATGACCCTACTAGCTACAACAAAAGCTCGAAAAAGTTATGTTATTAAGCTTTCTGATGAAGGTCGTAACGGATACGAAATCGCAGTAAAAACAGTGTGCAGTCGCAAAAATTTTTTTTTAATAAAAAAAAACTTGCCTTTTAAAATGTCAAGCCGGTTAATATCTGTTCAATGTATTTGAACAAAAAGCCGAAATAAACAAACGAGCTAATCAAAAAGTTATCAGATCCGTTGATTTCGCATAGACTAAAGATGAACAACAAAAATTATCTTAATAGATATTTGGCTTTAGAGCCAATTTTTAGAAATCTTACTTTTATTTCGTTAATCTTGTTGGCTTTGTGGGCACCAAAGACTGGCAAGTCCTTATCAGAATATAATACCTTGGGTTTTAAATGTTTCCACCATAGTTTATCCATATTTCTTGGATTTATTGGTCCAATTTTTTCCTTGACTTTTTTCTAAAAAAATATCCTAAAGGATTTAGATCAGGAAATTTTGCAGAGCATGGATTGTATTCACGTTGTTGTCCTGAAAACATTTTTTTAACAAGACCCGAAGTGTGTTTTGGTTCGTTATACTTTTGAAATATTTAGTTAATGGCATTTTCCAATCCGAGTAGAACATCATCACTTAGCTTTGGATAATATAGTATCGATTTTTATCCATGTTTTCCTAAATTCATTATATGGACCATACTTCAAGCCTAGAAATGCAACTATGGTCTTTCATTTTAGGACCCACGTTTTTTCATCATTATTAATTAATTTTATTTTATATTAGCAATTTTTTCCAATTATGGGGTGTTTTAAATTTGTATATGTGACGCGCAAAATAGAAAGGGACCTAAGGCTAAAAACCAGTTTTGCTCAGGAGATCCATTTTAAAGATAAGGTCCCTTTCTATTTGCACTTAGAATCGTCGACTTCACGCTCATAAAACGCGCATATCTCTGGGAGGGAACACTTTTGGGGCATGGGATCGGTCTCATTCGGCTCAGATGTTGTCTACATCAAAAAAAAGTGAAAAGTAGATGAAAAGTTTTGTTTAGGAGAGCCATTTTATAGATTAGGTCCCTTTCTATTTGCGCTTAGAATCGTCGACTTCACTTTCATAAAACGCGCATATCTCTGGAAGGGAACACTTTTGGGGCATGGTATCGGTCTCATTCGATGCTCAGATATTGTCCACATCAAAATAAGAAAAAAAATGAAAATTGATTTTTTTACCCTTAGGTCCCTTTCTATTTTGCGCGTCACATATGTATTTTCAATTAATAAACGATTTTGTCGCTGTTTTTTTTACCTCTGGAGTTTTCGGGTTCCATAAGTGTTTTGAGTTGACATTAAAGTAGTTCAATAGCACGCACGGACATCGCGCGATATTGAGATAGACTGGTAGGATAGACTGACTTGATACTATCTTGATAGACTATCTGACACCGAGGTCGATTCACAGGAAACCCTTTAGGACGGATTTTTCAACAAGAGAAGACAGGGCATCGGACGCTGTAATATAAAAATATTAAATATCAATCTTCCCGGATGGGAAGATAAAAGCAGGTACGTGATCAGGGTTTTATCGGAGTCCCTCGACCTAAAAATATTTCGACGACTATTGGAGAAACGTACGGTCTTTCAGGCTGCGACTTTTGCAATCGATATAGCCGCATGCAAGATTCTTGAACTAAGCATACCTCAGTCGAATATTAGAAGATATGTGGACAGCAAGGCAGCCAAAAAGGCGCTGGACTAATAATAGTTAAATCAAAATGTCTGAAGAGATGCATTAATCACTCATACGAATGCCGAGATACAACCTTACGCAGACATGGGGGTATCGGGTCACCGATATATACCGAGCAACGAATGTACCAGAATAAGCTTGGGAGCAGTCGGCGAACCAACAACACCATACATACACATCCTGCTCTTCGAATTGATCAAAGTGAAACTCAATTCACAACTACATAATAACACGATCTTTCTAGCCGAAAATAAACCGGAGAAGAACAAGGGAATTGCCTACACTTGAAAAACAATTGAAGACAACCCCCAAAAAAGTCATCACTGGAAACTGCATTATCGGGACTATGGCAGCGGATATAGGAATAATGGCAGAGAATTTTGTAGAAGTTGCCAGGACTCAGAGAAGAGAAATCAGAGAAGCATTTGCTACGTACATGCGCTGGTCTTCGAGAATTGAGACTTGCCTTTATGGCCAGTAGACATTTTGATGACCTAGAAGAAATAGCGGATGTAGCTTTTAAATCACTCTTAAAGTTTGTCGAATGGTCGGGCTTGTTTCGAACAGTTAAAAAACATTAACGGAGAGCAAACTAAAACTAGATAACTGACTTACATCTCTCTCCGATAACTTTTTACCTTCCCCTTCAATTTCGTTCTCTCCCTTTCATCAGGGTTCCACTATGGGCCTTTTAGGCCTCCGAGTGAGCTAGACATTTCTTCCTGGCGAGCTACCCTTTCAATCTATCCCAACCTGGCCATTTAAAACCTTTTAAAAAAAATGCATAATCCATTCGGAGCCGGCATTAAACAGGCCTCATATTATTCCCGTGTGCAGATACGTAGATACCTATTGGGAGCACAGAAAGAGACGTAACCGGAGCAATTTTATTTATGGTTGAATTACATTTGTCTAAAATTAGACCCGTCTGATAGTTAACGCTGACAAGTCCAACCATCTGCCAACTTCTATAGAGGCGCTACGACCAAAGAAATGCGATATCATTTGTGCCGTCAGTTGCAACGTCGAGGATGTAGAGGATCTGTATATCTTGGATCCGCCATAAAGCAATAGAAAGATGTCATTACTAAAATAGAACAAAGTATAGGGTTGGCAATTATGGGTCATTTTGGGCTCGCAGAACAACTAAGACGAAGGTTACACTGAGGTTACTTTCAATACACTCACAATACCCGTGCTTCTAAATGGCGAAGCATTGGTGCTAAAAAAAATGAAATGAATTTTTGAGACAAATCCTTTGAACAACCTACGGCCCCCGCTGCGTAAGCGGGGAGGATAAGCGTTGGACGAACTGTGAGCGGTGTAAGCTGTATCCCGAAACGTGTACCGGATGTGTGCATCTTCTGCACCTAACTAGAGCATTTTATAAGCTCGTACGGAAGATAAATTTAAAGTCTCTGAAAAATCGCAAAGGACATTTAAACCGATCAAAAAAATTAAATATTGTTTGGTGTAAGTCTCGAAGCTGAATTTGTTATTATCATCATCATCTAATCTCTAAGTACAACTCTCGACTCTACTCTATGGTTTAAATTTGACATCTATTTGAGAAACTGATGGATCGGGATCAATAGACGACATTAATCGACTAAACTTCTTAGTTGTCCTTATATCGTAAAACGCGAAAGTGATAGTTTTTTTTAGCGATAAAAGGTACGCAACCAGTTTGTTTAATGTTCGAGCGATCTAAAGTGCCAACATTGATTTGTATCGTATCACGTATCAGTTAATATACTTGCCTAATACCCTCAACATTCCAATAGGCAACAAACTAATTATCCCAAATGCTTAAGAATAAAAACATAAATCACTTCGTTGGTATTTCGAAAAAATAGTGGGCTATTTACCGCAGCCAAGGAACCGTCGATAGAACGACGAGTGTAAAATAGGTGCAGAAGTAATGAATGCTGCCCAAAACACAACGCTGCTGTGCGTAGCGGCAACAGGCACATGGTAAGGAAATGTAATAAAGAACAAATATCACTGAGTCTGATGTAAGAAAGTACAATTGGAACAGCGAGAACAATAGGAGGTTATGATTGATGTGCCTCGAAAAAAGTCAAACTTTAGATTAAAGTTTCAATAGTAGTAGAATTATAGTTAGAATAATGGTAACTGCAAGTGAAATGTCCTTTCAAACCTACTGCATCTTGAAGATTTTTTTTGAAAACGCACTAGTTTCAATAAGAGGAAGATACCTCCAATTGTCTAGTCAAGTATTATGCAAGACTGTCAATGGCCTACCGGCTGATCAGTTCCAGACTGTAGATGAGAAGTTGGTTAAGAGCATGCAAATTAGTTTGGTTTGGGTCAACTATCAGTACTCGTATAGGTTCAATAAATTGCTTACAAGCTCCTTTTGGTCGTATTATGTGACTAAAGCCTAATGTCCGGAATACTATTAGCCTATACCATAACCATCTCTTCACACTGCCCCAATCTACAACAGCCCAAGTCCAAGCGTTGCATCATGTCATGCTTTTCGCTGAATTTAATACAAACAAAAAAGATCGACACCATATCAGACTTTCGCATACCCCTAAAAGTAGATAGATTAATGACATCTTTACGTGATTATCACCATTCGGGACTGAACCACGGTGCTCAATAGCATTGAGATAAGTTAAAATGCGACTACCAACGCTCCTCCAGATAAACAGAAGGAGCTAATTAAGGGTCGCTATGCAGGCTTCGCTGAGGGGTTGAGATCTATTTAATAACTCTGCAACTTTATGGGTCGTAGTACCTGGTCGATATCCAACTCCACGTCTAGCATTCACTTCAGCTGCGATTAAGGTGATAAACCACTGCCACCGCAAAACTCCCAGAAGGGCCGTTTCTAAACAGATCAGGCTAAATTAAAAGTTGTTCGTAACCACCCCAGCACCAGACTCGAGTCTCCGTCTGACCTTGTATCACATGACTTCTTCAAGTTTGAGCTTCGTACACTATGACTGGTACGAGTTGCTTTATATATATCTGGCCTAGGCAACACTAAGTGTTGCCTGGGGCCATCTGACATTTTTGTTGGAAAGTTTGACATTTTTTAGCATAAACGTACTCAGAACGTTTTAACGTACGACCATCATTTGTGTTGTTTACAGTGACTTGAAAAAATCAATTTGGCAAAAAAAATGCAATTAACTTGTGAACATTTTCGTGCGATTATTTTTCACAACTTTCGACGTGGATTATCAAGACCAAAGTGCATCAATGGTGATGATGGTTTGATGAATTCAGTCGTGTCCGACGCTCGCTCAAAAACGAAGGTCGTCCAAAAACGGCCGTTATGCTAGAAAACATTGATGCCGTACGTAAACTGATAATGCAAGATCGTCATGTGACATACCGTGAGATAGAGGCATCCTTGGGCATTTCTTCCACCAGCATACATTCGATATTGCATGAACACCTGACCGTAAAAGAGGTTTGTTCTCGTTACATACCGCACAATTTGATAATCGCTCAAAAAAAGGCTCGTGTCGATTGGTGCAAAGAACTTTTGAAAAAATACGATCGCGGTGCTTCGAAAGACGTTTATAAGATCGTCACAGGTGACGAATCATGGATCTATGCATATGAGCCCGAAACAAAACAGCACCGATCGTATGGGACTTCGAAGATGAACCAAGTGATGATGGTTTGATGAATTCAATCGTAACCGACCCTCGCTCAAAAACGAAGGTCGTCCAAAAACGGCCGTTATGCGAGAGAACATTGATGCCGTACGTAAACTGATAATGCAAGATCGTCATGTGACATACCGTGAGATAGCGGCATCCTTGGGCATTTCTTCCACCAGCATACATTCGATATTGCATGAACACCTGATCGTAAAAAAGGTTTGTTCTCGTTGGATCCCGCACAATTTGACAGTCGCTTAAAAAAGGCTCGTGTCGATTGGTGCAAAGAACTTTTGAAAAAATACGATCGCGGTGCTTCGAAAGACTTTTATAAGATCGTCACAGGTGACGAATCATGGATCTATGCATATGAGCCCGAAACAAAACAGCAGCGATTGTCTGGGACTCCGAAGACGAACCAAATCCAACGATACTTGTTCGTGGAGGAAGCCCTTCAAAGCATATGGTCGCATGTTTCTTCGGCAAAACTGGTCATGTGGCGACTGTTCCGCTTGAGCAACGTAGGACGGTCGATTCTGCGTGCCTGAAGTCTTTGGAGAAATTCGAAAAACGAACAAGAGAAGACAACTCATTGCGCACCATGACAATGCGAGCGTGGTCAACGATTTTCGTCGCCAGAAGATGCTGTTGAAACGTTCAAAAACAATGTTTTGGAGATGTCTCAATCGGAGTGGAAAGAGTGCTTCGACAATTGGTTTGAGCGCATAGAAATAAAGCGCATACGAGTACAAAAATGTATAAATCATGCTGGAGAATACCACATACCAAAACCACTTTTAATGATAAATATTCGCATTTTCATTATTAGGCCAGAAATATATATAGCAGCCCTCGTAGTACGAGTATAAATACGAGTATGTACACCAACTATTCGCTCCATGTTTACCCACACATATAGAAGATGAAGAGAATTATTTGAGATGTATTTTAATTTTGCAGGGGAGCTTTTGGAATCATCTAAGGGAAATCAGGTGTCCCCACTCGTCCCCCAAAAGTAGACAATGGACATCGTTCTTTTAACGTTTTAAGAGAACCTTACGACTGCCACATTTTGAAAATTATAATCTAAGATTTTCTAAGAAAAACAAACCCACAAACAGATATGAGCTTTCTTTGTGTGCATGACTTTCTCGGAAAGCAAAAAAACCTAAAGCAAACGTTTAAAAAAAATCACTGCATACAAAGTATATGTTCCGGGTATAAAAAATTAATGCATACTTTTAGGATTTACATGTTCTTTCCGTTGCTTGCACATATAAATGATATTTCATCATAAAAATGCCATAACGGTAGAAAACACATGCAAGACATACGATTTTGTGGAAGGAAAAATAAACAATAGAAAAAAATACAGGATGTGGAAATACACAGAGAAATCAAAGATATTCGTTGGTTTCAAGGGGGGGAATACCTAATACTTAAGCTCGACATTAAGTTGAGTTGACGTAAAAAAGGAAGCAGCCAGCAGAAGAAGGGGAAAAAGGCAAATTAGATTACCTAAGAGGTATGGTTATAGATTATTCGAAAACCAGCTCAGAACACGTAGGTCATACGCGAGTTAGAGTATAGAGAATGAACCTGATTTATTGGCATAATCTTCAAATCAGTCGTTTACTATAAGAAAGTATAGCTAAATTTGGATGTTTAAGTCGCCGGAGGAAAAACGATTTTGAAGGATCTTTAAGGAGGTAAATAATATTAAATTGAAGTAATTTCTATTATAGGAAAAAATGTGTACTACGATGGGGTCTGAAAATAACGGTTAACAAAGTAAAAAAAACTATTTGGTATAAAATGTGTATATAAAGCGATCTTTACAAAAAGTCTTAGGGACGCAAACCTTAGGTGTAGCCAGTTGGTAATGATAACGGGTGATCAATGTAGAGGTATTTTTTCAATGGGTTTTTTTCACAGTATACGCGTGAGATGTTTAAACTTTATTTCTCCTTCTTTTCAGTATTGTTTGCCATTTCATCATGGAAAGACTTATACCGCAACAACGTCTCCAAATTGTGCAACTGAATTATGGAAATGAGCTTTCGGTGAGAAACGTTTTTCATGAGCTTAGACCTTTTTATGGCCAACATAATCGGCCTACCGAATGCACGGATTACCATCGCCAACATTAAAACCGAAGTTTCCCTATTGAATAATACAGGACCTAATAGACCACATCCACAACGAAGTATTGGAAATATAGCGGCAGTTGCTGAGAGTGTACGTGAAGACTCCCAAGAATCAATTCGGCACATTTCTTAACGACTTGTCTTGTCGTATGGAACAACTTGGAGCATTTTACGGAAGGAACTCGCTTTAAAAGCGTACAAAATCCAGCTCGAAAAGGAATTAAAACCTAGCGATGTTCCTGAGCGTCGCCGTTTCGGTGTTTGGGCTGTTGAAAGGCTCGAAAAAGATCCGCTGTTTTCGTTAAAAATTTTGTTCAGTGATGAGGCGCATTTTTGGCTCAACGTTACCGTCAATAAACAAAATTGTATTTTGCATTTGGGCTAAAGAGCAACCAGAAGAGTTCTAGGAGGTGCCATTAAACCCATAAAAGACCACGGTTTGGTGCCGTTTATGGGCTGGTGGAATAATCGGTCAATATCTTTTCAAAAATTAAAATGGCCGGAAGGTAACCGTGAATGATGATCGCTATAGCGTCATGATAGCGGACTTTTTGCTACCTGAAATTGAAGCCGGTAATCTAGACGACATTTGGTTTCAACAGAACGGTGCCACTTGCCAAACAGCTGCTCAAACAATGCAAATATGGAGAGGTCTTTTTAAAAATCAGCTAATTTCAGGTTTTGTACCGGTGAGTTGGCCGCCTAAACCTTTAGACTTTTTTCTCTGGGCTACGTAAAGACCAAAGTCTTGCTGATAAACCAGCTACGATTCACTGAAGCCAAAAAAGCGAGTCAATAACGCCAAACTTGTCATCCAAAATTGAACCCTCAGAATGGACACCCTTAGCCGAATTTAAAGGAAATTATATTCAAAAAATAAATGACACAAATGTCCTTTCGAATGAACAATAAGGATTTAATTTTTATAGTTTGTTCTATTAAAAAAATACCTCCAGATTGATTTCCCGTTACTGGGATAAGAGTGTTTAAAACTGAAACCGAGAGGAGACATTTCGGTTTTTATGTCCAAGCCCGACAGTTGGTTTCTCGAAAATAGCTTAAACCTGGTTTTGCTGTCGCGTTTCTCTGTTTTTTTGTTGTTTATGTAAATCAAAGATAATTCATAATTTCCAACTAAACAATACGTAACTTTGTAATATAAATATTTAAGCTAGACCTAGCTTTTAGTGTACCGCCGACTCAGAATCATCAAATGATTCGAATAAACGATACTTGGCTGTCCCTCACTCTGTCCGCCTGCTGTCTATCTATAGGTTGTTTTCAAATTACAGATCGCAATATGGTCCGATCTTCATGAAATTTGCAAAAGAAAGTTTTTTGGACAAAACAATCGGTTGAAATTTTGCTGTAGACCCCGCAAATATGTTCAACTGAATTTGTGTCTAAAGCTCTAGAAGCCATGTAATACTTCCAATATTGAAGACATTTATGGTATGATCTTCATGAAATTTGCAAAAGAAAGTTTTTTGGACGAAAAAATCGGTTTCAATTTAGCTGTAGACCCCGGAAATATGTTCAACTGAATTTATGTCTAAAGCTCTAGAAGCCGTGTAATACTTCCAACAATGAAGACATTTAGCACTGTCCGCTTCGATCGATCAGCTCAGCTAAAAGTGGGTCATGCCGGTCCACGGTTTGATATAGCCCCAGTGCAAAGATCTATCCCGATATAATAAAAAAACCTATCCAATACAAAATACAACCGCTCTGGAAAATTCCTAAAAACTCCGATTTTAATAAAATTTGGTGTGATATATGACGATTGACAAACAACAAATCTTGAACCGATTTGGGTCATATAGATTTATATTTTGATAAAGTCCCCGTAAAAATTATGTGGGGGTCCAAAAAAAAAGATACATGGATATTTGGCTTTAAAATAACTAAAAAAAATTGCAAGAAGCAGAACATAAAATCATAATTTAGTTTAGCAAACTTTAAGTGAGGACCCTATGTCCGAAAATCTGACCAAAAAAAATTTCAAGAAGCTGAAAAGAAAATCATATTTTAGTTTGGCTAACTTTAGGTGAACGACCCTATGTCCGAAAATCTGACCAAAAAGCAATAAAAATTTCAAACAAAAATTGGTAAAATAGGTAAATTTAAAGACTGTTCAAAGGTACAATTACTTTACTTCTAATTCGAAAAATATTTTTATGGCAAAATGTTAAATCTGAATGTCGTGTTAAAGCCAGTTTTTTACTCTTATAAAAACCAGACAGTCGGTTTTTCCAATAAGCGCACGCGGCTTTGAAAAAAAACCGAAATGCTAGTTTTCTGAAAACCCCGTTTTTTTAACACTCTACACGCAGAAAAAAAGTATGGTTGGGGTGACAATATTCAAAGAGGATCATACTATTGTTGGGTATATGGTTGTGGCACAACAATAATATGATCATCACAACAATAGTATGGTTCACACACAACCATACTATGATCCCCACAATAATATTATGGTCATCTCAACAATAGAATTATTCACACACAACCATACTATGGTCCCCACAACCATATTATTATTCACACTCAACCATACTATGATCCCCACAACCATATTATGATTCTCATAATTATAGTTTGTTTTACATACAACCATAGTATGATCCTCACAACCATAGTATAACTCACACACAATCATACTATGATCCCCAAAATTCTTCGTAAGGATTATGTTAAGTACCTATTCAACAATAGAGATTTTTTATTAAGTAAATTATGTAAAAATACATTAAACTCATAATAGTCGGAGTGACTTATGTAACAGTAGAAAAAAGTTACTTATTAAAAATTTATCAGTTATACTCTTACTAAAGCAAAGTAGATTGTTTTGAAAAAAAAATAATTTACATATAAAATATGCTATTATTACGTAAGACTCGTCACAATAACATTGTCAAATTAAGAAAATATACGATTTTGCTGGTATGATTGTCGTAATCATATTATTGTTAACATAAAACCCATTAAAACAATACTTTTGTCGCACCAACCATATTTATGTTGCTGCTACAACCATATTTTTATTTTTAAATTTGGCAACAATACTATTGTTACATTTCAACAATATTAATATTGCGTCAATCATACTGTTGTCAAAATAAAGTTCAAAAAACAATACTATGGTTGCGACGATCATACTTTTATTGCAGAGAACATACTATTGTTGTCGTGACCATATAGTAACCATATTTTTTCTCTGCGTGTAACTAGGATTTTGGCATGAGGAAAAAGGTTACACTATGACATATCAAAGAAATCATTTCGAGACGCCCAAGTTTCGAATTTCGACCCAGTCTAATGTTCATCCTGAACTCCACAGCAATGCATGAGCACAAATACATATAAAAAATATTACAAAGTTTTAATATAATTTAAGCATACACTTGGGATGCAACATCATAATTCTTTCCCAGAAAACCATAAGGGCCCACTCCCCTATATGCATTCTTTCTACCCATGTTCCATTCTATTCTTCCCTCAGTCATGTTCCATTCTATTCTTCCCATAGAGAAAAAAAAATACTTATTCCGACCCAGTTGTTAATTTTAATTAGAACTCATGTCATGATAAGCTGCCGTTCGTTCGTTGCCAACCATTCTTTCTCTTCGCTTTTCTTGGCCTCCCGCTATGGTTGTTGCTCGTTATTCTTTCTATTTCTTTAAGCGTATTCATCGTTCTTCGTGTGTGCAGTTTTTCATCTTTAGTTCGGTTTTACGTTTTTTTCCTCTGCAAGCATGAGGTGAATGGAAAAAAAGTGCAAAATGAAATCGACAATAAATGATAATAATCATGAGAGCCAAACGAAATGAATTCATTGGAAATATAATATTCATGGCAACGAAAGAAACTTTGTGTGGACGTGTGTACTCGTCTTAGAAATAGAAATCGCCCAAACAGAAACTTCCTGGAAATCAAAAACATACAGACCGGAGAGAAATCACAGAATCACCAACTTGGTAGTCCAGCGGCGGAAATCCTATGCTTGAAGGCCCGACGTAAGGCCTAGGTTGGGGTAAGGATAGGCTTTTCAAGTGCACTTCAACTTTATGTTTATTATAAACGAGTGGTAGAAGAAAGTGAATAAAAGCCCTTAAGAAGGTCTTAAAGTCTTCTCACATGAGTGCAAAAAAGCGTAGTAAATACTACTCATTACCATCTGCATTATCTGATAATGACCTTTCAGACCCTATGCATTTTTTTAATGGCAAAAATTACTACTTTCTGTTAATTTTTCAAATACTCTTCGTTGTTCAGACTCGTCTTAGGAATAGAAATCGCCCTAACAGAAACTTAATGGAAATCAAATACTCGTACATACAGACCGGGGAGAAATTACAGAATTAAACACAAACTTAATATAAGTAGTCCAGCGGCGGAAATCCTAAGCTTGAAGGCCCGGCGTAAGGCCTAGGTTAGGATACGGATCGGCTTTACAATTGTATTTCAACAAGAATGTCCGAAACCGGAAAACCGACATATCGGATTTTATAGGTTTCTAAAAAAAAGTTAATCCCCGGCTTTTTCCTTTAGGGTTTTCCAGTTTTTAAAGAAAAGATAATTCATAATTTTTAAGTATGGACTACGTAATTACCTAAAATATTTTAGACCCTTTAGCCGAACGACTGAGAATCACCAGTTGATACGATTTTACAACATCTGTCTGACCGTAACTCTGTCCGTCTGTTGTCTATCTAAAGATTGCAATTTGGCAGATATACTCGTACTTTTTTTACAATGCACGGAAGCTGTCGACTTTTAGATTCGACCTTTAAAATCTTTTCTGTTAAGTGGGCGATTTAACATTTAAAATTTGAATCGGCTGTGCAAAAAAGTACTGATATTTTTTTCAATTTTTTTGGTTTAAGAGGAAAGATTGAACTTTGTCATTATAAGTATATAATGGAACACAATATCATTTATATGGCTACCACAACTGGCTTGGCAGTACCTCCTCCGATCAACACAATTTCAGTACATTTTCGATTGTTCCGGGTCGAATCTCTTCAGTGGCAACTTCGATTCATGTTTCAATTGTCTCTGGATGATTAGCGTAACATTTATCCTTTATAGGTCCCTACCGAAAATAATCCAATGGGCTGAAATCACAGCTCCAAGACAAAAACCGTAAAATAATGATGGTTGCGTTGGCTGTGTGATACGTGGCCCCGTCTGGTTGAAACCAAATGTCGTTCTTTCATTCTTTTTAAGTTTTGGAATCAAAAATTCTTTGAGCAGTGCGCGCTAATGCTCACCGTCGATGGTAACGGCGGCTCCTGGCACATTTTCGAAGAAAAATGGCCAAATGATGCCGCCATCCCAAAATCCACTCCAAACAGTGCCTCGTTGTGGATGCATTGGCTTATCAATAGTCACGTGTGGGTTATCTGAACCCTATAGGCGGCAATTTTGCTACAGTGCACACTTTAAATAATGGCCTAGTTCGATTGGCGGTTATTATACGAGTATTTTATATAATAACCAGCTACTGAACCGATATTCATCTTTGGTAGACTCGAAAAATCTCTGGAATGGTTCTGGCTACAGTACATACTTCAATTAATAAACTAGTTCGATTGGCGCGATAATTTCACGCCATTGTACAAGAATATTAAAACGGGTTTGCTTACTGACAATTTGCGTTGAAACCCGTCGTTTTTTATTTGTTCAAAATTTTGGAAAGAAAGTTATTCATAAATAAACTGAAGCGAGCTTAGGCGAGCTCGGTTATTACTCGCTTATAAGTAGTATTTTTTGAGTAACTTTTTTTCTACACATTACAATATTTTAAATAAAACAGTTTATGATGCTTAAAGCCAATCAGTTCTTGTATACAAAGATACTTAAAAAATTCTCGTGAAATTTTTAAGTTATCACCTTAACAAACACATACTCGCTTACGAGGGCGGTTCGCAAAGTTCTTAGCCTATCAATGAAAGAGAATAGTTAGTTTTTCAAAAATATTTTTATTTTTCAATATAATCTCCTGAAACTTCAATACACTTAGTCCAACGCTAATCTAGCAATTCTATCCCTTGATTAAAATAGTTTTCCTCAAGGTCTTCAAAATAGTGGTTTACAACTGTAATTGCATCTTCATTTGAGGTAAAACGCTTGCCAGCAAGGAATTTTTATAGATTTGGGAACAGGTAAAGTCACTGGGAGCTAAATCAGAAGAATAAGGTGGGTGGTCAAGCAACTCGTACTTTAATTCGTTGATTTTAGCCATTGTTAAAACACTCTTGTGCGCTGGTGCGTTGTTTTGATGAAAAATTATTTTTTTGTGTTGTAAGCCAGGACTTTTTTCTTGAATTTGTACATTTAATTGATCTAAAAGGTTGCAATAGTACTCTGAATTTATTGTTTTACCCTTTTGCAGATAGTCAATCAAAAAATACCTTTGAAGTCCCAAAAACCACTGGCATAACCTTACCAGCCGATTGAATTGTTTTTGCCTTCTTTGGGGCACTTCCTCCAGCTTCAGTCCATTGTTTGGATTGTTCTTTTGTCTCTGGAGTATAGTGGTGGATCCATGTCTCATCGACAGTTATGACACGACGCTTAAAATCCATTTTATTTCGCTGAAAACGATCCAAACAAGCTTGAGAAATGTTCATTCTTATGCGTTTTTGGTCGACTGTTAACAAGTGCGGCACCCATCTTGCAGAAAGCTTTTTCATCTGTCGTTCTTCATGCAAAGTTAAATGGACTCGATCATTTGAGATGCCCATGATATTAGCTATTTCACGCACTTTTATTCGTCGATCATTTAATACCATATCATGCACTTTGGCTACAATTTCTGCTGTTGTTGCTGTTTTTGGACGTCCACTACGTGGTTCATCTTCAATGCTTGTACGACTACGCTTAAATTCAGCAACCCAATTTTTTACTGTTGCATATGAAGGAGCACTTTCATCTAACACATTCACCATATCATTATGAATTTCTTGTCCCGATAAACCTTTTTTATGTAAATATTTAATGACACCACGCATTTCTAATTTTTCCACTGTAAAAAAATCGCGGATGCGTCATTTGTGAACACCTGTTTCTATATGAAGGAGTTGCCAGATCGAAACAAAAGTTAACATGTGTTCATGGCAGAGATGGAAGTTTCCAAAACACTTAACTTTTTTCTGTTTATACCGCGCTTTTTGTGCTAGGCTAAGAAGTTTCCGAGCCGCCCTCGTAAAAGGCCAGTATCAGTTGAGCACGCTTAATATCGCATTAATGAACAAAACAGAGAACTCCTCGTTTGTTTAGGCCCAGAGAAAATCTTACTATTCTAAGAAAGAGTTTAAACAATCTTTACAAAATACTTTCAACCATTATAAATGAGAAGTTTAATATCGTTATTCCCTAATTCGAAACATTACATCAGTGTTGGTCCAATTCAAAATATAAAAAAAAATGTTAAGTTTGTCTGTGCCGAACTTTGGATACCCTTCACTAGGTTTGGATACCCTCCACCTCCAAATAAAACCAAATTTGGTGCGGAAGTGTATAGAAATCTTTATGTGCAAAATTTCATTTCGATAGGTCAAGCTTGTGGTGAGTTATCGTCATATTATTTCTCTAAGACCATGAGACCGTTTGTGTGGGAGGTACCAGTAGGGTCTTTCCGATCTTAGCCAAATTAAGCGCAAATATTAATTCTATATATTAATCTTTATGCCGAAAATTTCGTCTCGATAGGTCAAGTGTGTGGTGAGTTATTGTCATATTATTTTTCAAGGCCCATGAGACCGTTAGTGTGGGAGGTACCAGTAGGACTTTTCCGATCTCAAGCGAATTCAGCGTAGAAGTGTGTTGAATATAGAAATCTTGATGTGTAAAATTTCATTTCGATAGGTCAAGTTTGTGGTGAGTAATAGTCATATTATTTCTCAAGGCCCATAAGGCCGTTTGTATGGAAGGTACAAGAAATGGTTGCCCAATCTAAACCATTTTAACATAGATGATTGCGCCTATATAGAGATTATTATTTGCAAAATTTCAGTGATTTACTAAAGAAACTGGACGGATATTTCCAAATAAAAAACTAATTTTTATGAGGTAGTGCCGGTTGAGGGTCTCTAACACCAACTTCCCGTAGAGCTATATAGCCCATTTTCATTTTTCTTTTTTCGATTTAAATGTCAGTTCAAAACAAACCTAATTGTCTTCCATATTCAAATAAAACATAAAATCATTTTTCGTTCGTCTTAAAATAAAAGACGAGTTTGACTTCATTAGAAATTTCAGTGAGCACATTGACCAAGACATAAGTGCCGTCGGTAAAAATTTCAGACACTGCACGGGTTTTTGATGTTTGAAAATATTGGGAACTAAAAATATCTAATTTTAAAAGTTTCCATTCCTTATCAAAGAAAATCTGCATTGCCTTAACTTTTAAACCACGGTAAATTTATAGCCCGCTTATCGTCGTAACTACTTGACCTCTGATTGGGAAAATATACTTAAAAACATTTTGGTTTTAGCTTTTAAAAAACCTTGAAATGCCGATTTTCAAAATACGGTTTTTAAAAAACCCGACATGCCGGTTTTTTGAACACTCTAGTTCGTTATCTCTTCCATCAGACCTTCACAAACAAAGTGAGATTTTTTCTTGACTTTCCACATACTATTAAAACCAGGCTCCTCCTTAATCGAACCTTTTTAAAAACGGTAGTTGATCGATCCTCTTCTCTTCCAGCCATTTTCCAAAAGCAGATAACCATTTAAACTGCTCAAAGAAAAAAAAATAGTTACGGTGTAAAAACAATTACTTTTTGGCTTGAAAGAATAAAATATGCATTAATATTTGTTGGAAGCCTTATAGAAGGTCTCTGCTTTGCAGATTTTCATTCCCTTTACGGAAAAAAGTGAGAAAAAGCACTTCTTGCTTACTAGACTTTGTAGGTTGGTATTTACCATTAAGTGGACAATTTTAAAGAATAAAATAATGGACTTATACATACGATTAACGGCTATTATGTCTCTTATATATCTGTTTTATTAGGAATATAAGCCGCTCGAGCATTCAAAAATAATGTACTCTAATAATGTGTATTGATCTTAGCCGCACTCTTTTGAAATGCCCCACTGTGCGCCGGAGACGATTCAAAGAGTGCGAATTCATTTATGCATGACTCGCATACACACACACACACACACACACAGAAGTGTGTGTGCGTATAGGGTATACACGGGTTTGGAGTAGTTTCTTTTTGTAGGATTTCCTTTTTCTATTCTTTGACCTTCTTTGATCCATCTACATCTCCAGCCAACGTTCTTCGTTTGTGTTTGTGTTTGTAAAGATTAAACACGTGTATTCATCATTCTTCTAACACAGTCATATGCACATACATACATACGTATACAGCTAACACTTACACACAAGAATCATGATAAAATATTCACATTTGACTTGGAGAAGTTGAAATATATCGTACATGTGAGTTCATATCTGCTTGTACGAGGGCCTCAGCGAAACTCTGAAGTTAAATTGAACTACAAAAACGTGTTCAATTTCTTTTAATTTCAATTGGGTCGGACGGTTAATACTTCCAAAAGATTCAGCCATTTAAAAAAAAAAATGTAAATAAATAAATATTTTTTGCAGAATATATAAGTAGAATCAGGTTTAACTGTAGCTTAGTCTTGAGTAGGGCCTTCATGTACACAAACAGCCAATTTTTAGAGCCGACCCATATTTACTGAATTACGGTACCCCAAAGATTGAATATAAATATTGATATACCTTTTTATTTCTCATCAGATTGCGGATAACATGGGAAAATGGAAAAGCTTATCAAAACATATGTCCAAAAAAGGAATTATTTTACTGATCTGAGCCATAGCGGGGCGGGTTAAATATTGAATTTTTTCAATAATATCAAAATACTTAATTTAAAATAGCCCATTGTGCCTAAATGTATCGATTTGGAAGTAAATGTTTTGTATCTATGTGACAACGCATAGAGAAAGGGACCTAAGGGTAAAAAAATCAATTTTAATTTCTTTTTTCTTTTTTTGATGTAGACAACATCTGAGCATCGAATGAGACCGATCCCATGCCCCAAAAGTGTTCCCTCCCAGAGATATGCGCGTTTTATGAAAGTGAAGTCGACGATTCTAAGCGCAAATATAAAGGGACCTAACCTTTAAAATGGCTCTCCTGAACCAAACTGGTTTTTAACCTTAGGTCCCTTTCTAATTTGCGCGTCACATATATTTCTGGCCTTATAATATAAATTCGAATATTTATCATCAAAAATGGTTTTATTGTTTTTCAAAGTATTCTCCAGCATAATTTATACACTTTTGCAAGCGCACAAACCAATTGTCGAAGCACTTTTTCCACTCCGATTGACACACCTCCAAAACATGGTTTTTGAACGCTTCAACAGCATCTTCTGGCGACAAAAATCGTTGACCACGCATTTTTTTCTTGATGTGCGGTAATAAAAAGAAGTCATTGGGTGCCAAATCAGGGCAGTACGGCGTATGACCCATCAATTCGACGTTTTGGCGCTGGTTTGACCCGATGTGTGAGAGCTCGCATTGTCATGGTGCACAATGATTCGTCTTCTCTTGTTCGTTTTTCGAATTTCTCCGAAGACTTCAGCCAAGCAAATTGTGGTGTACCACGTATAATTGACCATCCAACGTTGCTCAAGCGGATCAGTCGCCACATGCGAGTTTTGCCGAAGAAACAGGCGACCATTTGCTTCGAAGTGCTTCTTCCACGAACAACTTTCGTTGGATTTGGCTTGTCTTCGAAGATCCACACGGTCGATTGCTGTTTTGTTTCGGGCTCACACGCATAGATCCATGATTCGTCACCTGTGACGATCTCATAAACGTCTTTTGAAGCACCGCGTTCATACTTTATTTTTTCAAAATTTCTTTGCACCAATCGAAACGAGCTTTTTTTTGAGCGGTTATCAAATTGTGCGGGATCCAACTGGCACAACGGCTGGACGACCTTCACGACCTTCGTCTTTGAGCGAGCGTCTTCTACGATTTAACTCATTAAACCAGTTTTTCACAGTGCTATAGAATGGTGCTTCATCGCCATACAAAGATTTAAGTACATCGATGCACTCTTGTCGTGATAATCAACGTCAAATGTTGTGAAAAATGACCGCACGAAAATGTTCTCGAGTTAATTCCATTTTTATTTTGCAAAATTGATTTTTTCAAGTCATTGTAAACAACACAAATGATGGTCGTACGTGGTTCTGAGTACGTTTATACTATAAAATGTCAATACACGTACAAATCCAGTTCCAATACTTAAGTCATACAACATCCCATTAAGGAAAATCAGTGAGCTGTGCACGATTAAATTCTAATACTCACATGGCTTAGAGCTCAATCTCTTACTCGTCGCTAGCATTTACGATAAGGAAATCTGCCTCTAAAAATTGGGTTATAATAACCAATAATCATTTTAATTAGTCAGGGTTACCGATACATTGTCTCAACAGCCGATGGTATCAGTTCCCTATACTCAATCAATATTCGGTTGGCAAAAAAAATTCGGTTTTACCAACTAACTGGTTCTCTGCATACACCCAATAAAAATCCAATACCTCTAATTTTTAACGACAACACAAATAATTCATGGATTAGAATGAATTTGACTTATTCATAACTGTCAGATCACACTTTATTTAATCTTACGATAAACTTTCCACCAGGCCATCGTAGACGTATACATTTACACGGAATACACAGATTGAAGAGCAGATGGATGAATACATTTTCACAGATTGCATACGGAATTTTAATTTAAATGTTTGATTTCCGTTAAAGCCAACACAAACGCCTTAAAGTAGGCAGCACACTTCTTGCTGTTAACGAATTGATTGGAAATCCCACAAATGGTTTTCCCCTTCCACACACCCTAAGCAGGAAGGCCTAAAAATATGCCATATTTTAATGTAAACAATTGATTCAATTTAGATCGTGGCAAATATTTTCCATAAACCCTGTTAATATTTTCCTTTTCTGCTTTGTTAGTTGGCAAATGTTGTGGCAGATCCGCCAGACAAACAAATTGTGTGTAGAGAAAAAGGACTTTACCTTACACCTTGGCTTGATGAGGGTTCTCATGGTGGCGGCTAATGCCAATAATCGGCACATAATAAAATAGGGACTGCCTTTGCTATGCGTTGAATTATTAAGAGCTGATCTATGAGTATGCCATAGACCTCTTAACTTGTGTGTAAAGGTATGTAGATGTGTATTTATTGAAACTATGGCAGCTTATCAATAAAGCCCATATCCCTTAACGTATGCTATGGTTTTTCAAATTTACCACATGTATCCAAGTATATAGCAGAAACTTTTCCTCTTGGCAACCATAGCAAAATCTGAACTTTGTTTCTTATTATTTTTGATTTTAACACAAAAGAAATTTAATCTCCTTAATGCATGCTACATTCTTCAAACTTTGCCGAATATTCAAGAAAGTCTCCTTCAAACTTTAAGGTTTCCTTCATTTCTTGTTTGCTAACCTATCAATTTTCCTTAACGGGGGGAGGACAAAATATCTACGTTTTCATTTTGGAGGCGTCTTTTCCGTTTTACGTGATACTTTGCACAGTTTTCCTTGAACCCTGGGAAATTATTTATGAATGTGCGTTCGCAAATGTATGCTTTGGGTTTTGGGACAACTTCTTTATGCCCTAACGTATGCTATCATTCATTTATTTTATAATTTGATAAAAAAAAGAGGTGTTAATACGTTATGATTTCCTTGGCGGAATCTTAAAATAAAATTAAATCAAATACAGCACACAGCATACAAAGAATTCGAAGGAACATGTCATAATATCTTCTTATAAAGACCACGCAAAAGGAAATGTTATATTTTATTGCAATCAACAAGGCAACTCTTAAGGGAACAGAAAATAAGATTTTTTTAACATACGTCTGAATAAACTCTTTCGAATGTTGCCAGTTTCATGGAATTGTAAATTACACAGAAATCTCTGCTCGAACATAATTTAACAGTTACCCTTAACTTAAGCCCTTGCGAACAAGCTAGAAAGTTTGCAATTTTAATACTTCCATTACGCCATAGAGCGCTTCTCCTGCAAAAATCTCTAAGTTCTGGGTAAATCCTACTTTTTATAAACATACAAAGCTTGTTTAGGTCTTAATTGCAACAAACATCCTCAAAGGATATGCTCCCCCACTAACATAACATATGAATCCTGTTGTTGACAGTGCTTGTTAGCATTCGCAGAACTCAATACGTTTTTACATTATGAAGTTCTTGTTCTTGAAATTGTTCCCTTCTTTATTAATGTGCATTGCTGGCTCAGTTCATTCTGTAGAATGCTTCATTAGCACATACGTATGGCTAAGTATGTTCTTCGTTAGATCTTATTGGAAATGAATAAACTCAAAGATGCCTGGTGCCAGATGCACGCACCCCAAAAGTATGCTTTAAAGTTAAACACCCTTTGACTCATACGTTTTTCAGTTGCATGCTCGTTACTTCTCGTAAATGCGTAGTTAAGAGATATGCTTTGATTTTTTAAGTTGACAAAATTGCCCACTTTTTGATAAGGACCTAATCTACATAAACGATGGTTAGCCAACAAGTACGACTTTTATTAAAGCAGCGGCAAGGATTACATCTCAATTCTTAGGCAGATTGATTGTGAGAATTTGAAATGGAATATTTCGCACTTCAAATAGAATATTCAGAAGTGTAAATGAAATTTTCCGAATTTCAATTGATTACTTTTATATTTCAATAAGTAACATTTCAATTTCAATTGATGTTTCTAAATAGGGTAGTTCCAAATAAAATCAATACAAAATCTGCAAACAGAATCTTTTATTATCCTAGTTTTTGCCTGTCTATGACACCTTATGTATACCCAGAAAACCAAATTTGCCGACATTGTCTAATATCAGACAATTATGAACAATATCTTAAATCTATCGAGAATTCTTACCGATATCGTTACAAATTCTGTTCGATTTGTCTGAGTATTTTTTTTCAGAATTTTTGGCAACCCTCTCATATGTTTTTCGTTACGAAATCGGTAAAAAATCGGAACATTTTGTCGTGCAGAATTCTGACCGAATTCTGAACGTTTGGTTTGCTGGGTAGTCAGAATCGACTTGGTTCAAATATATTGGGAACTAGAGCAATTTTCGCCATATTCCAAGGAAGGAAGTGAGGAATTCAATACTCGGAAAATTATATCAGACAAACGGCCTTCTAGCATTATTAGAGTATACTAGAGGCAATAATCTGCCGGTAGTCTGATTGACGAAAGTATTTCCAGTTGTCCTCCATGGACGCACTTAGATCCGCTCTAGATCAATTACCCCCAATTTTGACATTGCAGGTGAATGCCTTACCTTTATATTCTGGAAATTATTTCAGACAAACGACCTTCTAGTGATGTCAGCCTATACCAGTATCAATAATCTGGCGGTAGTCTAACTGACGAAAATTGCAAGTAGTCCTCCAGGGACGCAGTTAGATCCGCTCTAGAGAAAACTTTGCAATTCTGTCATTATAGGTTTGGTTAAATTCGAATTTAACTTTACTATGCTCACACTGCTGTCTAGTGAAATAGTGAAGATAAATTCGAATTTAACTTTTTTAAGCTACTGGGGACCGAAATTTTTGCGTTTTTGAAAGTTAAATTCGACTTTATCTTCACTCACGTATTTGTATTCAGGTTCAGGTTCAAATCAAACAGTATCTCAAAGTGGGCATAGACGAGTATTTTTGGGAAAAATTAGTTGTGTAAGATGTCAAATATATTGGGAACGCGACATCAAAAATTAATAAAATAGGTGTCGCCTGAAAGGCGTCCTCTTTGTGATAGTGTAAACAAATATTTTGCCCTTGCAGGACATAACACTGTAGTTTAAATATATATTCCTTAAATATTTCAAAAAAGCATATTTTTTTCTAAACATTTTTCAGGAAATAGTTTGTAATTTGGTCTACTAGATGTGAAAATTTCAGAGTGGGTTCGCCTTTGGCTCAAAAGGTATAGAACTTTTACTGGAGCACTTACTAAATTGTACAAAGGAACAAAAATTGTTTTCATAATTTTCATATACAGGAGCGCCGAAATTTGTTTTTTTTTTCGACTGCAGGCTGTGGCGGCACTGTTGGTCGAAGAGAGTGGAGTGGTGCGTTGCTTATAATGACTGACGGGAGATTTGTATTCGTCTGCCTTTCAGTTGCCATCATGCATTGTACACGTAAGAAGAGGTTATTTTGTGTTGAAGCGTAGTTTGGAATGCGCAGTGCAGCGTGCTTTTCGTTAACGATTCCCTGTTACACCACGCGGACGTGTTCCTGGACGGCAATAAATTGTAAATTTGGTAATTTCATTGAGAACAGCAGAGAATGTGTCATGTGTACGATGGGGATCTAAGAGAAGGATTACAACACCACAAAACATCGAGAGAGTTAGAGCAACAGTACTGCAATCTTCGAAACGCTCTGCTAGGAAGCAATCTCTTGCTCTTGGCATTTCCAGACGTTCTCTCCACCGGATTCTTCGTGATGAACTGAATTTTCACCTGTATAAAATGTGCGAGTTGCAACAATTGTAAGCACGGGACATTTGACAGGGTAGACCTCTTGTGAAAACATTCTTGCAACTACAGCCCGTGTCGAAATGGTTTTCGTTTCTAATAAGGCAAACAAAATATGCATTACTGGATAAGGGAAACTTCAGAGAACTTCATTAGAGACCTCTGCATTCGGGCGGCGTCACTGTGAGGTCATCATCATTGGCCCTTACATTTTTCAGAATAACCGTCTTGCCGTACTCCGAAGGATTTCAGGATTATTTCCATCCATCTCTTGAGGCAATGCAGTTAGAAGATACATGGTTCCAAGAGGATGCCACTGCACCATCTTTATTTTCGGTCACAACACAGCGAGGGTTACCATGAATTGTTTGAGGCAACTGTTTCCTGGACGGCTTATCTCTTGGAGGGGTGATGTGAACTGAACTGCACGCTTACCAGACTTAGTCCCATGCAATTTTTTCCTTTGGGGTTACCAGAAGTCGAAGGTGTATATCAACCGCCCCCACACCTTGCAAGACCTAATTAACAATATTGAGGCTGAAATTGGCAGAATACCAGTCGACATACTTGTTAGAGTTCATGAAAACTTCAGAAAACGTATGCAACAGTGTGTGGATAGCGAAGGTCGACATTTGCCAGATATACTATTTCAAACCATGTAATTTAAAAATTCCCTTACTGCTCAATATAATTAAAATATAAAATACATTTTTCTAAGGTTCATAATGTTTTTATTTCATTTCCAAATAAGCAATTTATGCGCTCCACCCTGTATTTTAATGATTACAAAGTTTGACAAAAAAAATCTGCGGCAATATTTAAACAAAAATCTGCGGCAACTTTAGTTCATTTGGGACTGCTGATTGCGAATCTGGCGATATTCACATAAATCTTTATTTTCGGTATTTTAAAATAGAAGGACCCTTAAGTGCTTTGTTTGGGAACCGATTTTCAAAAACTTGAGCGCGGTGTTTAGTGGAGAAAATGACTTATTCAACAATACAAAGCGTTTTTATTTCGAATAAGAATTGTTGTTCTTAAATGGGATTGCAAAGTTGATTAGCACGTTGAATGCGAACTTTAACACGCTTTATTGGAGTTTTATGAAAATAAATGGTAAAGTATACAAAAATTTTAGGCAGCTCTAAGTAATTTTTTGTGATGAAAATTCAAAATTTCTGTAGAATTTTTCCTATATCTTCAACAATTCTTATTCAAAAAAAAAGCGTGCTACACTTTGGGCACCCCTGTAATAAAGTTTTCTTTATTAAGATTTTATGTTCAATCCAACAACCATAATTAAGTATACTTGCTTCAAAATATATTTGCTTAAAAGTAAAAGGTTAAGAAAAAACCTTTTAAAACCCATGGCGAACCCACTTTGAAATTTTTAAATCTGGTAGACCAAATTACAAACTATTTCTTGAAAAATTTTCAGGGGGGAAAATGTTTAAGGATTAAGGATATATCTTAATGGGTGCGCTAATACCTTTCAGGAAACACTTCGTTTGTTAATTTCTCATGTCGCGTTCTCAATATATTTATTTGACATCTAACACAGCTAACTTTTTCAAAAAATGCTAGTCTAGGCCCACTTTGAGATGCTGTAAGATTCGAACTGGGTGTCATATGACAGGCAGCAACTAGGATAATATTTGTGCCGAGTTTCGTTAAAACAGGAAATGGCCGACAACCAGACTGGGTTGAACATTTTTGGAATTACCCAATACTTTTGGAATTCAAATGGAATGTTTCGAAATTCATTTCAAGAGTTTTGCATTACAATTTTTCTCAATTGAGAATGGAATATTTTTCCCTAAATGTTGACGAACACCGCAAATGAATAAAAGACCACGATTTACAGATATGCACATGGAATGTCGGAAATCTCCTGCGTCCAGATGCCTCTATAAAATTTGCAAATGTCCTCCAAGAATACCGGACGGATATCAACGCATGGAGATTAAGAAGGAAAAATTGCGATGTTTTTTTAGACTATGATTTTTAAGAAGAAATGAAACGCATATAATTTAATGTTATGGCCAAGAATTTACCTTTTTAATAAGAATAAGGGTTGCCACTATGTTTTAAAAATTATTTCGGGCAAGTGGCCGCCGCGGCTGGCTGGAATAAATTATAGCCGGGAGGCCCAATTTTCGCAAACTTTTTGCTGCATTTGGGGCCGTATAACGCGCCGAATATTCTCTTCCAAGGCGTCAATTGTGTCAGGCTTATCGACATATGTGACAGCGCATAAAGAAAGGGGCCTAAGGGTAAAAAATAAATTTTCACTTTTTTTTGATGTGGGCAACATCTGAGCATCGAATGAGACCGATCCCATGCCGCAAAAGTGTTCCCTCCCAGAGATATGCGCGTTTTATTAAAGTGATGGTACACCAAAGATACACGTATTTAAATCTTTAAAATGGCTCTCCTGAACAGAACTGGTTTTTACCCTTAGGTCCCTATCTATTTTGCGCGTCACATATACAAGCGACTTCCCATAAAACCACAAAAAACTGTCCAGCGGTGTTAAATCACACGATCTTAGAGGCCACGCCACAAGCTCACTAAGCCAGATAATGCGCTCACCAAAAGTTTCCATCAATAAATTGAGTATTTCGTTTGCTGTATGGCCCGGTCTTGTTGGAACCAAAGGTCATCCACATCAACATCCTCCAGTTCAGGCACGAAAAAGTCATTAATCATGGCTCTATAGCGTTTCTTTAATCATGGCTCTATAGCGACAGTAGCATTATGGCTGGCTACATTTGTGAAGAAATATAGACCAATGATTCCCTCTGCCAATAGAGCACATCAAACAGTGAGGATGTCACGGCATCTCAACAATGGCTTGTGGACTTTCATTCCTCCAAATGCGACAATTTTGGTTATTAACGTACCCATTCAACAAAAAGTGAGCTTCATCGCCGAACAAAGTTTTCTTGTAAAAATCAGGATCGGTTGCCGTCTCGTTTTGGGCCCATTCACAACGATCTGTAAACGTTGTTTCCGAGTCAGTCTATTCATTATGAAAAGGCCAAACAAACTGAGCATAAATCAAGTGACCACACCCTTTGCATTACAGCTGCCATGATAATAAGCATCATCTTGAAACCGTAATTGAACCGATCCCAACATCAAGCCTTCAGGCCGCAAGGAATAAATTTTTTATCACGTGTCGCATATGCATGGATGAGCATGCTGGTCATTTACGGTCCATCATCTTCAAACACAATTTGTCATATGAAATTAAATTGAATTTTCTATACAATGAGAAAAATTAATGAAATCCATTGATAAAAAAAGTTATTTAAATTTCTGATCGTAGCACAATTGGTGCACCACCCTGTACTTTACAGATGCATTAACGTTTGTTTAAGAAACTGCAGCTTTCCAACTGCACGCAAAGAAAAGATATGGTTACACTATGGTTACCGCAACAATACTATGTTCTCTACAATTGTCGCAACCATAGTATTGTTTTTTGAATTTCATTTTGACAATAGTATGATTGCGACAATATTGCTATTGTTGAAATGTAATAATAGTATTATTGCCAAATTTAGAAATGAAAATATGGTTGTAGCAACCATATAAATAAACATGGTTGGTCCAACAACAGTATTGTTGTTTAAAATTTACGTTAACAATAATTTGATTACGGCAATCATTCAGTATGGTTGCGACTGTGAACATAACAAAACAGGTTTTATAGAGCATACATGTATGTGTGTGCGTATGTTTTTTTGATATACAAAAAAACACATACACACGATACAGTGAATGGTTGTTGTCCATTAAAAAACAATAACAATCGGAAGGTAGTTCGAGGGATTTTTATTGTGTTTACCTTGTTCGGTGAAATACTCTAAAATCGACTGGTTCTCGTTTATTTAAAATCTGCCTGCACTTAAGTATATAGCCTTCGATCATGGGGTTTAATCACATTCTTTACTTGGTGTCTACGGATGGTGAAGTATCATTCACCCCTGCTGGCAACTAAAAGTATTTTTGCCCGTTGGAATATATATATTTTTGTTTCTTGAATGAAATGTTTAATAAAAACATGGCCTCAAATCTGGCTATGAACTAATAGTAATGCAATTTAAAATAACAAACTTTATAAAAAATCCCTATTTTTGAATAACAATAAAAACCAATCCAAATAAATAAATTTGGGGGGGTTGAGTGTGAATCATTCTATGGTTGTGGGGATCAAAGAATGGTTGCGTGTGAATCATACTATGTCTGTGAGGATCATACTATGGTTGTATGAGAAACATACTATTGTTGTGAGGATCATAGTATGGTTGTGGAGATTATAGTATGGTTGAGTGTGAATCATACTATGTTTGTGGGGATCATAGTATGGTTATGTGTGAATCATACTATTGTTGTGAGGATCTTAATATTGTTGTGTCACAACCATATACCCAACAATAGTATTATCCTCTTCGAATATTGTCACCCCAACCATACTTTTTTTTCTGCGTGTGGGCGAGTTTGTAGAAGAAACATGCTTTCATACCCCATAATGAAAACCATTACGATTAATTTGTTTTAAACAGTTGTTAAACACAAACTACATGACGGAACTCTCTCAAAATTTGAGTAGTAGCTTATTAACGGATGGTACTTGATGGGTACAGTGTTGCATTACATATAACAACGAGGGAAGTTGGAAAAGTTACGGAATTACTGATATGCCCTCGTATGATGGAAGTTTTGCAACCTGCAACGCTTTCAAACTAATGTCAATTAAGTGCAATTCATAATAATATATGACTTGAAAAGGATTTGTTAAATTGTTGGCTCTGTAAACCACAAAATTATGTGGCAAACCCAGTGCCACATTTAAAATTTACAGTGTTAAATTGCTCGGAATTGAGTCTACATTTTTGGCAATTGTTTGTAGCCAAGGTCACGTGAAATTTCAAATTGTGCCCAACTCGTATGTTTATTAACCTTTTATTTTATAACCTTTTATTAAATAACCTTTTATTAAATATTGCCACATTTAAAATTTACAGTGTTAAATTGCTCGGAATTGAGTCTACATTTGTGGCAATTGTTTGTAGCCAAGGTCACGTGAAATTTCAAATTGTGCCCAACTCGTATGTTTATTAACCTTTTATTAAATATTATGACTTGAGCAGTTTTTTATTCTGGTTCGAGACCTTTATGTTGTTTCTTTTTCAGAATCAACTTAAAAAGAAGAAATTGGTGAAATGTATTTGCTACGGTTGCCAGGCAGACTGTACAGCTGTTTCTAAACCCGCCAAGGTTTTTCTTCAGCAGTCTTTGGCAACGATTACTTCGGCCACAAATCAAATGACTTATACGGGAGACTCATTTTTATTAATGAGAATTACCCTTTGTGTATAGTCTTCGAACTGTGCGTAGAGCAATCTTCAACGCGCAATATCATTTTCACCAATTCCGTTTCGCATGGGTCTTCGTTGAAAACCACAAATGCAAAAAGCACAATCAAAGTGTGCATGTTTTTTGTGCGTACATATACTCATACATGCGTTGCACATTAGGGCGTACCAATCCTTTTTAATAGCTTTTTCGTTTTTTTGTTATTTATTCGGTCTTTTATCATTATTATGACTTGAGCAGTTTTTTATTCTGGTTCGAGACCTTTATGTTGTTTCTTTTTCAGAATCAACTTAAAAAGAAGAAATTGGTGAAATGTATTTGCTACGGTTGCCAGGCAGACTGTACAGCTGTTTCTAAACCCGCCAAGGTTTTTCTTCAGCAGTCTTTGGCAACGATTACTTCGGCCACAAATCAAATGACTTATACGGGAGACTCATTTTTATTAATGAGAATTACCCTTTGTGTATAGTCTTCGAACTGTGCGTAGAGCAATCTTCAACGCGCAATATCATTTTCACCAATTCCGTTTCGCATGGGTCTTCGTTGAAAACCACAAATGCAAAAAGCACAATCAAAGTGTGGCCGAAGTAATCGTTGCCAAAGACTGCTGAAGAAAAACCTTGGCGGGTTTAGAAACAGCTGTACAGTCTGCCTGGCAACCGTAGCAAATACATTTCACCAATTTCTTCTTTTTAAGTTGATTCTGAAAAAGAAACAACATAAAGGTCTCGAACCAGAATAAAAAACTGCTCAAGTCATAATAATGATAAAAGACCGAATAAATAACAAAAAAACGAAAAAGCTATTAAAAAGGATTGGTACGCCCTAATGTGCAACGCATGTATGAGTATATGTACGCACAAAAAACATGCACACTTTGATTGTGCTTTTTGCATTTGTGGTTTTCAACGAAGACCCATGCGAAACGGAATTGGTGAAAATGATATTGCGCGTTGAAGATTGCTCTACGCACAGTTCGAAGACTATACACAAAGGGTAATTCTCATTAATAAAAATGAGTCTCCCGTATAAGTCATTTGATTTGTGGCCGAAGTAATCGTTGCCAAAGACTGCTGAAGAAAAACCTTGGCGGGTTTAGAAACAGCTGTACAGTCTGCCTGGCAACCGTAGCAAATACATTTCACCAATTTCTTCTTTTTAAGTTGATTCTGAAAAAGAAACAACATAAAGGTCTCGAACCAGAATAAAAAACTGCTCAAGTCATAATAATGATAAAAGACCGAATAAATAACAAAAAAACGAAAAAGCTTTTATTAAATATTTATTTATTTCTAAATAAAACTAATAATTATTAAATAAAAATTTGTTAGTGGCCTTATATGTACATGCAGTAAATAATATATTTATCCGATAATTGCCCATTCTTCGAAAAAGTCATTATTCATTACAGTAGCTGTATAGTTTTTAACAATTTAATTTACACGTTACAACCGTATGCCATGAACACATCCAGTGTCATAATTAGGATTGTTTGTAGCTGCTCCCAGGCCAGCTATTGTACTGATTGCTTTGTTAATGTTTTTTCTAGAAAGTACGTGATTATCTCCACAAAGTAAAATGTTTTTTTTCTCATTTAACAAATTAATTTTATTATTTATTTATTAAAATTATTTAGTAGGCATATAAAAAACTATAAATATAGATCATGGCAACTGTATATGAATGTGATTATTTTTAGTTTTTTCCCTATGCAATGTATTTATTTATTTTAAAAAACTGTAGTATTTATTTTTATTATATACGTACATTTTGTAATTTTTCTAATTGGCCATAGGGCATAATTCATTCAATTCTAATAATTCGTGGGTGGATGTTGTGCTAATTAAATACCTTTGACTAATGTAAATATTTAGAGAGACAATATAAGGGTTTTTCATGGCAAGCTCGTGAAGGTTTTCTGCCCGGTGACATCATCAGGTGGAATCATACTTAAAAAAACTAGGAAACAAAGTGAACAGGGATTAACCGTCTCGATACTTCTTGAATCTACATTTTATAAGGAGACAAGCTTTTTAACAAAGTGGCATTGATTTTGGTGGCTGCACACTGTTTTTTCGCGACTTCAGTTCCGTGACGACCTTCATCAGAAAGCTTTGCAGCAATTGTTGAGAGAAAAACTGAACATATTAACACCAGGTGCTCACGAAATGAATAAGCACTACGTACTGTTCTCAATCTCACTTTTAAATTTTTCTTCACACAATTGCCCAGGAATACAATTCACCTTTACCACCTCTACAGAGACTCCACATTTGGAACAACGTGTGCTGTGAAAAGAGTTTTAGTTGGTTTTGCCAACTCGTTGCCGTGCATTTACATATGTGACGCGCAAAATAGAAAGGGACCTAAGGTTAAAAAACAGTTTTGTTCAGGAGAGCCATTTTAAAGATTAGGTCCCTTTCTACACGCAGAGAAAAAACATGGTTACTACATGGTCACGGCAGTAATAATATGTTCTCCGCAATAAAAGTATGTTCGTCGCAACCATAGCATTGTTAACTGAATTTAGTTTAGACAATAGTATAATTGCTGCAATATTAATATTGTTGAAATGTAACAATAGTATTATTGTCAAGTTTAAAAATGAAAGTATGGTTATAACAACAATATAAATATTGTTGGTGCGACAAAAGTATTTTGTTTTGCGTTTTATGTTAACACTAATATGATTACGGCAATCATACTGTATGATTGTAATTTTTCTTTATTTAAATATGCTTTTAAGAACAAATGTTATTGGTACGGATTTAATGCAATAATAGTACTTATTTATCAAAATTAAATTGTTTTAAACAAGCTGCTTTGGCTTTGTTTAACTGAAATTGTTTTAATAAAAACGCTTACGTTTATTTAAATTTATTTTTCTACTGTAAAACAAATCACTCCTATTATTTTGAATTTAATGTATTTTTTTTTATAATTTTCATAATTCAAATCTATTGTAGACAACTTAAACAAATTATAATAAATTATGTTGGGGATCAAAGTACAATTGTGTGTGATCATACTATGGTTGTAGGGATCATAACAAGGTTGCGTGTGAATCTTATTATGGTTGTGAGGATCATACTATGGTTGTATGTGAAACATACAATGGTTATGAGGATCATACTATGGTTGTGGATATCATAGAATGGTTGAGTGTCAATCATACTATGGTTGTGGGGATCATAGTATTATTATGTGCGAATCATATTATTGTTGTGAGGATCATAGTATGGTTGTATTTGAATCATACTATTGTTGTGAGGATCATAATATTGTTGTACCACAACCATATACCCAACAATAGTATTATCCTCTCCGAATATTGTCACCACAACCATACTTTTTTTCTGCGTGTATTTTCTCTTAGAATCTTCGACTTTTCTTTCATAAAACGCGCATATCTCTGGGAGGGAACACTTTTGAGCATTGGAACGGACTTATTCGATGCTCAGATGTTGTCCACATCAAAAAAAGTGAAAAGTTGATGAATAGTTTTGTTCAGGAGAGCCATTTTAGAGATTAGGTCCCTTTCTATTTGCGCTTAGAATCGTCGACTTCACTTTCATAAAACGCGCATATCTCTGGGAGGGAACACTTTTGGGGCATGGGATCGGTCTTATTCGATGCTCAGATATTGTCCACATCAAAAAAATAAAAAAATGAAAATTGATTTTTTTAACCTTAGGTCCCTTTCTCTACGCGCTGTCACATATGTTTACCTCTTTTATTTAGTTCGGTCGTTTGCTTTTACATATTGAAGGGATTAACAGACTCGAGACCTGTTGCATTTTATTTTAATAGAAATGCAGCCACGAAAATTTATAATTATTTTCACTTTGTCATTTTGTTAGAAGACTTGTCTTCTATTAAAATGTAGATGCAATACGTCTCAAACCGGTTAATCCCTGTTCAATGTGTACAAATATGTTGCAACAGCTAACTAAACTTGGCTTGGTTTCTATTTAAGAGTTTACGAGTATCTGTTGCCATATAAAATAACTGGGAGCTACCAAGGCCGTCCTTGTGGGAGTTTCTTTAACCCATTAAAAGCCAACAGTCTTTAAAATTGAAAATCATTCATTTTTATACCCTCCACCACACAATGGAGGGTATATTAGTTTTGTCATTCTGTCTGTAACACCTTAAAATAATAATAAGATACCCAACAAAGTATATATATTTTTGATCCTCGTAAAATTCTAAGACGATCTTGCCATGTTGTCCCGCTGTCCGTCTGTTGAAAACAAGATAGAGCCTGCATGAAAACAGCTAGGGAGCTGAAATTTGGCACAAACATGTGTAGCATGGTTGGTATTGGAAATGGGCTATATAGCTCTACGGCAAGTTGGTGTTGAAGACCCTCAACCGACACTACCTCATAAAAATTAGTTTTTTATTTGGAAATATCCGTCTAGTTTCTTGAGCAAAATCACTGAAATTTTGCAAATAATAATCTCTATCTAGGTGCAATCATCTATGTAAAATTGGATTCGATTGGGCCACCATTTCTTGTACCTCCCATACAAACGGCCTTATGGGTCTTGAGAAATAATAAGACTTTAACTCACTACAAATTTGACCTATCGAAATGAAATTTTACACATCAAGATTTTTTATATACAGCACACTTCTACGCTGAATTCGGTTGATATCGGAAAAGTCCTACTGGTACCTCCCACACTAACGGTCTCATGGGCCCTGAGAAATATATGACAATAACTCACCACGCACTGGACCTATCGAGACGAAATTTTCGGCATAAAGATTAATATATAGAACAGACTTTTGCGCTAAATTTGGCTAAAATCGGAAAGGCCCTACTGCTACCTCCCACACAAACGGTCTCATGAGGCTTAAAAAATCATATGACAATAACTCACTACAAACTTGACCTATCGAGATGAATTTTCTACATAAAGATTTTTATATAGAACACACCTCTGCGACAAATTGACCTATCCACAAGCTTGACCTATCGAAATCAAATTTTACACATAAAGATTTCTATATAGAACACACTTCCGCACCAAATTTGGTTTTATTTGGGAATCTGGTGTAGGGTATCCAAAGTTCGGCACAGCCAAACTTAACATTTTTTACTTGTTTTTATTTAGTATTAATGAAAGAACAATACAGAACTCACAAAATAGAAAAAAATTAAAAAAAACAGTTTACTTTGAAGGTTCTTGAGGCTGTACCCAAGCAGGTACAATGGCTAAATGCATGTATACATATATTTTGAAGGGTGCTTTCGATTTCAGCGGACATTTTTTTGTTCTTGAATCGCGTGTCGTACCAATAGCTCGAAATCCTTTATGTTTTAGCAGAACCAACAGATCATGAGAAGTAAAAAAATTATCAGAGAAAACAACAGGAACAGTGTCTAAAAAATCCAAAACGATATCATTTCCTTATTGTTGTGCATAAAAAAAGTTGTACTCGTCATTTCAATGGCACATTCTCTTCTTGACCATTTATGAGAGTTTTGAATTGGTTTTGAGTGCTGGATTTTGCTACACAGCTCTTGAAGGGGTACATCGTCATCGCTATTGCTGGTGTAAAACACCTCAATATCACCCAGCATATCCTTCGGCATGATGTTAGGGATCAGATCCTCAGCATCACCGTCCTCCTCATCTGTATTGATATCTGCATCTGGTGGAATGTACACAACATCAAAAACATTATGATTTGAAGCCCCTTCCACAAACTCCAAAGCGCTGTCCAGATTATTAAATCTTCTGCCGTAAAAAAAAAAAAATCTAGAAAAACATAGTATAAACAAGTAAAAAATGTTAAGTTTGGCTGTGCCGAACTTTGGATACCCTCCACCAGATTCCCAAATAAAACAAAATTTGGTGCGGAAGTGTGTTCTATATAGAAATCTTTATGTGCAAAATTTCATATCGATAGGTCAAGCTTCTGGTGAGTTATCGTCATATTATTTCTCAAAGACCATGAGACCGTTAGTGTGGGAGGTACCAGTAGGGCCTTTCCGATCTCAACCGAATTCAGCGTAAAAGTGTGTTGTATATAGAAATCCTGATGTGTAAAATTTCATTTCGATAGGTCAAGTTTGTGGTGAGTTATAGTCATATTATTTCTCAAGGCCCACGAGGCCGTTTGTATGGGAGGTACAAGAAATGGAGGCCCAATCTAAACCATTTTTACATAGATGATTGCGCCTATATAGAGATTATTATTTGCAAAATTTCAGTGATTTTGCTCAAGAAACTGGACGGATATTTCCAAATAAAAAACTAATTTTTATGAGGTAGTGTCGGTTGAGGGTCTCCAACACCAACTTCCCGTAGAGCTATATAGCCCATTTCCAATACCAACCATGCTAGGTTAACTACACATGTTTGTGCAAAATTTCAGCTCCCTAGCTGTTTTCATGCAGGCTCTATCTTGTTTTCAACAGACGGACAGCCGAGGCTAGATGGCAAGATCGTCTTAGAACGAGGATAAAACATATATATACTTTGTTGGGTCTCCGATGATTATTTCAAGGTGTTACAGACAGAATGACAGAACTAATATACCCTCCATTGTATGGTGGAGGGTATAAAAATATAATCAAAATATATACGCTGTCAGCCATTGTACCCAAGCGAGTACACCGTTTTTCACACTTACCTTTCACATGGAAAATGACTTTATGATGATTTTTTTTTTAAATTAGAAAATAACAAGCCTTTTTTATTAGTAAATCAAGCACAAAGTCTTTTAATTGTTATGCGACACACTTTTGACAGATTCAAACGATCACTGACCTACCCAAAATGCTAAAATCTCGAATAAGCTAAACAAAACACAGCAAAATCCGAAGTACCATTATTTTCTGCCGCTGCTTTATCAACGTGATTTTATTAAGCGGAGTACACTTAACACAAAAACAAAACAAAAATTTCGTTTCTAATGCTCTTTTTTCACTAGGCACTTTTGAAGTGTTTTCAAAAGTTTGGCCAAAACAAGTCAAAATGAGACGTTTTCCCATACAAATTCAAATAATGAAAACGTCTCACTTTGACTTGTTTTTGTACGAAAGAGGAACGAAAACGTTTCGCACAGGCGATGCCACCTTAAATAAAGTGTGTCATCTCTAAAATAATCGTTTTTTTATCGTTGGTTTGTCATCTCAAGGCAGACATTTTTAATCAATAGTCAAACATATTTGGTGAAATAGATATTTTACGAATTAAAAGTAAAAATGAGCGTGCTAAAAGAAAAAAAAAATAATTTAATTTATCTATTTGTTTGAGAAAAATATGCATTTCAGTATTTTAATAGTCACCACGCTGTTCTTTGTTTGTAAACAATAATGAACTGTCAAACGAAAACCAAAACGAGAATGAAAACGACCACAAATTGTGTGAAAATTGGTTGAGACGTTTTGAAATGTTTCGAGCGAAAACGAGAATAAATGGCCTAATGAAAATGGAGTATAAGTGGATTTATGGCATTTCGAATATCAATGTTTTCCTGTACCTGTGCGAGTACAATGGCCAGTCAGTAATGGGTTAATCACCCAAGTCTTTCATTTCCAGAAGAAATCCGAAGTTGTGTTTGTTTAGGGTTACAACAGCGAACAAAACGGGGTTTGGTTACTAAATACAAGGAATGTATCTGTTGTCACCACCAATCATTGGTACCTAAGTAACATGTTCTTCACAATTGGTTGGTTGTCGTAACCACCAATAATTTTGCTGATTTTGGTTATTAAAACCGACTTATTAGTTGTAAGTATCGTAATATTATTCTATTAGTAGATACCATATTACGGGGTGGCGAACCGTGTAAACATCACTACCATGGAATGTTTGTGATTTCAACAGAACGAATGTTTATCCAACCGAATATTTATAGTTGTACCGATTTCCGACAGATTTCTTTTTGTGTGTACAAAACTGCACTGTTACATTTTTAATATTTCAGATTCATAAAACGGTATTATTGTCGGCAAAAGCACTAGGTGCCGACACTTTGTCATTTCCACCGATATTTCCAGTTACATTGACCAAACGTTGTATCAGATCAAGTAATTTTCTGATATGCCGAAGGAATCTTGGTAGCATAGGATGTTTTTTAGACGTGTGGTTTTCACTCTGCCCACATTGAGTTGGGCTTTTAGAGTTGCCACTTAATTTATGCTCAGTTTGGTTAGCCATTTCATAACGAAAAGATTTACTCCGGTACAACGTTTGCAAATCGTGGCAAATGGGCCCAAAACGAGACTGATTTTTACAAACAAAATTTTGTTCAGCGATGAAGCTCAATTTTGATTGAATGGGTACATTAATAACCATTACCGAGCAGCCGTTACATCCTCCAAAAGTCACTGTTTGGCCAGAGGGCATAATTGGTCCACATTTCTTTAAAAATTAAGCTGGCCATAATGTTACAGTCAATGAGTAATGCTAAAGGGCCATGATTAATGACATTTTCATGCCTGAATTGGAGGATGTTGATGTGGACGGCCATTGCTTCCAACAAGACGGCGCTACATGCCATACAGCAAACGAAACAATCAATTTACTGGAGGAAACTTTTGCTGAGCGCATTATCATTCGTCGTGGGCTTGTGGCGTGGCCTCCAAGATCGTGCGATTTAACAACGCTGGACTATTTTTTGTGGGGTTATGTGAAGTCGCTTGTCTACGCAGATAAGCCCGAAGCGATTTACGCCTTGAAAGAGAATATTCGGCGCGGTATTGCTGACATAAGGCCCAAAAAGTGGTCGAAAACTGTGCCTCTCGGCTGGAATTTATTCCAGCACGCCGCGGCAGCCAATGGCGCGAAACCATTTTCAAAACATTATGGCAAACCCTTATCATTACAATAAAGCTAAATTCTTCCCCATAACATTAAATTATATGCGTTTAATTTCTTCTTGAAAACCACACGTCTGACATCCTTTACATGCAGCCTCAAATCAAACTGTTGTGTCAAAGAGTTGCTTTAGTTAATCGGCTTCAACCGACATACGGATAATAACTGCAGATTGGTTACATGATATCGGTCGGACAACTCTAGATACGCAGCTTCGCAGCGAGTGTTCCATTAATAATCGGAATGGTTGTGATTTCTACATGAGTCCAAATACGAGGGTTGCTATATATATTTCTGGCCTAGGCAACACAAAGTGTTGCCTGGCTCCGTCTGACACTTCCATTGGAAAGTTTGACATTTTTAGCTTAAACGTACTCAGAACGTTTTGACGTACGACCATCATTTGTGTTGTTTACAGTGACTTGAAAAAATCAATTCAAAATCAATTAATTCGTGAAATTTTCGTGCGATCATTTTTCACAACTTTCGACGTGGATTATCACGACAAGAGTGTAGCGATGAACTTAAATCTTTGTATGGCGATCCTATAGCACTGTGAAAAACTGGTTTAACGAATTCAATCGTGGTCGACACTCGCTCAAAGATGAAGGTCGTGAAGGTCGTCCAAAAACGGGCGTTGTGCCAGCGAACGTTGATGCCGTGCGTGAACTGATAATGCAAGATCGTCATGTGACATACCGTAAGATAGAGGCATCCTTGGGGATTTCTTCCACCAGCATACATTCGATATTGCATGAACACCTGGCCGTACAAAAGGTTTGTTCTCGTTGGACTCCGCGCAATTTGTCAATCGCTCAGAAAAAAATTGTGTCGATTGGAGCAAAGAAATTTTGAAAAAATACGAAAAAAAGATCGTCACAGGTGACGAATCATAGATCTATGCGTATGAACCCGAAAGAAAACAGCAATCGACCGTATGGGTCTTCGAAGACGACCCAAATCCAACGAAAGTTGTTCGTGAAAGATGCACTTCGAAGCAAATGGTCGCCTGTTTCTTCGGCAAAACTGTTCATGATGCGACTGTTGCGCTTGAGCCAGGTAGGACGGTCAATTCTGAGTGGTACACCGCAATTTGTTTGCCTGAAGTCTTCGGAGAAATTCGAAAAACGAACAAGAGAAGACGAATCATTGTTCACCATGACAATGCGAGCTCCCACACATCGGCTCAAACCAGCGCCTTTTTGACCGGCCAAAACGTCAAATTGATGGGTCATCCGTGGCACACAATGACTTCTTTTTATTCCCGCACATCAAAAATGCGTGGTCAACGAAGTCTTCGGAGAAATTCGAAAAACGAACAAGAGAAGACGAATCATTGTTCACCATGACAATGCGAGCTCCCACACATCGGCTCAAACCAGCGCCTTTTTGACCGGCCAAAACGTCAAATTGATGGGTCATCCGTGGCACACAATGACTTCTTTTTATTCCCGCACATCAAAAAAGATGCTTGGTCAACGATTTTCGTCGCCAAAAGATGCTGTTGAAGCGTTCAAAAACCATGTTTGGGAGGTGTCTCAATCGGAGTGGAAAAAGTACTTCGACAGTTGGTTTGAGCGCATGCAAAAGTGTATAAATCGTGCTCGAGAATACTTTGAAAAACAATAAAACCATTTGTGATGATAAATATTCGCATTTTTATTATTAGGTCAGAAATATATATAGCAGCCCGTATAATAAGAGAATGCGACCAAGTACTGAAAGGTAACTAAGACCATATACACTGAAAGGTAACTAAGTCCATGTTTAAATGCTTTATTGTTTTGTTTAATACAAATTGTATAATCACCCCCCAGAAGTATGCTGTGACTTTTGCTTATGAACTTCCCCGTAAAGTATGTGCTGCATTTTGGAATGGATTTTTTCCTACGTTTTGCCTTCTTAAATATGCTGTGATTTCTAATGCATTAAATTCTCCTGGCAGCATACAAAAAACGTGCTAATATTTTTCTGGCATTGCTTATCGTTTGACACACATTTACCGAAAGTATCAAAATCGGGTGGGGCGAATGCATGCATGTTAAACATACGGCGTGTCACACTTTGACAGCACAATTTAAAGTATGCCCGTGATGAGAAGAAAGCAAGCAAAGTTTAGTTGAACACAAGATTAAAAAACTTTGACTACAGTGAACACACGCTCATGTATGCGAATAACTGCGAGAATATATGAATGTAGCGATAAGTTTTTTGTTGTTTGCAGATTCTTTTTCTGTGTGTGTTTGTGTTCAACTTTCATTCTCTATGGTGTTCTACGTCGTCGTTGTCGTCGTCGGATGCACAATAACAACGAAATATGAACATCAACAATATCTTTTACATTTCGGTGACACACACTCACTCGTATTGGCCTCTAAGGCTTGCACACTGAACTACAAAACTAGAAGGAAAAAAATGAGGGAAAACATGAGAACAGAAACAACGACAAATACCAGCGCAACTAAACACACTATGTATGGTCCTGTGGATGTAGTTGTAGTTGTTTTTTTGGTGGCCCAGAAAAATGGCTAAAGAATGAAGGCTAAAGTTTGTCACACTGTCGCAAAAAAAATATATAGAATGAAACGAAATTTTCCACAGTTTTGCTTTCTTTTGCAGCAACAACACAAACAACAAAACAAAAGGCAATGCCAATAACAATAGTCACTCTCTAAGGTCAAGTATCATAAATATGCATGTGTGTACGTGTAGCGCGAATGTATGTGCAGCATGAAAACTATTTCAAAAAGAAACCGTATAAAATGGAAAGAAAAACTACAGTAATTGTTAAATGCCAGACAATTAAGAAGAATAAGATCTCTCTCTAATGTAGTTTAAAGAAATGTCATGCAGAAAAAACACAAAAAACAAGCACTGCCTACTTTTAGGGGAGAGAACAATTATATTTAAAAAATATTGCCTACTTTTATGGTTAAAGAGCTTCGAGTATGAGGCAAGGTATCTGTGTAGTGGATAACACCAAACTTTTGTGCTTTTTCAAACACTGAGCTCCAACCTAAAAGCCAAAAATATAACAATAAACCCTCCGTACAGATAGTCTACTTTTAGGCTTAAATGGTCACTTTTTTGTACGAAACATTATCAGCGTCATACTATACAAATGCTTTTTAATTGAAACAATTAAGAAGTCGCATAACTTTTAAGGTAGCAATGGCGATGAACAAAGAAAGGAAAATAAACTTGAAACACGTGCAAGCGCAAAAAGTTGAAGCATACCTTTAGGCTTGAACCGGGTAAACACTTGAAATAAGAACGGCAGCAGGAACTGGTTCATACCACAGCAAGTTTTCAACAGCGCACATATACAAACACAAACTCTCAATGATTGTGATTGCCGTAGTCGGAGGAGAAAATTATTTGAGCTGGGGCTTCAGAAATTGTTGTACTTTCAAAAAGTATGCTACACACTTTAGTAGAGCAAAAACTAAAGATACTGTTTTCGCAAATCACTAATACAGGGTGGGCCAAAAGTTAACATGGGGTTAAAAAAGATACTGTTTTCGCAAATCACTAATACAGGGTGGGCCAAAAGTTAACATGGGGTTAAAAAATTTAATAACTTTTTCGTCTATATATTTTTTTCAGATTATATAAGTAACACTTGGAGACTAAATAATAGAGAGATTTACAACTGAACAAAGAAACAGAATACTAGAATTTTATTATTTAAATCAGTGACAAATTGTTTTAACGCAAAATGAGAGAGTGCTGAAGCTCATTTTCATTTGAATGGCATTGTTAATAAGCAAAACTGTAGCTTCTGGGGTTCTGAAAATCCAAGAGCCATTCATCAACGCCAATTGCACCCCTTTAGGTGTACAGTATGTTGTGGGATCACATTTGCAAATATCATTGGCCCTTACTTTTTTGAGAATGAAAATAAAAGTGCTGCAACCGTAAACGGAGATCGATAGAAAATTGTTTATGTCCTGCTGTTGAAAAAAGGCCTGAGATGTGGTTTCAGCAGGATGGAGCCATTGCCCACACTGCCCGAGACACAATGGCACTTTTAAGTAACATTTTTGGAGAGCGAATAATTTCCAGAAATTCGGAAATTATTTGGCCAGGGCGATCGCCAGATCAGAACTCGACTATTTTCTTTGGGGTTATTTGAAGGAGCGAGTTTATGTGAACATGCCCGAGACAATCCTTCAACTCAAGGCCAACTTTGTTGCAGAAATTCGAACGCTACAGCCACAAATTTTAAAAGATGTTATGAAAAATGCTCTGAAATGCGCCCATCATTTTCATAGTAGATGAAATAATCTAAGAAAAAATTTATAAACAAAATATTATTAAAGTTTTCAACCCTATGAAAGAGTGTTTAAAGATTTTAACCCCATGACAACTTTTGGCCCACCCTGTATTTAAATATAGTTACTTTTTCCAGTATGAGGCAAGGTGTGCTCTTTAAACTAGAGCGTTCAAAAGCCCGGTGCTTTCAGAAAACCGCCATTTCGAGTAATTTGAAAATGCCGACTGCGGCGTTCTCTAAAAGATAAAAACATGCTTTAAACGAAAATCCGGTTATAGCCGTTTGCCTTAAAATGGAATGTATTTGCCGAAACAAAAGGGATGTATACGATGGGTGTTTTAAAAATTTAAATTTTGAATCGGCTGTAGAAAAAGTACTGATAATTTTGTTTTATTTTAATAATGAACCACCATCCGATGCGTTTTCGCTTCGCCCAATGGGCTGAAAATTGTTTCGCAGGAGATGAAGAATTTGACCGAAAATCGAGTTTACAGATGAAGCTCATTTACATCTCGGTGGATATGTCAATAAGCAAAGTTGCCGCTTATGGGGTTCAGAGAACGAAACCACACGTGACTATTGAGAAGCCTTTGGATCCACAGCGAGTCACTGTTTGGTGTGTATTTTGGGTTGGCGGCATCTCTGGGCAATTTTTCATCTAGAATGAGCAAGGAGCCGCCGTTACCGTCAACGGTGAATGTTACCGTGCCATGCTCAACGAATTTTTTTCCAAAAATTGAAGAGAATGACATGGACGACATTTAGTTTCAACAAGACGGGCCACATGCCATTCAACCAACGCAACCATCGATATTTCACGCACTTTTTTTGAAAATCGAACCAGTGAATTGAGCCCTTTGGAATATTTACTGGGGGAGCCATTAAGAATTAATGTTACTCAAATCATCCAGAGACAAGACAAGATTGCGTTAAAACATGAATTCGAAGTTGTCATTGAAGAAATTCGACCCGAAAAATCGAAAATGCACTGAAAAGGGGTTGATAGGATAAGGTACTGCCGAGAGAGTTGTTACATTATAAAATGACAAAGTTCAACCTCTTCAATAAAAGCAAAAATTTAAAAAAAAATTTAGTTTTTTTACGGCCGATTGAAATTAACCTATGGTCTTATTTGAATTTGTATGTAGATTGCTTTGTTTCGGTTTAACTGGGTCAGATTTTCGGTCATCGTCGCCCAAATTTAGCCAAACTGCAAAAATAATATTCTTATTTACGAGGGCGACCGCAAAAGTAACTGGCCTAACATAAAAAGAACCGTTTTTTTGGAATTATTATTATTTATTTTTCAACATAATCTCCTTCCAACTCAATACACTTCATCAAACGTTTTTCAAGTTTTTTAATTCCATCCGAAAAATAAGATTTTTCAAGACCTTCAAAATATGCCTCAGTTTCAGCAAAAAACCTCGCTATTGGACTAAAATTTTTTGCCACCGAGAATTTTTTTTAAATTTGGAAACAAGAAATAATCAGTAGGAGCTAAATCTGGACTATATGGTGGATGCGGAACAATTTCAAATCGTAATTCGGCCAGTTTGTTGAGTTAAAATGCAGTATGTGAAGGAGCATTATCTTGATGAAAAATAACTTTTTTTTCCTAAATGCGGTCGTTTTATCTTGATTTCTTCACTCAACCGATCCAATAATGCACAATAATATTCACTATTTATAGTTTTTCCTTTCTCAAGATAATCAATAAATATTATTGATTATCTTAAGAAAATACTGTGGCCATTACTTTTCCTGCTGACTTAACATTTTTCACCTTCTTGGGACCACTTTTACCAGCTTCTATCCATTGATTTGACTGTTCTTTGCATTCTAGGATGTAGTGATGGATCCATGTTTCATCAACAGTTATGAATCGGCCCAAGAACTCTATTAGATTACGCTCATAAATCGCTAAAAGCTCCTCGGAATTGGTCCAACGGTCGATTTTTCGGGGCAAAGTCAACAAACGCGGCAGCGTTCTTGCGGATAGCGTTGTGGAGTTCATCATGTAAAATACTCCAAACTTGTTTTTCGTGTATTTTAACAATATCAGCAAGTTCTCTGAGATTTATTCTTCTATCTTTAGTCACTTCATTAAATATTTTTCTAATGTTTTCAATAGTAGTAGCAGTTTTCGGTCTTCCAGAGCGTTGTTCATCTTCCGTACTTGAACGACCCATTTTAAATTGTTGAACCCAGGATTTCACGGTGGAGTATGATGGTACATTATCACCATGAACATAATCCAATTCATCTTTGATTAATTGTGGCGTATAACCTTTCATATAAAAGTGTTTAATTACCGCACGAAACTTTTTATTTTCCATTTTTCAAAAATTAAAGAAAATAATCATTAAATATTTCGGAAATTTTGACAGATGGCTTATAAAAGATTGCTTTAAAAAACAAAAAAAAAGTTGCTAGTAAAACAGAAAATGTGCCAGGCCAGTTAGTTTCGCGGTCGCCCTCGTATTTCGTGAGAATGTAATGGAAAGACATTTTTGGGCCCCCAGACAATTTGTATGGGGACTATATCAAAAAAATAAGCATATGTGATTAAAAACGGTCCAAGATAGGTTGCTTGTGAATCGTAATATAACATATCAAATCAGATTTATTTCACATTTAATATGGATTGAAATCGGATTTAATATGGATGTTCTAGATATGTTATATCTGCTATTGCAAAACTGGGACCAGAACAACGCATTTTATCTGAGCTGATAACTGATCGAGCGTTGTAAACTGTGTCATATTTCTTCAATATTGGCTGTACTGTGTGTCACACACCCAAACACAATTAAGACAACATTTTTCTAGAACATAACAAAACTCAAACTCCCGTTAAAGAATCAGTTTTCAATTTTTCTAAAAAAGGACCAAAAGGAAGCTCTAATCTTAAAGAAAGTATGTTAAAGTATTATACAAAAATAAACTACATATGGCACTTTGACACCTTTTCACAAAAATTCGCCTAATCGAAAAAAAATTTGCCACATTTTTAACTTATTTCATACAGTATAGATGCAAATTAAAATATAATCGGCCAATGAAATATAACTAGGCATAAAATCGGTTGAACATATTGTTGGAGCTATATCTGCATTTCAAGCGGTTTTAATAAAATTCAACAGCCTTTGTCCAAAAACTTACTTCTGCCAAATTTTATGAAGATGCGACAAAATTGCAACCTGAAGTTTGAAAACTAGCTTTAGGTAGACAGCAGCCGGGCACAGGAACTGACCGACAGATATCTTTAAATCGAATCAGCTGGTGATTCTAAGTCGATTGGTACACTAGAAGATAGCTCTAGATTTTTTAGGTAGTTATGTATTTCGTATATGTGACGCGCAAAATAGAAAGGGACCTAAGGTTTAAAACAAATTTTGTTCAGGAGAGCCATTTTAACGATTTAAATACGTCTATCTTTGGTGTACCATCACATTCATAAAACGCGAATATCTCTGGGAGGGAATACTTTTGGGGCATGGGATCGGTCTCATTCGATGCTCAGATATTGTCCACATCAAAAAAAAAAATGAAAATGGATTTTTTTACCCTTAGGTCCCTTTCTCTATGCGCTGTCACATATGAAGATTATGAGTTTTCTTTGCTTTAAATATAACTACCAAAAAAACCGAAAACCGAAGAACCCGACAGCAAAAAACCGGGTTATAGCTTTTTGTGAAATTTGACAATCGGGTTTGGACATAATAACCGGAATGTCGGTTTTAGTTTAGCAGTACTTTTCTAGAATCTTTTAAATAATCGGTCTATATTAGCAGTAACATTATGTATTACGAGGGTTGCTGTTTATATTTCGGCTCCTGACAATACTAGTGTTCCCAGATGCAAACTGGAACTTCCATTGGAAACTTTGACATTTTTTAGCATAACTTCACTCAAAACGTTTTGCCATTTGAGGGCGAATTGATTTGTTGACAGTGTGTTGAAAAATTCATCTTAGTCAAAAAATGGAATTATCCCGTGAACATTTTTGTGCGATGATTTTTTACGTACGACTTTCGGCGTGGGTAATCGAGACAAGAGTGTTTAAATCAACTTGTTTCGACTTTTGGTGATGAAGCACCATCAAAAACCACTGTTAATAGCTGGTACCAAGAGTTCATTCTCGGACGCCGTTCGCTTCTGGATGAATTCCGTAAAGGACGTCCAACTTCGGTCACTTTGCCATCGATGCTGTGCGTGAACTGATTAAGCAAGACCGACATGTGATATTCGACATTTGCCATCGATGCTGTGCCATCGATGCTGTGCGTGAACTAATTAAGCAAGTCGAATGTGAGATTGAGGCATCATTGGGCATTAGTATGACAAGCATCAATAAGATATTGCATGTTCATTTGGCCGTGAAAAAATTTGTTCTCGTTGGATCCCACATAATTTGACGAATGCTCAAAAAAAGACTCGTATGGATTGGTGCAAAGAGATGTTGAAACATTATAACTGCGGTAGCTCAAAGGCAGTGCATAAGTATAACATTGTCACAGGTGACGAATCATGGATCTATGCGTATGAACCCGAAACAAAACAGCAATCGACCGTATGGGTCTTTCAAGACGAGCCAAATTTAACAAAAAATGTTCGTGAAAGAAGAAGTACATCAAGGCAAATGATTGCGTTTTTTCTTTCGGTATAACCGGCCATGTTGTCACAGTGCCTTTAGTGGAACGTAGGACGGTCAATTCAGTTTGCCAGCAGTGTTCGAAAAAATGAGGAAAGATATGAACGGATCATTTTGCATTACGACAATGCGAGCTCTCATACATTAGCTAAAACGATGAGCTATTTGACCACTTAAGATGTCGAATTGATGCGCCATCCACCGTACAGCCTTGATTTGGCACCCAATGACTTTTTATTATTCCCTAGCATCAAGAAAAAAGGCGTGGTCAACGTTTTTCATCGCCCGAAGCAGCTGTTGAGGCGTTCAAAAATCATGTTTTGGAGGTGTCTCAATCGTAGTGGTAAAGTGCTTTGAATATTGGTTTGTGCACATGCAAAAGTGTATTGATCTTAAAGGAGAATATTTTGAAAAACAATAAAATCATTTCTAATGATAAATTATTGTGTATTTTTGCCGGACCCGAAATATAAATAGCAACCCTTAGGTACGAGTACACAGAAAAAAACAATTTTTTCCGATTCGATTCAAAAATGTAGACAAAACTTTAATTAGAAATCCTGAGTTTAAAAAAAATCCACATATTAACTAAAATATTTGTACAATGTTTATCAACAATATGTCCGCTTTTAATTCAATATGTCCAGTTTCACTTATGTTTTAAAAAAAAGTTGTAAGTCGTGTTTTAAAAATATTTCCGTAATAAGGTTATGAAAATTAACTTTTTTTATTCATTTGAACGGCGAGAATATTGCTGCGCCGTATTTCTGGATGTTGCTCAAGCATTTGACAAAGTCTGGCACTTGGGCTTGAGCTACAAAATTTGCAAATACTTCGAATTCTTGAGTCTTACTTAGAAAACCGCAGATTCAGAGTCAAATGTGGGCAACACGTCACCGATGACCGCGAAATACTAGCAGGTGTGCCCCAGGGAAGCATCCTGGGGCCTATCCTTTACCATCTGTTTACCGCAGATATCCCTACCAGCTTAAACGTGCTAATATCCACTTTTGCCGACGATACCGGTATAATGGCCGCACATAAAAAGCAGGATATTGCATCTATGAATCTAGGTGTACATTAGGGTGGAGTGAAATTCAAAAAAAAAAGTTAGCCTCGGAAAGAGATGTAGTCTGGGGTCCTAAAGAGGGGAAAAATAAAGAAAAAAATTTAAAAAAAATTTTAGGGGTCGCGCCACTCCCTAGAAATTTGGAAATTATCGCTATTTTGGCGTTGATTTTAGAAAAATCCTAAAAATTAACGACTTAACTTATTCGAAATTTAAAAGTTTGAGCTTGTTCAGTGCCCAAACAAAAGTATTTGAGGCAAATATGAGGATAATCGACTAATATTTGTAGCTTTGGTGGCGATTTCATTGTTCAGTCAATTTTCTGAAGAAGGGACGATTTGACTTATTTTACTTTTTGAAATTTTTGAACAATGAGAAAAATTTTTTTAAATTTTTTCATGCCCTTATTTCATTGTTTACGCTATTGCAAACATTTATTGACATAAAACTTTAAAATCGGTTCAGGGGTTAGGAAAATTCACGCCTTCATGTGTATTTGTTTATTTTGGCGCGACCCCTAAAAATTTTTTTAAATTTTTTTCTTTATTTTTCCCCTCTTTAGGACCCCAGACTACATCTCTTTCCGAGGTTAACTTTTTCAAATTAAAAAAAAACATGTTTTCACTCCACTCTAGTGTACATCTCAGACGAGTAGAATCTTGGCTCTCTGACTGGAGAATAAAAGTCAATGAGGCTAAATGCACACAGGTAACTTTCACACTGAATTTTAGCACTTGTCCGACATTGAAACTAAACAATATCCCTTTTTCTCAATCTGATCATGTTACATACCTTGGAATCGCCGACTCACCTGGAGAAGTCATATCGAAACCAAGAAAACTCAACTGAAACTTAAGATCCATCAACTTCACTGGCTCCTAAACGCGAACTCAAAACTAAGCCTTGAATATAAGGTCCTGCTATACAACAGTGCAATCAAACCTATCTGGTTATACGGTGCCCAGCTATGGGGCAAAGCAAGCTCGAGCAATCTCGACAAAATCCAAAGAGTCCAATCGAAGACATTGCGGCTCATTACCGGTGCTCCTTGGTATATGAGGAATGAAAACATCCACCGAGACTTAAAAATACCTCTTGTTAAAGAGGCAATTCAAAAAATCAATATAAAGCACAAGGAGAAGCTCGAACGTCATGATCACATACTCGTACTTGCTAGACAATTATTGTGCCGTTTAAGATCTTTAAGACTTCGGAGAAACGAACGCCCTGTTTTCTAATCTACACTTGTGCTTCATCCGTAACAGTAATCGCGAACGCACGTGCCCGAAAGACTGTGTAGAATTCTTTTTTCTACGTCACGTGGCTTAAATGCTCTTATACGTGATCTTTAAAACAGTCAATATCAATCGCGGACGAACACTCAAAAAAGAATGTGTAGAATCCTTTTTTCTACGCCACGTGGCTTAAATGCTCTCATACGTGATCCTTAAAACAGTCAACACGAAAAACCTACAATACCTAAATTACATCGTCCACTCTGCTATTCTAGAGTTATCCGTTTTACATACATAACTAGAGTTATTCACTCTACATAATATCGCGAACACTCTGTAAATGACTGTAAGGGTCCTCTGGCCCTTTATCACGAGGTTTAAGCCAAACCAGGTTTAAAATTTTTAGACATGTGATCCATACCAGTTATAAACTATTTTGACCAAATTAATTTAAATTCCTGCCAATTAGCAGAGATCCACATAACAAAAAATCCATAGTAGGGTTCATTATTGAATTATGCGTAAGATTCGTATACTTATTGTTAGGCTCCTTTGGAGCAGATTCAATAATTCAAATAAAGCATATATAAAAAAAAACTTTTTTTACGATTTTCGTTTTAAGCTTGTCTTTTTTTCTGTGTTCGAGTGGTTGTGGATGGTTTGCCCCATTTAATCCATTAAACGTCCCATAATTAGCCGCGGCCATTGGGACCTCAAAACTTCCCCTTATCTTGGAGACCATAAGGGTACTCAGTTGACAGCGATAATCAGACGGACGACATTGTTTTGTTAATTGACAACCCCTGAAGATGATTGACGAAGTCAATCGAAATATTGGGATAAATAAAAATTAAACAACACATAGAACAACGAGTTTAAATAAATGACCTCAAGCCGAAAAATAATTTTATAAAATAAGAACTCAGAAACAATATAATTGCTTCACCCATCTAAATATACACTAACTTTAATAGGCTGTTTCCACTACGGTCGCGTCCGCGTCCACGATTTATCGATAATTTTTAATGGTGTTTCCATTGTGTTTTGCGTCCACGTTTGCGTTCAAGCAGCTGGAGTTAAATGATATCATGGAGTTAAATGATATTATTTTGCTAACCGCAGTGGAAAATGAGGACCAAATGGTTTATTTTTCACTTCCGCGCCAGTCACTCCCAGCTTCTCCCCCATCTCTTTGTGTATGTGGGTGTTTTTGCGAGCACCCCTCAGACCATCAATATTTTCCTCCCAGAGGTCCAACAGATATAGTGTTGATACTGCTGTCCATTCCGTCTTTTTGAAATCTAAAATAATTGAAAAAATTAATATTATTTAAACAAAAGCAAAAATATTATCTTACCTCCTGTTTTTTGCATTTTGGATGTTTATATTTATAATGATTAACAGCTGTTTTCATAGGGATGTGCAATTTGCGATATTGCCATTCATAGGTATGGGTGGGTTTCGACTGCAATAATAATCGAATTTATAGTAAACGCGACTTATCGATAAACGCGTCCAATATGAACGCGACTTTTTCCCATACCTAACTGCCTATGTTTTTTGTATAGGCTGTAACGCGCGTTCATTGATTTTTGGACGCGGACGTGGACGCGACCGTAGTGGAAACAGCCTATAAAACTTCGTTTAACTTTAGGGTCCGGATCTAGGTGCCCTGGAAACACAAAAATTAGCCCTCTTTAGAAATTGACAAGTGGGTACTCAAAAACAATAAAATTTTCAGGAACCCATTTTCTTTTAAATGTTTACAGCATATTTTAGACAATAAACTTTAAAATAAGATTTTCTTAGAAGTCGTAGGCATAGACATTTTAAACGTCCCATAATTAAACGCAGCTATTTGGGACCTAGGGGCTCCAAAACTTTCCCCTTATGTTTGGGATCATATGGGTTCTAAGAAACGGTGGCGGTAAAAGTCGTTTATGTTTCATTTAATTTTAAGATCCGGATCTAGAGGCACCGGAACACAAAAATTGACATGTGGTTAGTCAAAAACAATAAGAAATTCTTGTGAAGCTCAATATGACGTTATTTTTACGATTAGGTTACATTGGAGGCCCATGGGTCCCGATATTTCGAAATTGTCTGCCAAACATTGATCCACCACCAACCATCAAATCCCCCTGTACTGTTTTTTAAATCAATTATTGTGGATATGTGGTTGCAAGTAAATTAATAGACTGCTTTAAAAAAAAATTGTTTGGTTCGGAAACTTCTTAGCCTAGCACAAAAAGCGCGGTATAAACAGAAAAAAGTGTTTTGGAAACTTTCACACATGTTAAATTTTGTTTCGATCTGGCAACTCCTTCATATAGAAACAGGTGTTCACAAAAGACGCATCTGCGATTTTTTTACAATGGAAAAATTAGAAATGCGTGGTGTCATTAAATAGTTGCATAAAAAAGGTTTATCGGGACAAGAAATTCATAATGATATGGTGAATGTGTTAGGTGAAAGTGCTCCTTCATATGCAACAGTAAAAAATTGGGTTGCTGAATTTAAACGTGGTCGTACAAGCATTGAAGATGAACCACGTAGTGGACGTCCAAAAACAGCAACAACAACAACAGAAATTGTAGCCAAAGTGCATGATATGGTATTAAATGATCGACGAATAAAAGTGCGTGAAATAGCTAATATCATGGGCATCTCAAATGATCGAGTCCATTTAATTTTGCATGAAGATGAAAAAGCTTTCTGGAAGATGGGTGCCGCACTTGTTAACAGTCGACCAAAAACGCATAAGAATGAACATTTCTCAAGCTTGTTTGGATCGTTTTCAGCGAAATAAAATGGACTTTAAGCGTCGTTTCATAACTGTTGATGAGACATGGATTTACCACTATACTCCAGAGGCAAAAGAACAATCCAAACAATGCACTGAAGCTGGAGGAAGTACCCCAAAGAAGGCAAAAATAATTCAATCGGCTGGTAAGGTTATGGCAACGGGTTTTTGGGACTTCAAAGGTATTTTATTGATTGTCTATCTGCAAAAGGGTAAAACAATAAATTCAGAGTACTATTGCAACCTCTTAGATCAATTAAATGTACAAATTCGAGAAAAACGTCCTGGCTTACAACACAATTAACACAAATAATTTTTCATCAAGACAACGCACCAGCGCACAAGAGTGTTTTAACAATGGCTAAAATCAACGAATTAAAGTACGATTTGCTTGACCACCCACCTTATTCTCCTGATTTAGCTCCCAGTGACTTTTACTGGCAAGCGTTTTACCTCAAATGAAGATGCAATTACAGTTGTAAACCACTATTTTGAAGACCTTGAGGAAAACTATTTTAATCAAGGGATAGAATTGCTAGATAAGCGTTGGACTAAGTGTATTGTGTAAGTTTCAGGAGATTATATTGAAAAATAAAAATATTCTTTCACTGATAGGCTAAGAACTTTCCGAACCGCCCTCGTATAAACTACTTGAATTACCTGATGTTTATTAGTTTTTAAGCACTTTTATAAATAAAAGTTTTTTATATAAGAAAGAAACCTTGTTTTTTATTTCAAAATATTGTATTTTGATTTCCCTAAAGAAAAAAGTGCGAAAGTCGAATTTAATCGACTTTTTTAAACTACGAGTATGAAGTCTACGAGTACAAGTCGACTTTTGTTTGTAATAGTCAGAAAGTCGGCTTTTAGTCTTCAGTATATCCCTATTTTTTTTTTTTTTTAAATAACCAACACTCAGGGGATGCCCCCTATACATGCGGTGCATTGCGTTGGCGAGTGGAAAGTAAAGGATCGGAGGGGGGAAAGAGGGAATAATGTTTATTGACACTTGTCTTGAACTTCTGGATGTCGCAATTAGTGGGAAACACATTTGCCGGAAGTCGATTCCACATACGGACTGTACGAGCGAAAAACGAATTTGATCTGTAGTGTATAGAGCGGTCATCTGGCCAATCGATAACAAACGGGTGTGAATTCCTAGAAAGTCGCGTATCCCTGCCGAACATCCTCAGGTCAGGAATAAGGCGACGGATGTCTGATGAACACACACCATGAAAGTAACGATAGAACAGCGTCACGCAACCCACATTCCGACGATGATCAAGGGAAACAACAGAGTTGGATACCCTACTGTCACCTATCAGCACCATCGCTCTCCTTTAAACACGGTCAAGTAGCTCCAAGGATGATTTTGGAGCACCTGCCCATATATGGGAGTTGTATTCCATCTTCGGCCTGATGTAAGTTGTATAGATATTGAAAAGATCAGAAGGAGTGAAATATTTCTTGCACCGCTTTAAAAAGCCTATGCACTTGAGTGCTTCTTTCGACACTTCGAACACATGTCTCGCCCAACGAGCGTCACATTGTATTTTCATGCCCAGAACATCAAGAGCTTCTGATTGTTCAATATCCGTACCATCGATAGAAATTGACGATATTGTTGGGTCAGCGAATCGCTTGTGAGACAACAAGCAGCACTGTGTCTTACGCGCATTAAAATCTACTCTATTCACTCGACCCCATTCGGAAATGGCCAGTAAATCCCGGCCAAGTGTCTCATCCATAATTCGCCTTTTGTCTTCAATATCTTGAAGACTCGGCCTACGGTCGAATGAATATGAATGACATAGGTTACTGTCATCCGCAAAGGAGTAGATTGGATTCACGGTCTGACCCAACAGATCATCAATGAAAATTAAAAATAAAGAGGGAGAAAGGACAGAGCCCTGTGGTACTCCTGCAGTAAGCCTATGTTTGTTGGATGAGAACCCATCTACAACAACTCTTATAGTGCGATCTCTAAGAAAGCTCGATATAAAACGAGCGAAAGTATCACCGACGCCAAAAGCCATCAGCTTTGACAAGAGTGCACCGTGCCAGACTCTATCAAAGGCCTTGGAGATATCCAGAGCCACAACCTTACTCTCACCAAACTGGTGGATAGACCGACTCCAGCGCTCCGTCAAGAAAGCCATCAGGTCTCCAGTAGAGCGATTTCTACGGAAGCCATACTGTCAAGCAAGCAGTTGGACTCTAGATACCTCACAAGATGGTGGTTAACCATGCTCTCCATTACCTTAGAGAGCGCGGAGCAAATCGCGATTGGCCGATAATTTGCAGGATTATTGGCTTCACCCTTTTTAGGGATGGGTTGGACGTTCGCAACCTTCCAACACGCTGGGAAGACTCCCGCACGATAAGCAAGGTTGAAGAGGTTGCGCAATGGACGGGCTAGCGTCGAGGAGCACTTACACAGGACAAGTGCCGAAATACCATCCGGGCCCGGGGACTTATTTACGTCGAGATTCACAAGAACCCTTTTAACCCCACGTGTTCAAAAAATATCTGAGGCATGCAACTAGATACGTTTTCGATCACGGGGAGTGGTTGATTGCTTTCCGGCAAGGAAGAATTTCCTGCGAACATTTCAGCCAATAGGTTAGCTTTATCAACCGGGTCAGTGAATGCCTGATCGTCTTTAACAAGAGTTGGGATAGATGATGAACTATCCTTTACTCTTCTTACAAACGACCAAAAGCTCTTACTTCCCCTGGGGGAAGCAAGAACCTTTGTGCGTAGACGTTGTTCGTGTAGAAATTTTTCACGCCTAAGCACTCTGGCACACGAAGTTCTTGCCTGTTTCCGCAGCAGTTCAGTATTGGCGTTTTTGTTCAGGCGCCAATTTCTGAACGCCTCCTCTTTAGATCTGACAGCATCCCTGCATGCCTGGTTAAACCAACCGTTTTTGGCTGGCTTAGCCGACATAACTTTATTTGGAATAAATGTCTTCATTCCAAATAAAATTATATTTTGGATCGTTTCAGCAGCAGCATTTACGTCGTTGTCGAGAAAGCACAGTTTCCAATTAAAATGCTGAAAAAAGTGGTTGAGCTCAGCCCAACGTGCCTTTTCGTAGATAAAAACTGTTCGCTTTGGGGCTGGTATCGAAGTGACACGAAGGGCAGAATACGAAAAGGATGCTGAAACAATGCAGTGATCAGAATTACCAAGAGGTGGAAGGACATTAACTTCGTACTTTTCAGGGTGTGAAGTTAAGTAAAGGTCAAGAATATTGTGATGGTGCCCTTCTACACACGGAATATGTGTCGGTTCATTCACTAGTTGCGTCAAGTCATTTTGCGCGGCGAAGAGCTCGGCGTATTGGCCCTCCGGAGTTGTTTGGCTCGAATGCGAAAGCCAGGTGGAATTGTGGACATTGAAATCGCCAGCAACAACGATTTCACTGTCCGGATAACTCTCCAGAACTTTCGTTATAGAATCGGAAAGGGCGTCAAAGCCGTTAAGGGAAGCCTCCCTTTCCGAGTTTGGGCTTCTGTATATAAACCCGAAATGAAGTACGTGTGTTCCAATCCTGAACTTAACCCAAAGGGAGTTAAATTCTGGATCTTGTGAGCATAAGTGTTGCTGGCTCTGAAACACTATATCGTTACGTACATATACCACAAGTCCTCTGTGAGAAATAAAAAGAGGTAGGGTGTGATACCCAGGGACGTAAAAATCCTGTGGATCAGAATCCTCACGCACCTGGGTCTCACAAAGAGCTAGAACATCAGGCCTATGGTAATGAATGTGGGAGAACACAGCGAAAAAATTCGTACGCAGGCCACGTATGTTGGCGAAATGTATGTTAAATTTCTTTACCATTACGCCAACCCGAGAACAAAAACAAATGTCAGTATGTAAGCTCAGTAAACAATCTCACCCCTTTGCCGCTACTGGTCCCTCCAATGCTTAGTGCTATGCCTTTAACATTGGAGGAGCAACGACAAAAAAAGCAAGAGAGTCAACTGCACTTACACAGATTGGAAAAGATATGGAGTGGTGGAGGGAGGGGGGGGGGGGGAGTTCAATGCACCACGGAAAGAGATAAACCAATTCTCTTAGTGCGAAACGTTGGATTTTGTGTTATTAATTTTTTTGCACCACGGAAATAGTATAAATTCTTTATCTCTGCCGAATTGTCCAAGTGTTCTTAACAAAATCCCCTTAAAAAAATCACTACAAACTAAAGTCTTTTCTACTAAAATTCGTTTCGACTGCCGTTTTAATATGTCTTTGGTTTCTTTTGAAGAAATGTTCAATAGAAACTTCGTCGCAAATCTGACCATGAACTAAGCATAATAGATGTGTAAGACCAACGATACACACCACAAAACATTAAGAAACATTTTTAAAATTTTGTTCATCCATGAGATGTAGTTTTTTTTTTTTAAAAATCATTATTTTTATTTCAAAAAAGCAATTCCTTTTCATATCTTTGAATTAAATTAATGTCCACAGCAACGAAATTAATTTACCCCTAACCCGTTTGCTTTAAGTCAACGTGGTATTTTGCACAGGCCACATACTGAAATTTTTAAATGTCTCAAGCTACGTTTGATCTCCCAAAAGTCGACTTTAATTTTCTAACAATTTTTTTTTTTTTGCACAAAATAAATAGAAATTAAATGCCTTTCTTGTCGCAAAAGTTAATGTTTCTCATGCTGGATCTTTTTCGTTTTTTGGTTTTGGTGAATATTAATATTTGCCATTTCATTTCATGTTCCATAAATTATCCAAGTGGCGGCTATGGCAGGGAGCTACAAAAATTGTCATGCCTAAAAGTATGCAATGGTCCGCTTTAAATAAGTATACACGTTCGCATAAATATACTTTCATAAATACACATAAATTTTGTTAAGCAAACACAAATGGCAAAAAACGAGCGCTCGCACACAAACACACACCCACTTACACACAATCATTGAGACTTAAATAACAAAAGAAAGGAAGAGGATGCGGAAGGGGACGAGGATAAGGAAGTAGCTGAAGAGAATTTCCACATAAAATGCAGACAGTTTTATAAGCCGCCACCAACAAATCGTGGATACCAGCCAACAGTGAACGAACAGGCAAAAATCAGGCAATTTCGTATGTGTGTGTGTGTGTGTTCTCTTATTTAAGAGCCGCAGCAGCAGCGGCACATAACGACAGCAAATTTTAACAACAAGGCACAAGTTACAAGGAAACGTTTAGGTTTACAAATACCAACGCCGCAGCTTGTTAACAAAACACGCACACACGCAAACACCTGCCAGCATGAGCACTCACCTGGCACTCACTCACATTCACCTTCGCTTACAAGGTGATTTCGCCCTCACACGCACGCACACACACACACTAACAATCGTACGCGTATTTACATTGAATCCGCACTCGTTCATACACCAACATATCGCAGTCGTATAACCCTTACCATTGCACGTACACTCTCTTACATACACTTGCATTTCCTGCATAAGTTTTCACAAAAACTCTCGTACGTTTGCATTTACGTTCGCTCACCTAAACGCTGCAGTTAAACGAACGACGATGAACGACCGTCCCTTTTTTATTGAACTTAAAATCAGCTCTTAAAATGATTTATCGTTAAACAGCTAAAAGTGCACATAAAACAGGAAAGATGGTGCGCCGGTGCTGGTGGGAGAGCAGGAGGAGGGAGCATGTGAAGAGGGTGAATGGAAATCATAGCGTTTTTTTTTGTGTGCTCGCTGTCGTTTTTGCTGCACATAGCGCGTTGCACAAAACGCCAGCTATCATGAATAACATTCTCTGCGCCACTATGTCGAATGATTTATTTTTTCCACTTTGTTTTTTCGCCTCTTCCCTTGCCTTCAATTGTGAAAAATGCCAAAGATTACTGACTTTTCCAACGTAAACTATATGAAATGTTTGTGTACGAGGGCCGTATGATAAATTAAGGAAATTTATTATATTCGACTAAGTAAATTTCATTCAAAGTGAATTGTAGAACGTTGATGAAATTTATAATTAAAGCTCGGGGTCTCAACATTGATTTTCTTAGTAGATCTTGCAAGGTGTTGGGACGGTTGATATACACCATCGACTTCCGGTAACCCCAAAGGGAAAACTCGCAAGGGGCTAAGTCTGGTGAGCGTGCCGGCCAGTTCACATCGCCCCTCAAAGAGATAAGCCGTCCTGGAAATATTTGCCTCAAACAATTCATGGTAACCCTCGCTGTGTGTGCAGTGGCACCATGCTGTATCCTCATATTGCATTGCCTCAAGAGACGGCTGAAAAACAGTCTGGAAATGCCAAGAGCAAGTGATTGCTTCCGAGCAGAGCGTTTCGGAAATTGCAGTACAGCTGCTCTAACTCTCTCGATGTTTTGTGGTGTGGAAATCCTTCTCTCAGGTCTCCTTCGTACACATGGCACATTCCCTGCTGTTCTGAATGAAGTTACCCAATTAACAATTGATTGCCGTCCAGGAATACGACCGCGTGGGCGAACAGCGAATCGTAAACGCAAAGCACGCTGCACTGCAATGATCGAGTGCGCGTTTGAAAAATACACTTCAACACAAAATGACCTCTTCTCATGTGTCCAATGCATGATGGCAACGGAAAGGCAGACGAATACAAATCTCCCGTCAGCCACTATACGCCACGCATACTCTCCACTCTATTCGAACAACAGTGCAAAAAAGCAAATTACCGCGCTCCACCCTATAGTTGTGCTCAAAATGTAACACACATTCACTAAAGCTGGACTGTGGTTTTCTTCGTAAAACGAGTAGAAACGTCATTATGTTCGGGCTGGTCTAATCTAATATACTACCGGAATTTCACTACTGAAGTGTTCCGTGTTTTGGGTCCAAGGGTCCGTAAGTTCGACCACAATCTTAGCCAAATCTTTAAAGAAATACTTTTGTGTAAATCGAAATTTGCTTTGATTTGATTGCCCATATGCCCTTATTTAAAGATGGTTCATTCTTTTGAACAAAGGACCGTTTTTTGGACCCATTCGCTTCATGCAGTTAACCCCAATCTCAGCCAAAACTTCAAAATAAATACATATTTGGATTTGGATCAAAAATTGATTTAGAATTAATATATTCATATAAATTGATTTCAGAATTCATATATTCATATAAACTCTTGATTGCTCGATTTAGGTAGCAGATAATTTAACGCATATGTCATTTCTCAATCATTAGCGTACGAAACAATTTGAACGTCGTTTGGTGGTGCAGGAATTTTGCAGAGGTAGAGGTTAAACAGTGACGGATATATCACCCCGCCCTTGGGAACTCCTTGTTTAACTCTACGGGGCTTTGACTTCCAGTCTCTAATTTCTACCCAGAAAAAAATAATCGAGGTACTTCTCAAGGAATCGCTTTTTATGTACTCGCTCTTCTAAAGGCTGCGATTGGATTTTAGCGCTTTCCATTCGGAGGGTCTCGGTTTCGAGTTTGTTACTTAATTTTTGATAGAAAATATTAAAAAAGGGTTTCTTAAAATTTTTGCAAAAAAATAGTACAAATATTGAGTCCGTGTATTGCGCCTGAGCGAGAGTTGCGCGGTGTTACCCTACCAACATTCGTTTTGCGACTTAATTGGCAGTAACCCCCAGCAGGGAATATCACAGGCATCGGTATTCGAAAGTGGTGTTCGTCTCATGCTAGCGCCGTGGGTTATTCTTTTTTACTTTGAAGCATAGAAATAGTTATGAAAAATAGAAGCCAAAGCTGTACTTCAGAAGCGATGAAGAAGTTGTTAAAAAAAAAACATCCGTCGTATGACAAGCCAGTGTAAAAGTTATTGAATCCGATCCAATGGAAGGAACAGAACTTTCGGATCTTTGCCACTTTTGGATGGCTTGTTTTTATGGGGTACATATGACTCGTGCCCACACATATAGTGGCATGATTATCCGTGTGGAAGGCCTTTGTAAGGTCAAGAGCCACGAGAACCATCCTGTCGTTGGGCTTGCTATGGTTATGGCCGCGACTTATAATTGTGGTGATGGCGTGTACAGCAGTTGTTGTACTCGGAGAACCCATGCTCATGATCAGCCCATGGAAAGGTGTTCGATCAGGCTGTGAAGGAGCACGCTTCAAGCGTCTTTGCTACAGACGAAGGCAAATCCGATCTGGTCTGTACGATTCTTCTTTGCTTGCGTCTTTATCTGGCCTTAGAAGCGGTGCCACTCTTCCGGTCATTGGAAACTAGATGAGTGGCTAACGAAAAATTGAGCACTGTGATCATTAATTTTACTCCTGGCATATCCAAATGCTTCAACATCAGCATTGATATTCTGCCTGGACCCAGCGTCTTCGATGACTTTACGCTGTGGATGACATTAGCAACTTCGACAACGGTAAATTGTAATGGTGCCTCTTCGTCTCGGAGAGCGCGGATACGACTCAATACTTTCCTTCTAGCTTTATCGCTCTCTGAGTGCTCAATAAAAAGTCAGCTTAAATAACTAGCGCATCGCTTTGGATCTGTCAAGGTTCTCTCAACGAACGTGGAGGCTGTCCGATTACCCTTTCTTCCATGGTTAAAGATCAATTTGACCGTTGTCCAAATTTTTTCAATTCCCGAACTTAAAGTGCACTGCTTTAAGTGATCTAGTCATTTAGTTTGCTTGTAATTCGTCGACCAACTTACTGATCTCAGAGTTTAGATCCTTTGGCTCATCACGCTCGTCTGCTAGTCCCGCTGTCTCTGCTAGGAATTTTGTCGTATCTGGGGTATACGACCCGCAGGAATATGGCGAGCTGCTGCTGCGATAATGATGCCAGGAACTTGTTTTCAGCTACCCGACCACTACATGGGCAGATCACTACAGCTGCAGTTGATGGCCTCTCTGAAGGCATAGCAATGAGTCTTCTTTTGATTAAGATACGAATGCCATCCAGAAATTATGAAGTCGCATGGTCTCTTGGTCAAGCCAGGCGATGCTATTGTTATATCTGGCGAGCTATTACAATCGCCCATAATCCGTGTGGGAGCGTCCGCATTCACTGTGAAGAAGGTTAAGCTTACAATTTGCTGTGCCAAAGCTATCCTCCTTTGGTAAGATGGTTGCCATATATAATTCGGGTGTAGGCAACACTAAGTGTTGCCTGGCGCCATCTGACATTTCCATTGGAAAGTTTGACATTTTTTAGCATAAACGTACTCAGAACGTCTTAATTTGTGTTGTTTACAGTGAATTGAATATCAATTTGACAAAAAAAATGGAATTAACTCGTGAACATTTTCGTGCGATCATTTTTCTTTCGACGTGGATTATCACTACATGGCAACACTAAGTGTTGCCTGGCGCCATCTAACATTTTCATTGGAAAGTTTGACATTTTTTTAGCATAAACGTACTCAGAACGTGATAATTTGTGTTGTTTACAGCGAATTGAAAATCAATTTGACAGAGAAATGGAATTAACTCGTGAACATTTTCGTGCGATCATTTTTCTTTCGACGTGGATTATCACTACAAGAGTGCATCGATGAACTTATATCTTTGTATGGCGATGAAGTACAATCCTATAGCACTATGAAAAACTGGTTTAATGAATTCAATCGTGGCCGACGCTCGCTCAAAGATGAAGCTCGTCCAAAAAGGGCCGTTGTGCCAGAGAACATTGATGCCGTACGTGAAGTGATAATGTTAGATCGTCATGTGACATACCGTGAGATAGAGGCATCCTTGGGCATTTTTCCACCAGCATACATTCGATATTGCATGAACACCTGGCCGTAAAAAAGGTTGGTTCTCGTTGGATCCCGAACAATTTGACAATCGCTCAAAAAAAGGCTCATGTCGTTTGGCGCAAAGAAATTTTAAAAAAATACGATCGCGGAGCTTCAAAAGACGTTTATAAGATCGTCACAGGTGACGAATCATGCATCTATGCGTATGAGCCCGAAACAAAACAGCAATCGACCGTGTGAGTCTTCGAAAACGAGCTAAATCCAACGAAAACTGTTCGTGGAAGAAGCACTTCGAAGCAAATGGTCGCCTGTTTCTTCGGCAAAACTGGTCATGTGTCGAATGTTCCGCATGAGCAACGTAGGACGGTCAATTCTAAGTGGTATACCACAATTTGTTTGTCTTCGGAGAAATTCGAAAAACGAACAAGAGAAGACGAATCATTGTGCACCATGACAATGCGAGCTCTCACACATGGGCTCAAACCAGCGTCTTTTTGACCGGCAAAAAGGTCGAATTGATGGATCATCCGCAGTACAGCCCTGACTTGGCTGTACGACTTCTTTTTATTCCCTCGCATCAGGAAAAAAATCGTGGTCAACGATTTTCGTCGCCAAAAGAAAAACGTTCAAAAACCATGTTTTGGAGGCGTCTCAATCGGAGTGAAAAAAGTGCTTCGACAATTGGTTTGAGCGAATGCAAAATTGTATAAATCATGCTGGAGAATACTGGAGGAATACAATTGATAACAATAAAACCATTTTTGATGATAAATATTCGCATATTCATTACAAGGCCAGAAATATATATATAGCAGCCCTCGTATACGTAGGTACTGGTCAGTTATTTTTTGAATCATATCCGTACATAGACTTTGATTATGAGTCCCTTAAAGGGATGTTAGGCAAAACCTACTCATAAACACTTCTTCTCCCTCATTAAAATATTGATTTTGTCGTTTTAATAAAGCAAAGTTGCCTTGAGACAATTGATTAAAGAATATTATGTCAAGGGCCTTTGAAATAATATTCTGTTCTATTCACAAAAAAGTCTTTAATTTTCCACACTCGTCGTACCACCCTCATATTAATATACATTTATCAATATACACATGGACAAATAAAAGAAACTTTATTAAATACGACAAATCAAAAAAAAGTCAGAAACTAATTAAGTCATTCATGGAATCAGACACAAAAAAAAGAATTGCGATAAAAAGTACAAAATGAACGAATGCATGAATGAATGCATGCGACAACTACTTCGGTGAATACATTTTCCCATACACAATCACACATTGAATAGCCGCCGACGGTTGTGTTTTTATTATTAGTATTGCCATTGAAATGTAGAAGACGCACCCTAGGGCGGGGAGATTGTGGTAGTGTCGGCTTTGCGTCTATAGTTTTAATTTAATCTTAGGTTACTATGAGTAGGGTGACATCACTTAGGAGGTGCTTACACTATTTATCACAGACAGGGAGCTTAATCGTAGATTCATTGAGTGTGAATGTGCAAAAGGTTCATGGAGATCATTATGAGCGGCGGCGTCATAGGGTATTTATTTTATACAGGGTGAAGCGCGGTAATTTGCTTATTTGCGAATGAAGTAAAGCAATTAGCAACCTCAGAAAAAATTCTTTTATATTGTAATTATATTGAACAAGTAAGTCATAGGGTATTTATTTTTTACCGGGTGGAGCGCGGTATTTTGCTTATTTGAAAATGAATTAAAAAAATTATGAACCTCAAACAAATTTCTATTAAATTTTAATTATATTGAACATTAAATGCATTTTTAAATTACATGGTTTTAAATTGTGTATCTGGCAAATGTCGACCTTCGCTAGCCACACACTGCAGCATACGTTTTCTGAAGTTTTCATGAGCTCTAACAAGCATGTCGACTGGTATTCTGGCAACTTCAGCCTCAATATTGTAAATTAGAGGCTCTAAGGTGTTGGGACATTTGATTTATACCTGCGACTTCAGGTAACCCCATAGGAAAAAATCGCATGGGGCTAAGTCTGGTGAGCGTACCGGCCAGTTCACATTACCCCTCAAAGAGATAAGCCATCCAGGAAACATTTGCCTCAAACAATTCATGGTAACCCTCGCTGTGTATGCAGTGGCACCATCCTGTTGGAACCATGTATCCTCTGATTGCATTGCCTCAAGAGCCGGCTGAAAAAAAATCAAGGAGATGCCAAGAGCAAGTAACTGCCTCCGAGCAGAGCGTTTAGAAGATTGCAGTACAGCTGCTCTAACTCTCTCGATGTTTTGTGGTGTTGTAATCCTTCTCTCAGGTCCCCTACGTACACATGCCACATTAGATGCTGTTTTCAATGAAGTAACCCAATTTACAATTGATTGCCGTCCAGGAACACGCCCGCGTGGGGGATCAGCGAATCGTAAACGAAAAGCACGCTGCACTGCGCATTTCAAAACTACGCTTCAACACAAAATGACCTCTCCTCACGTGTCCAATGCATGATGGCAACTGAAATACTGGCGAATACAAATCTCCCGTCAGCCACTATAAGCCACGCATACTCTTTACTCTATTCGACCAACTGTGCCGCCACAGCCTGCAGTGCAAAAAAGCAAACTCCGCGCTCCACCCTGTATTAAGCAATGAAATGAATTAATTTTTTTTTGTACACGTTATGTAAGAAGGATATGATGGTGAATTCAAAGTAGGGCAATTTGTGAAGGGAAAGAATATAAGGGACTGCTAAGTTATTAATTGGTTTAAGTCTTCCCATTTATTTTTCTAGTTAAATAAAAGCAACAGAACAGAAATATTGCTAGATATGCACGATGGCAAAGTCCTGGTTAGGACAGGTGACTTCATCCCTTTGAAGTTATACTCAGATTTTTTCCTCCATTTATAGAGCCTTAAATGTTTGCTTTGAGTCTCCCTTCAAGTAAACGCACTTTTTCGCTTGCTTTTAATGATTACAATAATTTCCTTACAATTTATGTGACACCACAATTTACAGCATGCTTTTGGGCTGGCGACTAGTTGAAAATCTGTTGCCTACTTTTGCCGCTGTCGACTGCCATGAACATTTTTATTTAATTTAATATTTTTGTTTATTTTCTCTTCCACATTGCTTCCGTTCTTGGTTTAATTATAATTCTCAAATACTCAGAACGAAGTTCGTCCTTTTTTTCAATTCCAACTATGCTAATTTGCCAAAGGGTGGCTGGCTGGCTGGCTGGCTAGCATGCCAGGACATCGGTAGAAGCGTTGTGGTGGCTGTCGTCGTTGATGTGAAAGTTGTACGTACGTAGAAGTTCTTCTGGTTTGCTGTTGACCTCTTCAAACGACGTAGAAGTGAAATTACTTTTGCTGCAATTCAACAAAGTTAAACCCTTTAATTTGTTCCGACAATTTGCCAAAGTTTTAAATGATTATTTTCTAGCAAACTAATAAAAAAAAACCTGAGAAACATAAAAACAAGTTAAAGAGCTGAATTGTAAAATTGATGCAAAGTTTTTACGGATTATTTTGCAGAATGCCAGCCCCGTTGCTAACGCCCTTTCATTTAATCGCTCTAATGGCTGATGGCCAACATTTCGCAGCTATCATAAATCAATGTTTAATTTGTACAGTTTTCCACTATTCATATCGGTTGAGTGTAATCATTTATTATTACCCGTAACCCAAACCCATCAATTTTCGCCAATTCCTGACAGACATGTCCAAAACACAGACACACGGTCACATCCACGCTCTAGTTCGTACACTTGCATATATACACACACACACATACATGCATACATAGATTTCATTAAATCCGCTCATGTTCACTTTCCGGCCCAAAGGGGGCGCGCAGCAGTGCAAGGCTCTTTGGATTTTAATTCTTTCAATTTATCGATCACGGTTATGTTAAATTTGTCTTTTTTGGTTTTTGGGGCATTAAATTGCCTCCCCCTTTATTATTTGCATGAAAAAGAAAAGAGAATGGGGAAATACGAATAAAATTGTATGGCACAACAAATTAATGAAGAAAAAAAAATACATTTCGTAGAATTTTTTTATTGTGACAACAAAAGACACTTTATTTTTGCGTCGTAGTTGTATCCTTCATGTTGAGATTTATTTAAATGTGATCTGATGGTTTTTCGAGGTTGAAAATTGAATGCTCAAAAATGATGTACGAGTATAACTGAAGCTGATAAGAAAATTGATTCCTTAAAGGATGTTGGGGTATTGGAAACTGGAGAAAGCCTGCCCAAGAGTAAAGTGCTTATAAATCCTGCTCGGTTTTTAGAGCAGGCCCGGGGCCAGCATAAGCTTATGGGGAAAGCTTCATTTAATCAATACAGGATGGGTTATTTAAAATTTTAAATTCGAATGGGCTTTAAAAATCTAATAATTTTTTTTAAATTTCTAAATTTAATTAAATTTCTAAATTTAATTTAATTAAATTAAATTTTTATTCGAAAAATTGAACTTCGTTATTTAATAATAAAACACAATATCACTCATACGGGCTACTATTTATATATTTCTGGCTTAATAATGAAAATGCGAATATTTATCATCAAAAGTGGTTTTATTGTTTTTCAAAGTATTCTCCAGCAAGATTTATACACTTTTGCATGTGCTCAAACCAATTGTCGAAGCACTTTTTCCACTCCGATTGAGACACCTCCAAAACATGATTTTTGAACGATTCAACAGCATCTTCTGGCGACGAAAATCGTTGACCACGCATTTTTTCTTGATGTGCGGCAATAAAAAGAAGTCATTGCGTGCCAAGTCAGGGCTGTACGGCGGATGACCCATCAATTCGACGTTTTGGCCGGTCAAAAAGGCGCTGGTTTGAGTCGATGTTTGAGAGCTCGCATTGTCATGGTGCACAATGATTCGTCTTCTCTTGTTCGTTTTTCGAATTTCTCCGAAGACTTCAGGCAAATAAATTGTGGTGTACTACTCAGAATTGACCGTCCTACGTTGCTCAAGCCGAACAGTCGTCACATGACCAGTTTTGCCGAAGAAACAGGCGACCACTTGCTTCGAAGTGCTTCTTCCACGAACACCTTTCGTTGGATTTGGCTCGTCTTCGAAGAGCCAAACGGTAGTTAGCTTTTTTGTTTCGGGCTCATACGCATAGATCCATGATTCGTCACCTGTGGCGATCTTATAAACGTCTTTTTAAGCTCCCCAATCGTAGTTTTTCAAAATTTCTTTGCACCAAAGACAAGCCTTTTTTTGAGCGATTGTCAAATTGTGCGGGATCCAACGAGAACAAACCTATTTTACGAGGTACGTTCGTACGTTCAGGTGTTCATCCAATATCGAATGTATGCTGGTGGAAGAAATGTCCAAGGATGCCTCTATCTCACGGTATGTCACATGACGATCTTGCATTTTCAATTCGAGCACGACATCAATGTTCTCCGGTCTTTGAGCGAGCGTCGGACACGATTGGTGCTTCATCACCATACAATGATTTAAGTTCATCGATGCACTCTTGTCGTGATAATCCACGTCGAAAGTGGTGAAAAAATGATCGCACGAAAATGTTCACGAGTTAATTCAATTTTTTTTGCCAAATTGATTTTTTCAAGCCACTGTCCTGCAATCCGAGTGTATGCTGGTGGAAGAAATGCCCAAGGATGCCTCTATCTCACGGTATGTCACATGACGATCTTACATTATCAGTTCACGCACGGCATCAAAGTTCTCTGGCTCAACGGCCGTTTTTGGACGACCTTCACGACCTACATCTTTGAGCGAGCGTCAGCCACGATTGAATTCATTAAACCAGTTTTTCACAGTGCTATAGGATGGTTCTTCATTGTCATACAAAGATTTAAGTTCATCGATGCACTCTTGTCGTGCTAGTCCGCATCGTTGTGAAAAATGATCGCATTAAAATGTTCACGAGTTACTTCCATTTTTTTGCCAAATGGATTTTATCAAGTCACTGTAAACAACACAAATGATGGTCGTACGTCAAAACGTTCTGAGTACGTTTTTGCTATAAAATGACAAACTTTCCAATGGAAATGTGAGATGGCGCCAGGCAACACTTGGTGTTGCCTAGGCCAGAAAAGTATAAAGCAACCCTTAATAGTCGGGGTTTTTTTTAGACAAGCGAAAAAATCCGCTTAAACCCCCGCAAGGCGATTTGTTTAAATCATTTTTAAAAATCATTAAACATCTTTATTTACCGAAAATATGTTAGATATACCCGTAAATATTGTTTTATAAAAAACAGATTCAAGAAAATCCAGCGGACTTACGCAAACCATCTTAAAGTATACGTTGAATAACTTTTTTCCTTTAACTTTTAAACTATATCTAGCTTATTTTAAGTAACAAAAAAACTTTTCGTTTTTTCAATAACTGTGTGAAATTTAGCAGAGTTTTGTGGGGAATTTACCGCTTGTCAAATCAAACCCGACTAATAGCTTAAAATATTATGTCTTCACTTTAAAGCGAAAAACATAAATTCATACTTCTTAATCAGTTTAAAAATTATTCTTCTAAATTAAAAAAATATTTTAAAATTTTCCCTTTTATTCATACTTCTTAATCAGTTTAAAAATTATTCTTCTAAATTAAAAAAATGTTTTGAAATTTTCACTTTTGTTCATACTTCGTATGCAGCTTAAAAACTATTCTGCTAAATTAAAAAAAAATATTTTGAAATTTTCACTTTTTATTCAGTTCAAAAGAAAAGGTACCAATTGCCATGTTTAAGGCAAATGGTTTTACTAGATCGTAGTGAGTGTTTTTCAAAATGTTTGTTAATTTTTACACCAAATATGCAACTACTTTTAAATGGACGCCCCTAAATATGCAACGTTTTTTTTGTACTCCGTAGTTTTTTTTAAAGCTAACACTTTATGGCTTAACGTATAAGTTATTAAAATTGTGTGGCTGTAATAATCCTTTGGCAAGCGTAACCTAAAAATGTTAAGATACGTTTTATTTAAATCCTAAAAGTGCACTATATTTTTAAACTAAAAGTGGTTGGTACTAATTTTTCAGTTTTTATGCTGTGGCCAAACTTTAAATGTTGATAAGAAACTTTTGGACATTGCTAGGTACCCCACTACATGAGAATTAATATTAAATATACTATATAACTGACAATAAAAATATCTTTCAATTTAAACAAACGCCTTTATCAATGTAAATGTAGAATTTAATATTATTTCCAAAATACTCGCTCCTGGTTTTCCTAGAATTTAAATATGTTTGCTTTAACTACAAACCTCAGCGCTGCGTCTTGTAAAGTATTTCGCTGAAGGGTAGAAAGTGTTGAACCAAAGTATTCGTGTACGCCTTTTCCAGGTATTTTATCATTCCTAGCCTAGTAGACTAGGACAATTTCCATTATGTTACCAGCGCTCCAGCCCAAAAGTATACTTTAAATATTCTTTGCGAAACTTCTTATTCAGCAATGCCGTTGTTTTTGTACTTATTAAAACTGTTTAATTTAGTGTTCTTAATTTCAAACACGTTTTCTTTTACGTATGCGTGAACTGAACCGGAAAGTATGCGTCGTCTTACAGCTCCGAGGGCTGCGAGTACACGCTAGACCCCTTACTCTTACACACACATACAAACAAGAAGGCATGGTAAAGACTTCATTTACTGGCAAGCGCCAGTGTGCGTGTGAGTGTTTATACATTTTTAAATAATTTCTGTTTTGCAACTTTGTGCAACACCACCAGCCCATACCACCCCCGCCCACCTTAATGTGACAAGGAGGCGGTGGTGTGTAGCTTTGTTAGTTTGTCGAGTCGAGTCAATTTGTCTTTCCATTTGCAACAGCTTGCAATAATAGATGGCTGGCGGAAACAGTAGCAGAAGCTGCTTATAAAGGTATATCCGTGATTCCGTGATCTTATTCAATGGATTTCAATTGTGTAATCGTTCGATCTGTCATATGTTTGAGCATTTATAAATCGATTTAAAGTTTTTGAATAAATCATGCTTCTGAAATAGAAAACAGGTAAAAACGTCTTGCTTGCTTGTTTATTTTCCACAAGAATTTTGTTTTACTAGTCCATCTTATGCTACGTTTTTCTAATATACATGGTATTTTTATAGCATTTATATACCCTCCACCATACAATGGAGGGTATATTAGTTTTGTAATTCTGTCTGTAACACCTTGAAATAATCATCGGAGACCCAACAACAGTGTATATATTCTTGATCCTCGTAAAATTCTAAGACGATCTAGCCATGTTGTCCGGCTGTCCGTCTGTTGAAAACAAGATAGAGCATGCATGAAAATTTGGCACAAACATGTGTAGTTAACTTAGCATGGTTGGTATTGAAAATGGGCTATACAGCTCTTCGGAAAGTTTGTGTTGGAGACCCTCAACCGACACTACCTCATAAAAATTAGTATTTTATTTGGAAATATCCGTCCAGTTTCTTCAGCAAAATCACTGAAATTTTGCAAATAATAATCTCTATATAGGCCAAATCATCTATGTAAAAATGGTTTAGATTGGGCCACCATTTCTTGTACCTCCCATACAAACGGCCTTATGGGCCTTGAGAAATAATATGACTATAACTCACCACAAACTTGACCTATCGAAATCGAATTTTACACATCAAGATTTCTATATACAGCACACTTCTACGCTGAATTCGGTTAAGATCGGAAAAGTCCTACTGGTACCTCCCACAAAAACGGTCTCATGGGTCTTGAAAAATAATATGACAATAACTCACTACAAACTTGACCTATCGAGTTGATTTCTACATAAAGATTTTTATATAGAACACACGTCTGCGCCAAATTCTGTTGAGATCAGAAAAGTCCTACTGGTACCTCCCACACAAACGGTCTCATGGGCTTTGAGAAATAATATGACGATAACTCACCACAAGCTTGAACTATCGAAATGAAATTTTGCACATAAAGATTTCTATATAGAACACACTTCCGCACCGAATTTGGTTTTATTTGGGAATCTGGTGGAGGGTATCCAAAGTTCGGCACAGCCAAACTTAACATTTTTTACTTGCTTACTTTTATTTTTATAAATAAATGACCTGTGGCCAGCCCACCTAACGATTATTATTATTAAATTTGAACTAAGTTACAATTTGTTTTATTTTCCCGTTAAAAACGGGATGATTGAAGTAAAAACGTGGGCCATACCGAACTTTATATTCTCTCCACCGTCCCTACGCAACTAATACGAAAAAAATGGTACGTTTTTTTGGCCCTGCCGGCGTCATTGCGTCTATCCCTAAGCTTAACCAAAACTTAACATTTAGTCTATATTTGGATTCGTAACAGAATTTGCTTCAATTTGAGTTCACATATGTCCATATTGACTATTAATCGCCCGTTATGCCCATGCGGTACGTTTTTTGGGTCACATACTTATAAGCCGAAAAGTTCAGCAACTATGACGTTTTTTTAAGGTTTTTAGTGCGTCCCAATTAACAGCACCTACGAGTATTTTAAACATTGTCCATACACAAAAACATTGTCAAATGACTCAAAAAGGTGTACTTTTTAGCGGGCTAACGTAAGTCACTTAAAGGGAAACTTTTCCTCCTGTCTGATTCGCCCATTTACAAACCTAAACAGCTTATGACCATAAGCTGTCATCGCCATGTTAAAGTATTTTGTGACGGATCCAAATACATAGTAAATTTTGATTTTAATTCACTGGCAAGGTTACTTTGTAATACGACCTTTTGCTGGGGGTGTATTTACTTAGTCATATATCAGTGCAACATTCTAAGACGATCTAGCCATGTCCGCCTGTCTATGCTTCCTCTGAATTTAATCTGCTTCTTAGCAAATACTGCCCATCCATAGAAGTGGTTAAGAGCCGAAAGTTCCGAATGTTGTGCTCCAAAAATACTTCCAAATTGAATCGGATCTAATGATTTTTGCGCAGGCTTATTACAGAACGGATGGCCCTCTTTTAACAAAAACATCACACGACTCGCTCCTCAAGAAAAGCTTTGAATTCGATATAACTTTAAATAAATTTAAATTTAAATAAGCAAATCGAAAAAACATACGGCGCTAGAATGAGACGAGCACGAACCCCGGCCTCCACTTTCGTATCAAACGCCTTTGCCGTTTATGCTATTCCATGGCCAAATTTTAATATATTTTAATTTTTTTTTTAATAGTTTTTATACAAAACTAGAAAAATAAAAAACAAGTACGAGGGCGACCGCAAAAGTAACTGGCCTAACATAAAAAAAACCGTTTTTTTGGAATTATTATTTTTTTTTTCAACATAATCTCCTTCCAACTCAATACACTTCATCAGACGTTTTTCAAGTTTTTTAATTCCATCCGAAAAATAAGATTTTTCAAGACCTTCAAAATATGCCTCAGTTTCAGCAATAACCTCGCTATTGGACGAAAATTTTTTGCTTGATGAAAAAGATTTTTTTTCTAAATGCGGTCGTTTTATCTTGATTTCTTCACTCAACCGATCCAATAATGCTCAATAATATTCACTATTTATAGTTTTTACTTTCTCAAGATAATCAATAATATTATACCCCTTGCATCCCAAAATACTGTGGCCATTACTTTTCCTGCTGACTTAACAGTTTTCGCCTTCTTGGAACCACTTCTACCAGCTTCTATCCATTGTTTTGACTGTTCTTTGCATTCTGGGATGTAGTGATGGATCCATGTTTCATCAACAGTTATGAATCGGCGCAAGAACTCTATTGAATCACGCTTATAAATCGCTAAAAGCTCCTCGGAATTGGTCCAAATGACGATTTTTTCTGGCAAAGTCAACAAACGCGGCACATATCTTGCGGATAGCTTTTTCATGTAAAATACTCCAAACTTGTTTTTCGTGTATTTTAACAATATCAGCAAGTTCTCTGAGCTTTATTCGTCTATCTTTAGTCACTTCATTAAATATTATTCTAATGTGTTCAATAGTAGTTGCAGTTTTCGGTCTTCCAGAGCGTTGTTCATCTTCCGTACTTGAAGTCCCATTTTAAATTGTTGAACCCAGGATTTCACGGTGGAGTATGATGGTGCATTATAACCATAAACAGAATCCAATTCATCTTTGCTTAATTGTGGCGTATAACCTTTCATATAAAAGTGTTTAATTACCGCACGAAACTCTTTATTTTCCATTTTCAAAAATTATAAAACTTGTTTACTTCAATCACCTGTAACAAAGAAAATAATCATTAAATATTTCGGAAATTTTGACAAAAAGTTGCTAATAAAACAGAAAATGTGCCAGGCCAGTTAGTTTTGCGGTCGCCCTCGTATATCCGCACTTGGGGTGGAATACGAGACCTTCTGAATTGAAAGCGCGCACGTTCCCATGAAACCTCCAATTGTAAAAAGAGCTTCGTACTAAGTGGATACAATAACCAGCGTTTACGAGGGCTGCTATTTATATTTGTGACCTTATAATAAAAATGCGAATATTTATCATTAAAAATGGTTTTATTGTTTTTCAAAAAATTCTCCAGCATGATCTTTACACTTTTGCATGCGCTCAAACCAATTGTCGAAGCACCTTTTCCACTCCGCTGGAGACACCTCCAAAACATGGTTTTTGAACGCTTCAACGGCATCTTTTGGCGACGAAAATCGTTGACCACGCATTTTTTTCTTCATATACGGGAATAATATAAAGTCATTGGGTGCCAAGTCAGGGCTGTGACCCATCAATTCGACGTTTTGGCCGGTCGAAAAGGCGCTGGATTGAGCCGATGTGGAGAAGCTCGCATCGTCATGGTGCACAATGATTCGTCTTCTCTTGTTCGTTTTACGAACTTCTCCAAAGACTTAAGGCAAACAAATTGTGGTGTACCACTCAGAATTCTTTCAATTGGAACAGTCGCCACATGACCAGTTTTGCCGAAGAAACAGGCGACAATTTGCTTCGAAGAGCTTCTTCAAGGAACAATTTTCATTGGATTTGGCTTTGCTTCGAAGACCCACACGGTCGATTGCTGTTTTGTTTTGGGCACATACGTATAGATCCATGATTCGTCACCTGTAACGATCTTATAAACGTCTTTTGAAGCACCGCGATCGTATTTTTTCAAAATTTCTTTGCACCAATCGATACGAGCCTTTTTATGAGCGATTGTCAAATTGTGCTGGATCCAACGAGAACAAACCTTTTTTACGGCCATTTACTGTGACTTTGAAGCCACAAAATCTAATGCGATTCATGCTTCCAATTTTTTGGCTGGGTTCTTATGGGTACATGCTATATGCAGCCCACGCTCTGTTCGAACACCGCATGTCATCAAAGCTGTTAAATCAATAATTCACAGAAATTGCTCCGAAAACAGAAAATCATGACCCGTGAGATAAATATCACGCAAAGTCTTTGAGCCGAATCATTTAAAAAGACTTGGGGCTTTCAAACGATGTTCCGGACATTTATTGACAGCAGCTTTAAAAAAATAGGATTAAAAATGCAAACGTCTTCTGTTGAAGCACGCTGAAATATACGCACAGAAATATTTTGTTCACCGATGAAAATTTTTTTACCGTTCAGGAAAAACTTAACAAGCAAAATGATAGAGTGTATGCGCGGTCATCAAAGGAAGCATCTGAACTGATCCCAAGGGTGGAAAAGGGTCATCACAGAGCTTCAGTCATGGTTTAGTGGAGTGTCTCTCACGATGGGGTCACTGACCTGCATTTCTGCGAACAAGAAGTCAATAAATCGGCCAAAGTTTACCAATAAACCGTTTTGGAAGCTGTTGTGAAGCCTCTTAACAATTCCCTGTTCCAAAACCAGCCATGGACATTCCAGCAGGATTCTGCGCCGGCCCATAAGGCTAAAACGTCCCAGGCCTGGCTTCAAATCATTTTGCCAGCGTTCATTTCCTCTGAAGAATGGCCCTCAGGCACCTCCAGATTTGAATCATTGGATTACAAATTGTGGACGGTTTTAGAGGACAAGGTTTGTCACAAAAGATACCCCAACATTGGATCTCTTAAGACTGATTTAGTTCGAGCTGTGGCCAATTTTCCAATGGACGAGGTTCGTGCAGCTATTGACGATTGGCCAGTGCGACTTAAAGCGTGTATAAAGGCAAAAGGCGGACAGTTTGAATAAGTAGATTCTTTTACATCAATAAATATATTAAAAAATATTTGGTCCAAAAACATTCAGTACTTTTTATTTTACAGCATAAAACGTGTGTAACAGTATTTATGTCCCTTCTAAGTACATACGAGTATGCTTGGAACACACTAGGTCCTATGAGCCTATGATTTTTACAAGAACTGTTACAACTCAGGTAAAAATATACAACGTTGGAAAGATGACAGGACATTCTTCATCATTTTGTACAAAAACGAGAGAAAGAGTTCCAGAATTGGGTTACAATTGGCAGTTGAAAACAAAATTTTTCAACAAAAAAATAAATTTTTACTTCTTTTGGCTGTAACTTCCACAATTTTTATTCGATTTATATAAATGCATTTCTTACCAAATAATATTGCCCATTTTAAAGTGAATCGTATAAGAATTGAGGAAGGTTTAGGCAAATTAATAAAAAAAAAGTCCGAAAAATTTCATTGTCACGATATCTCGTAAACTTTACGTAAGTGAGCAAAACGGACACGGACAATTCAGATTCAGGAGATCGTTTTACATAAGGATCAGCTAGTTTCGTCCAAAGGAGGTTTTTGTAGCAGAACAGTGTTATTGGTAAAAAAGTACCATGAAATTCATAATTCATTGGTTGTTATCACCATTACTCGTAGTTGTGGCGACCAATATTTTTACCGGATTATTGCAGCTACCATCTTATGGTAAGTCGAACCATGTAATCATTAATACAATGAAATATTGATGATTGCAATGGAAAGTTTGTTTATACAAACGAATATTTGTAGTTCGGATTGATTTCCAATTGTTTTTTAACTCTGTGTGTGTATATTCTTCAGGAAGCATCTGTTACAAAAACCCACAATCATATTATGCATTTGTAGCATACGATCCTCTCACACAACCACATTGTGATCTCACTCAACCGTTTTATTAACCCCCACAATCATATTTTGATTTCCAGCACCATAAAAAACATACGCATGGTAAGTTTTGTCCCAATGGACAAATGTTTTACAATTTTTGCTGGAAATATAAAAGCATCACGCAATTAAACATTAGGCGTGTTCTTCTGGAACTCGCTTATAAAACTAGTAATTGTGATAAGGCGTTAACTTTAAAACTTTACGAGACATTTTTTAAATATTCAAGAACTGATTGGCTTTACGCATCATAAACGCTTCTTTTGAAAAATTTTAATTTGCTGATAAAAAATTGTTTACTAAAGGGTGGTTAAATTTGAAGGGCCGATGTAGAGTTTGAATAAAACACAAATTATTTGGGAAAATATTGTCATTTATTTTTATTCTGATAATAGTGGTATGGTCCAATTATGTATGGAACCAAATATCGGTCAAATGGCCGCCGCGACCTCGGCGAATTACCTCCATCCGATGGTCCAAATTTTCGACGACGCTGAGGCATAATTGAGGTTCTATGCCGTTAATGTGCCGCATTATCTCATCCTTTAGCTCTTGAATTGTTGTTGGCTTATCGACGTATACCTTTTCTTTCAAATAACCCCAAAGAAAGAAGTCCAACGGTATCAAATCACATGATCTTGGCGGCCAATTTACATCGCCACGACGTGAGATAACACGGTCATTGAATTTCTCGCGCATAAGAGCCATTGTTTCGTTAGCTGTGTGGCAAGTGGCACCGTTCTGTTGAAACCACATATCTTCCACATCCATATCTTTCAATTCGGGCCATAAAAAGTTTGTTATCATCCCACGATAACGAACACGATTTACAGTAACTGCCTGACCGGCCTCATTTTGGAAAAAATACGGCCCGATGATGCCGCCAGCCCATAAACCGCACCAAACAGTCACTCTTTGTGGATGCATTGTTTTTCCGACAATCACTCTTGGATTATCATTCGCCCAAATGCGGCAATTCTGCTTATTGACGAATCCACTGAGGTGAAAGTGTGCCTCATCACTGAAGATGATTTTCTTCGAAATTTGACCATCCACTGTTGCCATTTCTGCCATCCTTCTCGCTTGTGTTTCTTCTCCATGGTTTAAATTGAGTTAGTCTGAAATTGAGAAATATCAAATGAAATGCAGAAAAAAACTTAACGTTTAGGCGTGGTTCACATTCAACATCGGCCCTTAAAATTTAACCACCCTTTATAAGCGAGTAATAATCGAGCTCGCTTAAACTCGCTATAGGTTTTTTTGGAATAACTTTCTTCCCAAAAACAAACAGGTTTTAACGCAAATTGTCTATAGTTTTCTGTAAACAAAATCATTTTTATATTTTTGTATAATGGTGTGAAGTTAACGCGTTAGCAACCTCCTAAGCGAGTTACCATTTTTTAATCTCATAGCACCAAATGATCCTGAAATTTAGCATGACGGTGGCAGAATCAGCCTAGGACAAAAAAGTTTTTTTAAGGAACTAAAGGTACCTCGGGAAAAAGTAAACATTTTGGATTATTTACATAATTTTTGGTTATAGAATAATAGTTAAAATGGTTACTATTAGTTGGGACTTAATTCCCAAAAAAAATGCACAGAAGGCCCAAAGAAACAAAAGAAAATTTTGTCAAATAATAAAAAACCTGGTAACAATTGGGAACATCCATTTTTCCTTTAGTTTCCATGAAAAACGTAGCAGACATTTCGGGTGCTGCTGTCGCTTTTTAGATAACTTCTTTTTGTTGTTGTTTAAAATTTACATAAACAAAATATACATACCTCATTTCCCCTTCTTGGGCATCGAAACAAAGAAAAGAGAGAGCAGAAACAGCAAAAACCGACAAACCCGAATGAAAATTTTCCTAACGCAAAACGCTCCAACGCACACCAAAAACTTGGCAGTTTTCAAAGAATTTCCCATTTTATATTTAATTGTGTGTTGCCACCAAATGTACACAACAATTTCGAAAATGTTTTCATTTACTTTATTGAATATTCTTTTATGTAGTTGCGCTTGGATACCCCGAACACCCCCAGCGTAGTTTCGCAGAAGCATGTGAACAAAGAAAAAGTTAAAGCGATATGGGTGGGGAGGCTAAAAAAACTTCCATGATACGAGTTTACTGCGAATGAGAATGACAACATAACGAAAACTCCTTAAAAAAAAGAAAAAATATTAATTGAAAATAAATTTAAAATACTAAGTAAGAAAAATAATAATAAAATCTTAAAAATAAAATTTACAAAAAATAACCAATGCCCCGAGTGAGGCTCGAACTCACGACCTTAAGATTATGAGACTTACGCGCTGCCTACTGCGCCATCGAGGCATTTTGTCCGTCGTGTGCCTAACGGCAGTTTTCCAGCGGCCGTTTATATACACGCACACACACACACTCAATCGCTAATCGCTGTCTTTTCTCATATGGCTTTGCGCACGATCTGTTTGTTGTTGTTTGCTACTGATTCTAATTCTGTTTGCGTTTCTTTCTTATCTTTTCATTGTCGTTTTCTTCTGTTTGCGGCGAATCGGTCACTTTCAGGTGGTTGAACGTATCTACAAGCGAGTATGTATGCATGTCTTATATGCTACAGTCAAGTTGTGCTATGACGCACTCTGGTTGCGGTAACTGTTCGTTTATAACGAAGTGTGTCGTTTAAAAGAAACTGAAGACGCTTACACTGAAAGAAAAATCTTCATCAGACTAATGAATTGTTACGTTGGGTCAGTGTAATTTTTCATAGGGTCTATACCATCCACCATTGACTGGAGTTTATTCCAATATTTGCAACACCTCGCAATATTTTTATTTGTACAGGGTGTGCCATATAAAATTTTCAATTTCATTCGGCTGTAAAAAAATACTGAATTTTTTACAAATTTCTGGTTTTATTGGAAAGTTTGAACTTTGTCATTTAATAATGGATGACAATACCTCTTCTATGACTATCATAACTGGATCGGCAGCATCTCATCCGAGAGCAACCCAATTTTAATTACATTTTCGATTGTTTTGGGTCGAATCTCTTTAAAAGCAACTTCGATTTCTTGTTTCAACGCTTCAATCTCTTAATGCTTTGCGTAAGATTTATTCCTAATGGCTCCCGATAGAAAATAATCCAAAGGGCTTAAAATAACGGCTCCGAGGCCACCAATTGACATCACAATATCGGCTGATTATTCGATTTTCAAAACCAGTGCGTAAAATATCGATAATCGCGTTGGCTCTCTTGAATTTTTGGAAACAAAAATTTGTTGAGCATGGCGCTCAAACGCTCAACGTTGATGATAACGACGGCTCCTTGCTAATTTTCGAAGAAAAATGGCCCAATGATAGCGCCAGACCAATTTCCACTCCAAACAGTGACTTATTGGCTATAGTCATGTGTGGGTTCTCTGAACCCCATATAAGACAATTTTTGACTATTGATATAGTCGCCGAGATGAAAATGAGCTTTCTCTGAAAAACGATTTTTCTGTAAAATTGCACATCTCCTCTTAAACAATCATCGGCCCATTAAGCGACGCGAAAACGCAGCTGATGATCATAAAACTTTAGTTCTTGGACCAATTGAATTATGCAATTCTAAACACCGAGTTTTTTTTGCGAAATTTTTCTCAAAGAAGTGCGAGAAATATTCACTTCCTGAAAACGATGACGAGTTGATGTTGATGGATGATCTTGGACTTTCTCAGCCCCAGCAGCAATGTTTTCGATTAAACGCACTGGACTAGAATTACTTGGATTGGTTTGTCCAATAACGATCCGTTGTCAAAAACTCGCTTCACAATTTGACGCACAATCTAAACTGAAGGCCGATCAATTCTCGAAAATTTACCACATAAATCTGTAAGTAGTTTAATTTGCGTTAAAGATTCGCTTCATTTAGAAGAAAGTTTTTTAATATTTCTAATTGATGATCGAGCGTATTGCGTTCCATTTCGCAAATGTCAAACATGAACCTGAAAATGAAAATATATGCTATAATACCTTTCAAAGTAAGCGGTCCATTACGGACACCACTACGTGATAAAAAACCAAAAAAGGCCCGTGTCTCCTAGTTAAAAACTTTTCTTAAGGACCCCCAAAGATTTGGGGAATCGGTGCCATTTGAGCAAAAAAAAGTGATCGTTTTCTCAGTCTCATATCTTACAAACCGTTCGGAATTTTGATTTACTCTCTGAGGTAGGCTCTATCACAATTATGTGTGAAGCAAACTATTGGAGAAATGCTCGCCAAGACTTCGGGGACATACCCCTATCTGATGGACCATATTTTCATAATATGTCAAATTATCTCATCCTTTAGCTCTTGAATTGATCTTGGCTAATTGCCGTACCCTTTTTTTTAAATACGAGGGTTGCTATTTATATTTCCTGACAATACTAGTGCAAACTGCAACTTCCACTGGAAACATTGACATTTTTAGCATAAATTCACTTAGAACTTTTTGTCATTTGAGGACGAATTGTTTGGATCTATGCATATGAACCCGAAACAAAACAGCAATCGACCGTATGGGTCTTTCAATTCGAGCCAAATCCAACAAAAGTTGTTAGTCGAAGAAGTACGAGTACATCGAAGCAAATGATTGCGTTTTTTTCGGTCTAACCGACCATGTTTCCACAGTGCCTTAAGTGGAACGTAAGGCGGTCAATTCTGAGTGGTATACAAATATCAGTTTGACAACAGTGTTCGAAGAAATGAGTAAAGATAATAAGAGAAGACGGATCATTTTGCATCACGATAATGCGAGCTCTCACACATTAGCTGAAACGAAGAGCTATTTAACCACTCAAGATGTCGAATTGATGGGCCATCCACCGTACAGCCCTGATTTGGCACCCAGTGACTTCTTTTATTTATCTAGCATTAAGAAAAAAATGCGTGGTCAACGTTTTTCATCGCCCGAAGCAGCTGTTGAAGCGTTCAAAAATCATGTTTCGGGGGTATCTCAATCGGAGTGGAAAAAGTGCATCGAATATTGGATTGTGCGCATGCAAAATGTATTGATCTTGAAGAAGAATATTTTGAAAAACAATAAAATTATTGTGTATTTATTGTCGGACCCGAAATATAAATAACAAGCCTCGTGTAGATGATTGCGTTGGATGTGTGACATGTGGCCCCGTCTTGTTGGATACAAATCGTCGTCTATGGGATTCTCTTGAATTTTTGGAAACAAAAATTCGTTGAGCGTGGCGCGGTAATACTCACCGTTGACGGCAACAGCGGGTCTTTGCTCAATTTCGAAGAAAAATGGCCCACTGATGCCGCCAACCCAAAATACACACCAAACAGTGGTATTTTGTGATTGCATCGGCTTCTCAATAGTTACGTGTGGATTCTCTGAACCCCATATGCCGTGATGAAAATTAGCTTTCTCTGAAAAACGATTTTGCTGCAAAATTCCTCATCTTCTGCCTAACAATATAATTATACAGCCCATTGGTCGAAGCGAAAACGAAGCGGATGTTCATGATACTTTAGTTCTTGGACTAATTGAACGTTGTAAGTCTTCATACCGCGGTTTTTATCCAAAATTCTCCTCAAAGATGGGCTAGAAATGTTCACTTCCTGAGAACGATGAGGATTAGATGTTAATGGATGTTCTTGGACATTCTCAGCCACAGAGGTAATGTTTTCGATTTAACGCACTGGACGTGAACGTAATCGGGTTGGTTTGTCCAATAACAATCCATTTTCATGAACTTGCTTCACAAATTGACGCACAAACTGGACTGAAGGTCGAACTCTTCTCGAAATTTTTCCACGTAAATTTCTTACAGTTTGCGTTAAAGATTCGCTACTACTTTGGAAGTAAGTTTTTAATATTTCCAATTAATGATCGAGCGTATTGCGTTCCATTTCGCAAATGTCAAACATAAACCTGAAAATAAAAATAAATGTTATTACTTATGTACCTTTCAAAGTAATCGGTAGTTCAAATACACAATGCAACGCGAAAAAAATATAACCATATACGGACCAAAAAAAGTTTCCCAAAAAAGTCCCAGTTTTGCCCAAAATCAAGCACTTTTTTCTGGGCCCTAAAGGTTTGCTGCCTCGGTGCCAATTTTGAAAGAAAGTGAAGATTTTCTCAGGCTCATATTTTGCAAACCGTTCGGAATTTTGATTTACTTTCTGAGGCAGGATCTATGACAATTATGTGTGAAGCAAACTATCGAAACAAATGCTCGCCAAGACTTCGGTGGCATACCGCTATCTGATGGACCATAGTTTCAATGACTCGGAGACATAATGGAGTTCAATGTCGCTAATGTGTCAAATTATCTCATCCTTTAGCACTTGAATTGATCTTTGCTAATTGCCTTACACTTTTTCTATAAGATACTCGTATTCTCCAAAAAAAAATTACGGCCAGGACGCGAGATAACTCGGCCGGCCATTGAATAACTCGCGCAAAAGATCCATTATTTCGTTGGCTGTGTGGCTAGTGGCACGTTCCTGTTGGAACCACATATTGTCAAGGCTCATTTCCTCAATTCCTGGTCTTAAGCAGTCCGTTGTTTTTCCAATTTCTTTCCTGTTGGAACCACATATTGTCAAAGCTCATTTCCTCAATTCCTGGTCTTAAGAAGTCCGTTGTCATCTCGCGATATCGAACAGCATCCACGGTAACTGTTTGGCCCGACCTTATTTTCGAAGAAGTACGGCCTACTGACGCCGCCAGCCCATAAACCGCACCAAACTGTCACTATTTGTGGCTTTTCAACAGTCACTCGTGGACTCCCATTTGCCCAAATCGGGCAATTATGCTTGTTAACAAATCCACTGAGGTGAAATTGTGCCTCGTCGCTGAAGAGGCACAATTTTTCTTTTTCGGTGGGTACACATTTTTCAAAACAATATTTTTTTTTCAAATAAAATTGAGGATATATTAAACCATTTTCAATTTCTTTCGTGTTTTTGTTTAATTTTTTGCAGGAATAACATTTAAATTATGTTTGGTATGTTAGTAAATGATATTTGAAGCTTAAGATTTTTTTTCCAATTTAGGACGACATGTGTGTTTTGTTTAATAAAGAATATTGGCCTAGTCGTGAGTAATTAGTCCGCTTTTATTTTGTTCATTCTGTATTCTCAATTGTGTTTTGTAAAAAAAGGCATAATTTATTTAAGTTTTACGTCACTGAAATCCTTAATCCGATGATCGAAAACAATTGAAATTCTCTTTGATCCGATTTTTACTTTAAATTTTTATAAGAATTTTAATAGATCTAAAGCCGAAATTCATACGCAAATAAGGGATTCATTCAAATATCTTAGCCAAAAAGTTTTAAATTAAAAAATAAATTATTTATTTCATTCAATACTTAAATAGGATGCCGATAAAAGTGTATATTTTAATTTGATTGATATTCGAATTAACGTCATTTTGCATACTGAGATATCTTCATTATCTGTGGAGAAACCATTGCATAAATAAAGATCGTGAGTGAAGTGTCAAAAATTCTGGCTTGGATACATGCAATCTAGAGGCCCAAAAGAAGACCGTTATGGTGGAAAAAATGCTAGGAATTGTAAATATGGTCATATGTAGGTATGAGTACCCCTATAAATAAAACTTTACAAGGAAGTCAAAAAGAGAATGCGATACGCCAAAATAGGCCCTCGGAGCCCATGAAACAAAAGGTACTTAAGATCTGTTTATTGAAAACAAATCTAGGGTTCAAAAAGAAGGCCGTTATGGTTAAAAAAGCTACGAATTGTAAATAAGGACATATGTATGTATGAGTACCCTAATTAAAGAAATTTTAACAACGATTTCAAAAATGTTTTAATTTCCAAGAGAATGCCCCACGTTATCATGGACTTTCGGAGCCCATTAAACAGAACAAATGGTCTTAACGTCTGTTTATAGAAAGCAAATTGAGTCTGGCTTTATTTTAAAGCTAAAGAGTTGAAAGTGTATCATTATTTTCTAATGAACAGCACTGCTTCGCTGGCAGTTCTTACATGCAATCCAACTTTTGATGATTTGTTTCAATATGTGCTATGTTAATTAATAGCGTTTCAAATGTTGTCCAAAAGTCCCTCCAAAGAAGTTACCTTGTTAGCTTCGACTAGAGACTTGAAGCACCCCCCAAAGAATAAAGGCGTGTCAATTCTTGTGATCTCAGCGGTCAATCGATAATAGAGCGCCGTGGGATGACATAATCGACAAATTTGTGCTTCAAATAATAATAAAGTGATAAGATTGTTAGCGTAGGCTGAGGACTTTACGTAGGTCCAGAGAAATTCGAATAGTCATAAGTGGCATGAGCGCGACGTCCAGTTAATGAAGGCTTTCCGTAAGATAAACTAATTTCAAAACTCCCAGCGTTTTGTTGCTTTAAATCACTGTAAGTTTTTATAAATTTAATAGTAGCGTTGTCACAGTTGACTAGAAGAGTTACAACATTTAAATAACAACTGCATCTCTGTCCGATTTACTTTCTAGATTTAAATGTATACTTTTTGCGTTCGCATCAGCATTTTCTAGTTTTTACGCGTTCGGGGTCGTTCTTTTTTTCAAGCTCTTGCATTCCATGCAATGGCCAGAATTCAAACTTGTCATTCATTCACTCTAGACTCAGCGTTCCAAAGAATTGTTGTGTCATGAAATTCCATGAATTCTTGTATCACGCACACGTTTGCTACTTTCTGACAAGTTTCAGAAATTGCATTGCAATTGCGTTGAAGCATTTCTCAAGAAATATATTTTTGTGTTGAACAATTCAACAAATAGATTGCAAATTTCATATCTAGTTTAAAGCATTACGAAATTGTGTGCAATAAATAAGTGAAGTGACAAAAAGAATAAATAACTTAACAATCAACGTTTTTTATAGTTCAGCATGTGCTGCAAACTGTTTTCAAATATGTATAGTATCCTATAAAATTCTTCGCCAAACTAAATTTTGATTAAAGTAATCAAAACTAACTCGCGTTTTCGATCTTCAAAAATAGTAATTTAAAAAAATCTTAATCTTAAATATCTGAAGTGAACTAAAAAATCAAGTGTTTGAACTCAAATATTAAATGATTGACCCCGTTGTCATCATAACCGTATCCTACTGTACTGCGACGTTATTTTTTTCTCTATGATAATACAAGTGTATGAAAGTTTGGTTAAGATGACAATATCTCATAATTTATATTCATTATTCAATTTTATTTAGAACATATAAACAAACATACATAAAAAAAATATTATTCCGATTTATTGTTCCACATTTATGCAACTGCCTAACACTGTGCTGCTACTTAATACACTATTAGTTACTCTATTTTTAAAACGCTCTCTCTTTCTCTCTCATTTTAGGTACGTATTTAGTTTATAATTCGTGGACGTGTCATAGCCTCGATGGCGCAGTAGGCAGCGCGTAAGTCTCATAATCTTAAGGTCGTGAGTTCGAGCCTCACTCGGGGCAATTGATTTTTTTCTGTTATTTGATTTTTGTTTCTAAACATATTTTTAATTATTTTGTTGGCCTATATTATACGAGTATATACAGTATAACCTCTTTAATCCAGACAGTCTCGATGTTTGTCCGGATTACTGAATTGTCCGAAACAGTGCAATTTTTTTAACTCGGTTATTTTTATTAATTTTATTTTAAAATAAGTTATTTACAAACAAAAAACATTTAATTAATTTCATAAAAATCAACAGAACCGAAATTAAACAATGTCAGTTTCTAAAAAATGTTCCGTTTTTACAAAAAAAAAAAAAAAAATTTATCGACCCATTTCTTCAATATTATTTTCAAAATATAATTATCCTTTTAAGGTTTGGGACCCTTTTTTCATTATTATTTTTTAGATTTAATATCAACTAATGTGGATTTTGAGACATTATATTGTTCACCCACTTCTCTGATGGATTTTCCACTCTTTCTTTATAAAAAAGAAAAACATTTAATTTATTTTCATAAAAACCAACCGAACCGAAATTAAAAAATGTTAGTCTCTAAAATATAAACTAATTTTGGGGAAAAAATGTTCCGTTTTTTAAAAACAAATTTTAAAATTTTTTTTAACAACCCATTTTACCAATATTAGTTTCAAAATATAATGTACCTCATCCTTTCCAGGTTTGGGACCCTTTTTTATTATCATTTTTAAGATTTAATATCAACTAATGTGGATTTTGAGACATTAAATTGTTCACCCACTTGTCTGGTGGATTTTCCACTCTCAATCGAGTCCAATATTTTACATTTTTCAGACAATGTTAAAATTTTGTGATGTTTAGTGGTTGGTACGATTTTACACGTCTTATCTTCTCGCAGGTTTTAATACGTACTAACTAATAGTTTCACAAAATATAATCCGTCTTACTAACATATTCTATCGTTTGTACGAGTATTGTTGTTGGGAAAATAAAGTACAAAAGCGGTGAAAGAAACAATATTAGAAACATCTTTAGTTATAAATCTAAAATATAAAAAAACAGAAATGGAAAAACATAAGAATGATTTATGTTTTATGCACTATCAATATCAACGATGGTCTTAAATAATGATGTAAGGTGAAATTTTTTTAATTAAAAACAACTTGGCAGCTTAAAGGACATTTTTAATATTCTGGAATTTAATTAAATTTCACTAAAATATTTATAAAATTTCATTAAAATATATTTAAACTTTTTTATCTTTTTTCAAATTTTAACAAAGTATTACAAAATATTTTAAAATTCTTTAAAAGTCTTTTTAAAATTATTTCACAATATTAGAAACACCATTAATTATAACTTGATAATATAAAAAATAACAAAATTCAAAAACATTAGTACGAGATCTGTCTTCTGTATCTTTCAAAATCAACAACAGACTAATGATCAAGTGGAGAAATTTTATTTAAAATAACTAGTCATATTTAAAAAATTTTAAATAGTGCTGGAATTTAAAAAAAATGTTTTTTAACTATTTTTAAAATGTTTCTAAAATTTGTTTTAAATTTTTCAAATGTTAACGAATTATACCAAAATATTACAGAATATTTTTATGTAGACATTTTTTCAATGCTTAAAAAAATTTATAATTTAAAAAAATTTAATGAAATGTTGTATTGAAGCTCGAATTCAAAATATCATCAATAGAGAAAGGGACCAAAGGGCAAAAAAATCAATTTTCACGTTTTTTTTTGATGTCCGAGTGACATCTGAGAATCGAATGAGACCGATCCCATGCCCCAAAAGTGTTCCCTCCCATAGATATGCGCGTTTTATGAAAGTTGTGGTACACCTAAGATACGCGTATTTAAATCTTTAAAATGGTCCTCCTGAACAAAACTGGTTTTTACCCTTAGGTCCCTTTCTATTTTGCGCGTCACATATACAAAAAAGGTTGAAGAAAAAACAACAAATCAAAGTTAGTAAACTATTTTTAAAATTTGTTTCCCTTTTTTAAAATTTTAACAAAATATTTTTATCTACAAAATTGTTTAATGCTTTTCGAAACTTATTTCACAATTAAAAAATAATAATTCACAATTAAAAACTTAATTGAGAAAAGAGTGAACTGTACCCTTGAAAGTTGTTTTAAGATTTTATTTTTCAAATCCTTTTTTTTAAATACATGACTTTTCCAACTTGCTTCATAGTTATATGAAATGCCACATTGCTCCCATCAAGCACCATCTGTTAATGGACTACTGTAAAATTTTGAAAAAGTTCCGTCGTTAAGTTTGTGTTTAACAGCTGTTCAAAACATACAACCTCGTGGATTCTTTTCAAAATGGAAAAAATTGAATTTCGAATGCTCATTAAACATTATTTTTTGCAGAGAACAACTGTCAATCAAACCAAGGAAAAACTTGACAAATAATATAGGGATTTTGCACCATCGATAAAAAAGTGGTGACTTTCGTTGTGGTCGCACAAGTACAAATGACGCTGACGGACGACAAATTGAGGTCAGTACACCCAAAAAGGTCCAAATAATCCACTATAATGAGTTGGCCGATTAAATAGTAAAAGTGCGTGAGATTGTTGATGCCTTACGCATTTTAAAAGGCAGTGTGGTTTCGAATTAAACGATCAGTTGGGTTTAAGAAAGCTGTCTGCAAGATGTCTGCCGCGTTTGCTCTCAATTCACCATAAGCGTAATCGTGTGACAACTTCGAAGGATTGTTTGGAGTTATTTAACCGCAATTCGAATGAGTTTTTGTTTGGCGTTTTTTAACTGTGGACGAAACATGGATCCATTACAACACTCCGGAGACCAAGCAGCAGTCCAAACAATAGGTTTCCCCTGGTAAACCGATTCCGAAAAAGGCCAACATGACTTTGTCGACCAATAAATTGATTGCAACAGTTTTTTGGGATGCACGCGGGATAATCCACATCGATTACCTTCAAAAGGGAAAAACAATAAAAAGCGAATATTATGCCAACTTAATGGACCAATTTAACGAGGATTTAAAGTAAAACAACTCCATGTGGCCAAGAAAAAAGTAAATTTTCATCAAGATAAGGCACGGGTCTCAATGTCAAAATTGCATGAATTGGGTTACAAAATTGTACCTCATCCGCCATATTCTCCGAATTTAGCCCTCAGTGAATATTTCCTATTCCCAAACCAAAAGAAATGGCTCCGTGAAAAGAGATTCAGCTTCAACGATTAAATTATTGATCAAACTATTATAGACTTCGAAAAATCCTATGTTTTGGAAGGAATACAAAGGAAACGTTGGACTAAGTGTATTAAGCTAAAAGAAGATTATGTGGAAAAATATTTTTTTCAAAAAAACTGTGTTTTTTCAAAAAGTCACGGAATTGTTGATATGCCCTCTTCAGGCCGAATGCAAAAATTAAAATTACGTAAGCCCTCTTATATATAAAAAAATTTTAAATGCCTTAAAAAACAAAATTGTTTTTCAAATATTTGAGTTGTGGTGGTCTTGCACAAAATGGTATATTGAGGTACTCAAAAATGTTTTACAACAAACTTTCTCAATGCTCTGTCGGATCAAAGCATTCGAACTAAAACTGCCGAAAATGTAAATGACTTTGTCTGACTGCATTTCGTACAGCCTCGATGGCGCAGTAGGCAGCGCGTAAGTCTCATAATCTTAAGGTCGTGAGTTCGAGCCTCACTCGGGGCAGTGATTTTTTGAAAATGAAAGCAGTTTCTATCTAGGCTGGGATTATTATATATGAACTTTGAGCTTCTTCCAAATTTTATCCAGTAGAATTTGAAGAATGATGCATGTGCTTTTGATTTAGTTCGATTAATTATTTGCATTGTAGAGATTATATCCGATATTGATGGTAAAATTTCATACCATAATACTTCAATCTGTTGTGTGATTTTTCCAAAATGTTTAGTTTTAAATTTGAAGAAATTTCAAAAAGATTGTCTGTGAGTGCCACTTCTTTATTCTGTGGGTTCTCTTATGTAAACGATTTTTCTTAGTCTAAATCTTTTTTAATTGTTTCAGTGAGACTTAAAACTCTATCGTGCTCACTGATTCATTACTCGTATGTTTCCCAGATATTAGGCGAAAATTATAACCACTTTAAAGGCAATGTCACCGGCTGCCAGAATATTAAAAAAAAATCAGTATCTGCATCATTGTCCTTAAAATCTACTTGGCAACAACGATCCGATTTAATGGCATTTACTACCGCATACATACATAAAAAAATATTATTCCGAAATATTGTTCCACATTTATGCAACTGCCTAACACTGTGCTGCTTCTTAATACAATATTAGTTATTCTATTTTTAAAACGCTCTCTCTTTCTCTCTCATTTTAGGTACTTGTTTAGTTTATATTTCGTGGACGTATCATAGCCTCGATGGCGCAGTAGGCAGCGCGTAAGTCTCATAATCTTAAGGTCGTGAGTTCGAGCCTCACTCGGGGCAGTAGTTTTTTGAAAATGGAGGAAGTTTTCTAGGCTGGCTTATTATATAAGAACTTTGATTTGAATTTGAAAGAAATTTTATCCAATGGAATTTTGAAAAATGATTCTTAAGTCTATGTGCCTTTGATTAAGTTCGATTAATTATTCCCATTGTTGAGATAATACCGATTATTGATGGTCAAAGTTCATACTACAGTAGTTAAATCTGTTGCGGTTTTTCAAAAATATTTAAACTGTTTAGTTCTGAATTTAAAGAAGTCTCAAATAGATTGTCTGTCAGTGCCACTTCTTATTTCGGTGGGTTCTCTTATGTAAACGATTTGTCTTAGTCTGAATCTTTTTTAATTGTTTCAGTGAGACTTAAAACTCTATCGTGCACAGCTCACTAATTCAACATAAGTTCCCCAGATTTTAGGGGAACTAAGGGCTGCTTAGGGAACTAAGTAAAACCACAATGAAAGCAATGTCAGCTGTTGATAGGATATTTAAAACAAATCAGCAGAATAACAGCATCATTGTCCTTAAAGTCTACTTAAAAAGTCCAATCCGATTAAATTGCATTTACTATCGCTGGGCCCCATAGCCTCGATGGCGCAGTAGGCAGCGCGTAAGTCTCATAATCTTAAGGTCGTGAGTTCGAGCCTCACTCGGGGCAGTAGTTTTTTTTATTAAAAAACAATAAAATATTGAAGTTATTTTTCTTATAGACTGAGAAAGCTTGCAGTTTTAGTACTCCACGTAAAAAAATGTTAAGTACAAACAATTTGTTTGCTTAATATGAAAACTTGTTAAACCACACTATTTTCGTCTTTTTGAATAGTCTCCTTAATCCTGTAGTCTAAGTAATTACTCCTTACTACATTAAATCCACTCTGATTGAAACATTGGATTTAATTCAAAATAATTAAAGTCATAGCCAATATATTTCTTCAATGTTATGGTTAATTTGAAAAAGAAAAACAACAATGGTCTCGAACCAAAATCAAAACTATTGTAATCTGATTTAAACACTGGATTTGATTCAAAATAATTAAAATCAGAGCCAAAATATTTAATCAAATTTTTATGTTGATCTGAAAAGACACAACAATGGTTTCGACCCAAAATAAAAAGTGTTTAAATCAAAAAATATAATTGAAACCGATTTCACGGTGACCCCAGGTGCAAGTCTTGCTTTTGATATAAATCATTTATTTATTATGTGGAAATACTTGTTTCTATTCCTAGTCAAAGATGGACCTACCTAGGATTTATATAGCCTCGATGGCGCAGTAGGCAGCGCGTAAGTCTCATAATCTTAAGGTCGTGAGTTCGAGCCTCACTCGGGGCAATGATTTTTTTTGATCATATTTAATTTTCTTAAGCGTTTTGAGGTAATGGAAAGTTATACTAAAAATCTAGAAACTTCTGAACTAAAACAATTCTCATTATAAAAAAATCATTAATTTTTCGATTGGCAGCGCGTAAGTCTCATAATCTTAAGGTCGTGAGTTCGAGCCTCACTCGGGGCAATGACTTTTTTGGATCATATTTAATTTTCTTAAGCGTTTTGAGGTAATGGAAAGTTATACTAAAAATCTAGAAACTTCTGAACTAAACATAATTCTCATTATTAAAAAGTGATAAATTTTTCGATTGTCGCAGTTGGAAGCGTGTAAGTCTCATAAATATAAAGTCCTAGTTTCAAGCCACCCTGGAGGCAGTGCGTTATATAGGTTACACACCAAATTTTTCTTAAAGATTTCCGACAATAGAACTTTATCTGAATTATTAAGTTTTTCAATTCAATTTCATTTATTCTCAAATCAATTTTTGTTTTACATTACAGACTACTTAGTAAATATATATATTTCCTAGCATACTTTGTATTTTTCTAGGAATATCTTATTATATTCTTATAAAATAAATTTGTGGCAAGGCCAGACCATTTTGTCATTCGTTTTTTTTTAATTTATCTGTCCAGTCATTATATGAATGGCTATAAATTTCATATTGGTTTTCTTCAGAACTACCAAAGTCCTTAGAATTGCAAAATCATTGATTTTGAACGATTTATAGCCTCGATGGCGCAGTAGGCAGCGCGTAAGTCTCATAATCTTAAGGTCGTGAGTTCGAGCCTCACTCGGGGCAGTGACTTTTTGAACTTCAATTCGAGAGTTTTTCAATTGAAATCTGAAAACTTACAGTTATATGAATTATTGATGTATAAACAATTGCGCATATTTGAAAGCCTAACCATGCCCCTTCTAGAGACAACCATATAAATAACACAGCTGAGGAAAAAGAAAAATTAAACTAGATGGATTTAAAACTCATATGACTTTTTCCTCAAATATATACTTATAATTTGGCTATTCCGTCATATTGTCAGTAAAATGTTGCACACAAGTATGACGGTAGTGAATTCCATGGCACGTTCAAGTTATTTCATGCAGGTGTACCATTCCGTTCACCTATATGTGTTCGCTTAAAATTTTCAAGAAATTACAAGCCGTTATATTGAAATCTGGCGATTAGAAACATTAATACCATATAAACTACAGGATAAAAATATAAGGTCCAGCCGAAATTTCCGTTACCATTCTATTGTCTCCCACACAAATCATAGTTTTCCCGGAATTACATTTAAACCTATATAACGGTTATACCGACCGATTTGCTAGCGGGCAGCATTACAATGTTAATGTGTTAAGCCACTACCACTGAAAACAATTATTTTGTTTATGAATAGCAAGTACTTATTTGTAAATTCAAACTAATGCAATTGGTAATGAGTGGTCGTGACATGGCAATGTTAAATGTAATGAGTAGTAAGTCTTTATTTTAGGTTTTTAAAATAATACAAAGGGTAATGAGTAGAGATTACCTGGTAATGTATATAGTTATGAGTTGTACTTTCTCGCTTTCTGCTGTCAGTGAATTTTAGGTGCAATTGAGTACTTACATGTTTCATTGTTATAGTAGTTTGTGGTCGATATAGCCTTGCCAAACAACATTACATATGTGAAGGCCTACGGACTCCCCATAGATTATATACGAGGGTGACCGCAAAAGTAACTGGCCTAACATAAAAAGAACCGTTTTTTTTTTGGAATTATTATTATTTATTTTTCAACATAATCTCCTTCCAACTCAGTACACTTCATCAAACGTTTTTCAAGTTTTTTAATTCCATCCGAAAAATAAGATTTTTCAAGACCTTCAAAATATGCCTCAGTTTCAGCAATAACTTTTTTTTTTAAATTTGGAAACAAGAAATAATCAGAAGGAGCTAAATCTGAACTATATGGTGGATGCGGAGCAATTTCAAATCGTAGTTCGAACAGTTTTTGTTGAGTTAAAAATGCAGTGTGTGAAGGAGCATTATCTTGATGAAAAAGAACTTTTTTTGTTCTAAATGCGGTCGTTTTATCTTGATTTCTTCACTCAACCGATCCAATAATGCACAATAATATTCACTATTTATAGTTTGTCCTTTCTCAAGATAATCAATAAATATTATACCCCTTGCATCCCAAAATACTGTGGCCATTACTTTTCCTGCTGACTTAACAGTTTTCGCCTTCTTGGGAGCACTTTTACCAGCTTCTATCCATTGTTTTGACTGTTCTTTGCATTCTGGGATGTAGTGATGGATCCATGTTTCATCAACAGTTATGAATCGGCGCAAGAACTCTATTGGATTACGCTGATAAATCGCTAAAAGCTCCTCGGAATTGGTCCAACCGACGATTTTTTGGGGCAAAGTCAACAAACGCGGCACCCTTCTTGCGGATAGCTTTTTCATGTGGAGTTCATAATGTAAAATACTCCAAACTTGTTTTTCGTGTATTTTAACAATATCAGCAAGTTCTCTGAGCTTTATTCGTCTATCGTTAGTCACTTCATTAAATATTTTTCTAATGTTTTCAATAGTAGTAGCAGTTTTCGCTCTTCCAGAGCGTTGTTCATCTTCCGTACTTGAACGACCCATTTTAAATTGTTGAACCCAGGATTTTACGGTGGAGTATGATGGAACAGAATCCAATTCATCTTAGATTAAATGTGGCGTATAACCTTTCATATAAAAGTGTTTAATTACCGCACGAAACTCTTTATTTTCCATTTTGCAAAAATTATAAAACTTCTTTACTTCAATCACCTGTAACAAAGAAAATAATCATTAAATATTTCGGAAATTTTGACAGATGGCTTATAAAAGATTGCTTTTGAAAAACAAAAAAAAGTTGCTAGTAAAACAGAAAATGTGCCAGGCCAGTTAGTTTTGCGGTCGCCCTCGTATATTCTGAATTCTTAGATGGACTAGCCACGTCTGTCTGTGGAAAGCAAACTACAGGTCACACTATTAAAGCTAAGTAGCTGAAGTTTTGCAGAAGCATGTTAATGGACTGAAAAGGTTGCGGCTGAAAATGGACCAGAGGTAAAAACATTTTCCCCACACAAGGACTGAGCCTACCTCTGGAAAAATCAACAACCCTGAACTTAAAAAGACGATAACTTATGATATATTAAAGGTATCAGTATGATATTTGGCACGTATGATGTTGGCATATGTAGATCTCTCGATTTTCGAAAAGTGGAAGGTGCCACGCCCTCTTAAAAAAGGACTAAAGTTATGTACCGATCGTTATACAATTTTAACTGAATTAAATCAATGACTAGGAAATTATTATAAACTATGTTATGGGAATGTTGGACAAGGGGCGTGGCACCGCCCACACAACCCTGAACTTCAAAAGACAATGTCTCGTGAAGTATGAGATTTATGACGAAAATATTTGGAACATGCGATGCTAGCGTGAATAGAAACACATCCTAGTGGAAAAGTGAGGCGTGCCACGCCCTATTAAAAAAAACAAATTAATGGCTAAAGTAAAAAGGCGAACGTTATTACAAATTTTAAAGAATGGAATCATTAATAAATTTGTTATTAAATACTACAGGGTGGAGCGCGGTAATTGTCCTCTTTGGGAATGAAATAAACAAATTATGAATCTTAGAAAAAGTTATTTTATATTTCAATTTTTAGATTACATGTTTTTAAATAGTGTATCAGGCAAATGGTGACCTTCGTTGTCCACACACTGCTGCATACGCTTTCTGAAGTTTTGATAAACTCTAACAAGCATGTCGACTGGTATTCTGCCTATTTCAGCCTCAATATTGTTGATTAGGTCTTCCGAGGTGTTGGGATGGTTGATATACACATTCGACTTCTGGTAACTCCAAATTAAAAAATCGCATGGTGAGCGTGCCGGCCAGTTCACATCACCCCTCAAAGAGAAAATACGTCAAGGGAACATTTGCCTCAAACAATTCATGGTAACCCTCGCTGTATGCGCAGTGCCACCATCCTGTTGGAACCATGAATCCTCTATTTGCATTGCCACAAGAGTTGGCTGAAAAAAAAACCTGTATCATAGTCAAGTAGCGTTCGGAGTTCATAGTTACGGCAAGACGGTTATCCTGGAAAAAGCAAGGGCCAATGATGCCTACTCGTGATTTGGTGCACCACACTGTGAAGCGAATGAAGTTACCAAATGAAGTTACCGAATTTACAATTGATTGCCGTCCAGGAACACGACCGCGTGGGGCGACGGCGAATCGTTGCATGTGAAACAGGTATATAAGCGTCGGCCCGTTTGAACTTAATTTTTCCACATGTTGAACGTTTCTCCGTTGGAATTTAGACCTACGATCTTCTCGTAGCTATTCCGATTTGCTACTTACTGGAGCACAAAAGCAAATTGAGTCTTAACAAAGTATAGCACTTACTGTTTATTGAAAATTTGAAAGCCTTTCGAACAATCCTTTCTCTAGAATAGATTTAAGAAATTTTATCGGATCCTTCTAAATGAAAATAAGAAGGATCTGTCTAACTGATAAAAATAAGGCCTTTGAAGCAAAACCTCAAGGAATGAGAATACACTTAAGTACAACAACTAGAAAAAAGTATGGTTGGGACAACAATATTCGAAGAGCAGCATACTATTGTTGGGTAGGTATATGGTTGTTGTACAACAATATTATGATCCTCACAACAATGGTATGGCTTAAATAGAACCATACTACGATCCTGACAACCATACTATGATCCTCACAACAAAAGTATGATTCACACATAACCATACTATGATCCCAACAACCATAGTATAATTAACACTCAACCATACTATGAACCTCAAACCATACTATGATCCTCACAACAATAGTATGATTTACACATAACCATACTATGATCACCACAACTATAGTATTATTCACACTCAACCATACTATGATGTTTCACATGCAACCATAGCATGGTTCTCATAACCATAGTACGATTCCCACGCGACCATGTTATGATCCCTACAGCCATAGTATGATGAATCCCAAAATTATATATTAGAATTGGGTAAAGTTGTCAACAATAGTTTTGAATAATGAAAATTATTTAAAAATACATTAATTTCAAATAATAGGTGTGATTTACTTAACAGTAGAAAAAAATCAGTTTAAAAAACGTAAGCGTTTTTATTAAAAATATTTCAGTTTAACACAGCCAAAGGAGTTTGTGGGAAAAATTTAATTTCCATATAAAAAGTACTATTATTGGATTTGATCCGTAACAATAACCTTGTTCTAAAAAGCACATTCAAATGAAGAAAAACTGCAATCATACGGTATGATAGCCGTAATCGTATTATTGTTAACATAAAACCAAAAAAACAATACTTTTGTCGCACCAACCATATTTATATTAGTGCTACAACTATATTTTAATTTTTTAATTTGGCAACAATACTATTATTACATTTCAACAATCATAATATTGCGGCAATCATACTCTTCAAATTCAAAAGACAAAACTATGGTTGCGACGAACATACTTTTATTGCGATAAACATTATATTATTGCCGTGACCATATAGTAACCATATTTTATCTCGGCGTGAATTCTTTTAAGCGGGCCTCCTTAGAGAAGAAACATAAGAATTTGTGCTGGATCATTTATGATGTATAAAACAGGCCTTCTTTGCACGCAGAGAAAAGAAATGGTTACTATATGGTCACGGCAACAATAGTATGTTCTCTGCAGTAAAAGTATGGTCGTCGCAACCATAGTATTGTTTTTTGAATTTCATTTTGACAATAGTATAATTGCGGCAATATTATTATTGTTGAAATGTAACAAAAGTATTGTTGCCAAATTTAAAAATGAAAATATGGTTGTAGCAACAATATAAATATGGTTGGTGGCACAAAAGTATTGTTTTCATGGGTTTTATGTTAACAATAACATTATTACGGCAATCATACCGGCAAAACCTTAATTTTTTTTTTTAATTTGACAATGTTATTTTTACGATTCTTACGCAACAATAGTAATAAAAAATATTTTTTTGAAAAAAAAACTACGGATAAATATAACTAAAATATTTTTAATAATTGATTTTTTTTACCGATATTGTTACATAACTTACTTAATAAAATACTTTATTGTTGAATAACAACGTATTCCAGTCTTTACAAACAATTTTGGTAATCATAGTATGGTTGTGCGTAAGTCATACTATGGTTGTGAGGATCATACTATGGTTGCACGTTAAACAAACTATGGTTATAAGGATCATAATATGGTTGTGGAGATCATAGTATGGTTGAATGTGAATAATAATATGGTTGTGTGGATCATAGTATGGTTGAATGTGAATAATAATATGGTTGTGAGGACCATAATATTGTTATGCGGATCATAGTATGGTGGCGTGTGAACCAAACTATTGTTGTGATGATCATAATATTGTTGGGCCACAACCATATAACCAACAATAGTATGGTGCTCTTCGAATATTGTTACCCCAACCATACTTTTTTTCTGCGTGTGTGTGTATGCCTGTTTTAAAATGGCATTAAAAATGTGTGTTGGATCGGAAAATCAGGCCTTATGAAAGGTCTTTGAGGAGAAGGTCTCACGTTTTTCAGCTGGGCATACAGATATTTCTGCACTTAATTTCGTAAATCGATTTTCCTGTAGCCCGCATACTCTAAGTAGTAATAAGTAGGATCTGTATGGCTAGGAGTATATTCGTCTCGTATAAACCGCCTGAAATTTATTTATTCGTTTTTTCAAACCTTCTTACGTGATTCCACTTGACACTATTACCTGTCATAAACCCAGTAAAATTTCATGATCTTCGTTAATAAATTTGTTACACTTTTATTGCAAGCGCTTCCAACGAAGAAACGATTTTATCGAATCCCTTATGCTCTTTGTGGCATTTAACGATTTTGGTCTTCATGTGGTGCTCTACATTTTCTCTTTTTTATGGTTCCGTCCATCATCTAAATTAACTTCATAATAAATTCTCTGTCATGTTGGTTCCGTGTTCGAGAAATTGCAAACATTTTTCTTCCACCCATGCCCAACAGCAACTCTTGGCCTAAGTCGCATATTACACAGTATATATAAGTATATAGATATATACTATGTACTAGGTACGTGCATAGTTAGGGTTGTATGTCAAAGCTATATACATTGTGGACATAATAGTATCCTCTAAAAACACTAATGTTGTAGTTTTTATTTCTTTATGTGTGGAAGAATACAACACATGAAAAAATTCCTATAACCTATTTCCGTTTAATAATTGGCATATTTGATTGACAGTTTCTTTAATGTGTTGGCAATTTTATAAATAATGACGGTAATTAAATGTTTTATTATAGACCCTTTAGAATGCGAAGACAATCCGCTAATGGAAAAGTTCCATTGTTGAGAAAATTATGTCGTGTAGTTAAAAGTAAAAACATCTTTCTTTTACTAGTGAGGTTATTATGAAATCCATGTCGAATCCAATGTGTCGTCACTTAAAATATTGCCTTTTTTATGGCACACGTTATTGTAACTCTTTCTGGTTAACCGGCGCAGAGAATCACAGCGTCCGTCCTTCTCTACGCTAAAGCTTAATTTTGAAATACAAAGGCCCCCACTCATAGATGTCCAGACGGGGTATTGTAATATGGGAGCAAGAACTAGAAAATTGCAAGTAGAAGCAGTCAAATACAGTCGCTTGCATCAGATTTATAAGAGGTTCGAGATAGAAGATCACCCGTTGCGTAAATGCCCTTTCTCGTTAAAGGACGGTGAAAGTACCTGCTGAGTTATTGCTTGAAGATCTGAAAGGAGTAATCCTCTTGCTTAATATTCGAGTGCTAAGATTATAAAATAGTCTGTTGCGACTCATGGGGCGGCTTTCTACAGAACTTAAAGTGTAATTCATCAAAGATAGGATACAATCTTAATGGACCCTGCAGCATACTCCAAGCGTTTTTTTTACTGCTTTTAGATATTAAGCTTGATATGGAAGTAGCCTAAAGGAAGTAACCAAATTACTTAAAAATAATAATTTTTTCAAGGTAGGGATACACATTTTACCTAGAGCCTGAGAAAACCTAATATACTAAGAAAAGAAGTATGGTTGGGTGCCAATATTTAAAGAATATCTTTCTTTTTTGTATTACACTCAACTTGACTATGATTCCCACAACCATAGTTAAATTCCCCACTAGCATGGTATGATTCACACGCAACCATGTTATGATCCTCGGAACAATAGTATGACCTCAATCGACCATACTATGATGCCCAAAACTTTTACACACAGTGTGTGAGGGTGTCCGCCGGGAAGGTAAACATAAGTCTTGACAGTTCATATTTAGCAGTCGTAAAGTAGAGACGTGGCAAACTTATTATGAAAAAGAATTCGTTAAGCCAACGTGTTTTAATCGTTAAAACATTTAATCCAAATCAATCATCGATTACTGTGACGATGAGAAAGTTACGTGTCATTTTTGGGAGAAACAACGTGCCAACAAAACGAACTTATCATGGTGCAGTGAATGATTTCAAAGAAAGAAGGTCTGTAGCTGATAGGCCCAAGCATGGACCACATCGTACTGCAAGATTGGCAGAAAACATTACTGCTCCTCAAGAAAGTGTTCAAAACAATCCATCAACCTCAATTTGATGCCTTGCTCAGAGGCTTCGTCTTCAAAGAACAACTTTGGCCACAATTTTGCACAATGATTTGTATTTGTTTCCATTTAAGATTTAGTTGACACATGAGCTTCTTCCACAAAACCATTTACGCCGCCGGACATATGCCAATAGGATGCTACAGCTCGCCCATGACAACCCGGATTTTTATGAAAAAATCATAATGAGTGACGAGGCACATTTTTATTTAAATGAATAAGTGAATAAACAGAATAGTCGGTTCTGGGCTATGGAAAACCCTCAAATTATTTATTGCATCCATTAAAAGTGGCAGTCTGGTTTGCAATTTGATCAGGAGGAATCAATGGACCTTACTTCTATGAAAATGAAAACGGCGTAACGGTAACTGTACGTTGGGAGCGATATCGTGATATGATTGAAAACTTTTTAACGCCAGAACTTCATGCTTTGGACATGATTAACATGTGGTATGAACAAGACGGTGCCACAACGCATGCAGCCAGGATTACACGGGAATTACTGCGAGACCTCTTTCGACAACAAGTTATTTTAAGAAATGGTGATGTTGATTGGTCTCCACGGTCTCCTGATTTGACTGTTCCGGACTTCTTTTTGTGGGGATATCTACTTAGTAGGGACATAAATACTGTTACACACGTTTACTGCTGTAAAATAAAAAGTACTGAATGTTTTTGGATCAAATGTTTTTTAATATATTTATTGATGTATTTTGTATCTAAAAAGAATCTACTTATTCGAAATGTCCGCCTTTTGCCTTCACACACGCCCTAAGTCGCACTGGCCAATCGTCAATATCTGCACGAATCTTGTTCATTGGAAAATTGGCCACAGCTTGAACCAAAGCAGTCTTAAGAGATCCAATGTTGGGGTAACTTTTGTGACAAATCTTGTCCTCTAAAACCGTCCACAATTTGTAATCCAATGGGTTCAAATCTGGACTGCCTGAGGGCCATTCTTCAGAGGAAATGAACGCTGGCAAATTGTCCATGTCCATGGCTGGTTTTGGAACATGAAATTGTTAAGAGGCTTCACAACAGCTTCCAAAACGGTTTCTTGGCAAACTTTGGCAGATGTTTTGACTCCTTGTTCGCAGAAATGCAGGTCAGTGACCCCATCGTAAGAGACACCCCACCAAACCATGACTGAAGATGGGTGATGACCCTTTTCCACCCTTGGGATCAGTTCAGATGCTTCCTTAGATGACCGCGCATACACTCTATCATTTTGCTTGTTAAATTTTTCCTGAACGTGCTTTACTAAAAGACGTTTGCATTTTTAATCCTAATTTTTTAAAGCTGCAATCAATAAATTTCCGGTACGTCGTTTGAAAGCCCCAAGTCCCAAGTCTTTTTTAATGATTCGACTCATGGACTTTTGCGTGATATTCATCTCACGGGCCATGATTTTCTGTTTTCGGAGCGGATCTCTGTGAATTCTTGATTTAACGGCTTTGATGACTTGCGGTGTTCGAACAGAGCGTGGGCGGCCCGACCGGTGGCGGTCTTTTACATCTCCAGTCTCCTCAAACAGTTGTATGCATCAGTAGACGAGCTTTCTTAGAGATCGCACTATAAGAGTTGTTGTAGATGGGTTCTTATCCAACAAACATAGGCTTACTGCAGGAGTACCACAGGGCTCTGTCCTTTCTCCCTCTTTATTTTTAATTTTCATTGATGATCTGTTGGGTCAGACCGTGAATCCAATCTACTCCTTTCACGCAGAAAAAAAGTATGGTTGGAGTGACAATATTCGAAGAGGATCATACTATTGTTGGGTATATGGTTATGACACAACAATATTATGATCCTCACAACAATAGTATGATTCACACATAACCATACTATGATCCCCACAACCATAGTATGATTCACACATAACCATACTATGATCCCCACAACCATAGTATGATCCTCACAACCATAGTATGTTTCTCATACAACCATAGTATGATCCTCACAACCATAGTATGATTCACACGCAACCATACTATGATCCCCACAACCATAGTATGATTCACACTCAACCATACTATGATCCCCAAAATTATTTATTAGGATTGGTTATTGTTGTTATTCAAAAATAGAGGTTTTTATTAAATTGTTTTTATTAAATTAAATTGCATTACTATTAGTTCATAGCCAGAATTGAAGCCATGTTATTATTAAACATTTCATTCAAGAAACAAAAATATATATTTCAACGGTCAAAAATACTTTAAGTTGCCAGCAGGGGTGAATGCTACTTCACCATCCGTAGACAACAAGTAACGAATGTGATTAAACCATGATCAATGCCTATATACTTAAGTGCAGGCAGATTTTAAATAAACGAGAACCAGTCGTTATTAGAGTATTTCACCGATCAAACTAAACACAATAAAAATCCCTCGAACTACCTTCCGATTGTTGTTGTCTTTTTTAATGGACAGCAACCATTCACTGTATCGTGTGTGTATGTGTTTTTTTTGTATATCAAAAAAACATACGCACACACATACATGTGTGCTCTACAAAACGTGTTTTGTTATGTTCATACTCACAACCATACTGTATGATTGCCGTAATCATATTTTTGTTAACGTTCATTTTAAACAACAATACTTTTGTTGCACCAACCATGTTTATATGGTTGCTACAACCATATTTTCATTTCTAACTTTGGCAATAATACTATTGTTACATTTCAACAATAGCAATATTGTTGCAATAATACTATTGTCAAAATGAAATTCAAAAAATAATACTATGGTTGCGACGAACATGCTTTTATTGGAGAGAACATATTATTGTTGCGGTGACCATAGTGTAACCATATTTTTTCTCTGAGTGTTGCGGATGACAATAACCTATGTCATTCATATTCATTCGACCGTAGGCCGAGTCTTCAAGATATTGAAGACAAAAGGCGAATTATGGATGAGACACTTGGCCGGGATTTACTGGCCATTTCCGAATGGGGTCGATTGAATAGAGTAGATTTTAATGCGCGTAAGACACAGTGCTGCTTGTTGTCTCACAAGCTATTCGCTGACCCAACAATGTCGCCAATTTCTATCGATGGTACGGATATTGAACAATCAGAAGCTCTTGATGTTCTGGGCATGAAAATACAATGTGACGCTCGTTGGGCGAGACATGTATTCGAAGTGTCGAAAGAAGCACTCAAGTGCATAGGCTTTTTAAAGCGGTGCAAGAAATATTTCACTCTTTCTGATCTTTTCAATATCTATACAACTTACATCAGGCCGAAGATGGAATACAACTCCATCTGGGCAGGTGCTCCAAAATCATCCTTGGAGCTACGTGTTTAAAGGAGAGCGATGGTGCTGATAGGTGACAGTAGGGTATCCAACTCTATTGTTTCCCTTGAGCATCGTCGGAACGTGGGTTGCGTGACGCTGTTCTATCGTTACTTTCATTGTGTGTGTTCATCAGACATCCGTCGCCTTATTCCTGACGTGAGGATGTTCGGCAGGGATACGCGACTTTCTAGGAATTCACACCCGTTTGTTATCGATTGGCCAGTTGACCGCACTATACACTACAGATCAAATTCGTTTTTCGCTCGTACAGTCCGTATGTGGAATCGACTTCCGGCAAATGTGTTTCCCACTAATTGCGACATCCAGAAGTTCAAGACAAGTGTCAATAAATATTATTCCCTCTTTCCCCCCTCCGAGCCTTTACTTTCCACTCGCCAACGCAATGCACCGCATGTATAGGGGGCATCCCCTGAGTGTTGGTTATTTAAAAAAAAAAAAAATTTTAGCATCCTTATTTTTTCCAGTGTATACCTTGGATAAAAAGTAATAAGTTTAAATGTCTAGAGCTGAATATTTACGTACATACATATGTATAGACTTCCGCTTTGCACATGTATAAGCGGGGTTAAGCAAAGTAAACATTGCGTGTATGCCATGCAACACACACACACACATACGTACAGATTATGAGTGTATGTGCCTTAAATAATATATACACAGTAGCCATAGACACCAATGCTTCCTGTTTACATAAAATTATAAAAAAAAACACACACGAGATGAACGTGTACATAAACATTAACGTGAATAGAAACAAAAACTGCATTGTCGTTAGCGCTGTCGTCGTCGTCATCGGCATCGTCATAAATGTCAATACGAGTATTTTTATGAATATAATACGAGTACTCACTGCTGCGAAGCAACATAGTCCGTTATCATAAACGTCTAACGGTGTGTGATGGTAGTGGTGTGCGAGTAGTCCTCGTCCATGTTTTCGTAATCGTAGTTGTACGATAACTTAGTCGTCGTTGTCGTCATTGCCATCGCTAGCATCGTCGGATATGTTGTGTTGTTATAGTTGTTGTATTATGTGGAAATATTCACATATTCATACAACACTTACATACATACGTACGTGTACATAACATGCATTCTACTGGAATATGTAGTGTCGTTGTGTGTGTGTGTGTGAATGTCTGTGTTTTATTACTTGTTTCCACACACACGCTCTCATCAAAATTTCTGCTCATAGTGAATTGTAAAAAAAGATTGCATTTTTTTGTACATGCGATAAAAATGCCCCAGTACAAGCGAATAACCCACCAGGCAACAGCGGCGACAACGAACGATATCACCACAAAAAATTACATTCATAAAAATTTCAACGTTTTTTGAACGTAAATTTTGATTCTGTTTTTTTTTTGCTTCGCACATATTTGCGCGTTTGTGGTGTGAACAGCTGCAGTTTTAGTGGAAATTAGTACAATTAGGCGGGCTTCGAGTGAAGTAGTGATAGCAAAGGCTGTTATTTCAAATGGTCGTGTGTTATGTGAAAGCACATGTACGTATGATTGATATTAATTTGAGTGCAAGGGGAGGCGTATTATTACGATGGTCATAAGTATCAAGTATACGCCATGGGGTTTGTTGTTATAACATTTAAAATGCGCTCCACATTTCCAGGTCACAATTAAACTCTACAGTCGGGGAAATATCTCTGACATTTCCTCACGGGGCTGACCGCGGTGTCACACAACTATTACACAAAAAAATTAGATTACAGAAGGTTAAGTTCAGCCGAATCTTTGGTACGAGGGTTGCTGTTTATATTTCGGGTCCGGCAATAACACACAATAATTTATCATTATTGTTTTACAAAATATTCTCCTTTAAGATCAATACACTTTTGTATGCGCACAAACCAATTTTCGAAGCACTTTTTCCACTCCGATTGAGACACCTCCAAAACATGATTTTTGAACGCTTTAAAAGCTGCTTTGGGCAATGAAAAACGTTGACTACGCATTTTTTCTTGATGCTAGGAAATAAGAAGAAGTCATTGGGTGGCAAATCAGGGCTGAACGGTAGATGGCCCATCAGTTCGACATCTTGAGTGATGTGTGAGAGCTCGCATTGTCGTGATGCGAAAAGATCCGTCTTCTCTTATTAGCTTTCCTTATTTCTTCGAACCCTGTTGGCAAACAGGTGGTTGTCTACCACTCAGAACTGACCGTCCAACGTTCTACTAAAGGCACTGTGGCAACATGGCCGGTTATACCGAAAAAAACGCAATCATTTGCTTCGATGTACTTCGTCAGGATTTCACATGACGGCCTTGCTTAAATCAGTTCACCTACAGCATCGACGGTTTCTGGCAAAGTGACCGTAGTTGGACGTTCTTCACGAAATTCATCCTGGAGCGAACGGCGTCCGAGACTGAACTCTTGGTACCAGCGATTAACAGTGGTTTTTTATAATGCTTCATCGCCAAAAGTCGAAACAAGTTGATTTAAAAGCTCTTGTCTCGATAACCCACGCCTAAAATCGTTGAAAATCATCGCACGAAAATGTTCACGGAATAATTCCATTTTTTGACTGAGATGAATTTTTCAACACGCTGCAAACAAATCAATTCGCCCTCAAATGACAAAACCTTCTGAGTGAAGTTATCGTAAAAAATGTCAAAGTTTCCAATTTGCATCTGGGAACACTAGTATTGTCAGGACCCGAAATATAAATAGCAACCCTCGTATTCTTCACTATCGAGGGAATACTCGAAAAAAACATTTTGGTTAAGTTCAGCCAGGCCGGATCTTATGTACCCTCCACTATAGTCCCATCGTTATATGGTGCGCGCTGGCGAGTGTTCGACACAGACCTGGAGCATCGACCACTCAACAACACTTTACGCTCCAGCCTGATGAATTTCTACATAGAGTCGCACGCAGAATCTAATTGACCTATCAGTAAGACTGATTGAACTATCAGACCATCCGCTTTCCTATCGCGTCTCAGTGTGGACCTTTGAGCGACATAAATTTTTGCTCGAAAAAATTATCTCTACTGCCAAAGCGCATTTTCATCTTGGCAACAGCCGCATTTGAGAATTTTAATACACGCACTTAATCGTCGGGAAGCCAATGCTGAGAGGCCAATTCTTTTTTGAAATGCTTCTGGAAACTCCGCCTCAGCAAACGATGCGCGCTACGAACGCATTATAACGGCATGATAAACGATTTTTCTCTTGGTCGGAGATTAAAGGCATGGAATTAGACCGATTGTTTGTTTTACAAGATGCACCATTAAGAACCGATGTTATGTCTATAAACCATTAAGTTAAGACCCTAAGGGTGAGCATCGAGCAAGCCACTGGTGAGATGGAACCAGAAAAAGCCACCAAAGTTTTGGAAAACTACGTTGACAGGATGTGAATGAATGAATGAATTTGTGTTCCATATTTAATGAGTGTGTTTTCTTTAAAAAAAATCTATAACATCGAACAAATATTTTTTATAACGACACTTGGATTTGAGTTAATCTTTTTAACAACGAACTAAGTAAAGTTAGGTCAGCCGTTGGGAACAAATCGTGTTAGCTCTCCAGAACTAATAATATGTTTCAAATGCCATCGTCATATCTCTCATAAGTCATGCGATCTTGTCTTTTTAAGTTGAAGATTTTGTGGGCAGTACCACGCCCCCTCATCCAATATGACCATAACTTAGTCTATAATATTTTTCTAGTCATTGATTCGATTCTATTAAAATTTTATATCAATCGGTCCATTACTTTGGCTGCGGTGTGTTGCGGTTCATGCCCACATCGTATAATCCAAATATGATCATCATGAGATATTGACTTTCTTACACGCAGAGAAAAGATATGGTTACTATATGGTCACGGCAACAATAGTATGTTCTCTGCAGTAAAAGTATGGTCGTCGCAACCATAGTATGGTTTTTTGAATTTCATTTTGACAAAAGTATGATTGCGGCAATATTAATTTTGTTGAAATTTAACATAGGTATTGTTGCCAAATTTAAAAATGAAAATATGGTTGTAGCAACAATATAAATATGGTTGGTGGGACAAAAGTATTGCTTTCATGGATTTTATGTTAACAATAATATGATTACGGCAATCATACCGGAAAAACCTTAATTTTTTTTAATTTTACAATGTTATTTTTACGATTCTTACGCAATAATAGTAATAAAAAATAATTTTTTTCAAAAAAATACGGATTAGTATAACTAAAATATTTTTAATAAATGAATTTTTTTACTGTTAAATACATCACTCCTGCTGTTACATAACTTACTTAACAAAACTCTTTATTGTTGACTAACAACGTATTCCAGTCTTTACAAACAATTTTGGGGATCATAGTATGGTTGTGCGTAAGTCATACTATGGTTGTGAGGATCATACTATGGTTGTGAGAATCATACTATGGTTGTACGTTAAACATACTATGGTTATGAGGATCGTAATATGGTTGTGGTGATCATAGTATGGTTGCGTGTGAATGATTATATTGTTGTGAGGACCATAATATTGTTATGGGGATCATAGTATGGTTGTGTGTGAACCGTACTATTGTTGTGTTGATCATAATATTGTCTGCGTGTACTTTACGGTTGTGTGGTTGTTGCTACACCCACTTGCCGAATCACATCGTATTGTCCCTTACCATTATGTGTTCTATACCAACATAATATGTTCCAAATAATATCGTCATATCTCTAAAAGTTCATCACATATGGCCTGTTCACTTTCAGGGTTGTGTGAACGGTACCACGCCCCCTTGTTATATCTCATGGTAATGAACCTTACAAATATTACCAGGCCGTCCTTATCAAAATGTGGGAATCCCGTAACGATCGGAGTTGATTGTAAAGTTATATAGGCGAAAAATCTAAAAAATACTGCAATTAAAGGATGGTTAAATTTTAAGGGTCGATGCCATTTCTTACCACCATTCTGACCATTGATGACGTTTGGAATGGTTTAGAGGCTTTAGTTCTTGAGTCAATTGCATCTTGTAAGCGTGTAAATGCAAGCCTTTAAGCATTATGTTCATCAACGACGAGCGTGAGAGGTGCAATTGTAAGCACGACAACGAGTCGAGGTGAACGGCTCTTCAGCCACTCTATAGCGAGCTGTACGATCATGCACTGGTGTTTTCACATCTCCTACAGACCCAGTTTGGTAAAATTTTTGCACGATTTTTCCGATTGTACGCACATTTGAACGATTAAACTGACCGAAAAATCACGAAGTGCACGATATGCATTTTGATTTGAACGCCCATTTCCACAATAAGCCTGAATAACTTTAACGCGTTACTCGTTCAAATTGAGATAGTCTGAAATTCAGAAATATCAAATGAAATGCAGAAAAAAACTTGACATTTAGGTCTGATTCACATTCAACATCGGCCCTTAAAATTTAACCACCCTTTATAAAGATTTTATCCAAAGGTTGACTTAGTCCTTTTTTGGTGAAAATTTTTATCTCTTCATCGATCTGGCTCATTTTCAAAATCAACCGTTGCAGTCCATCAACACAAGTTTGTGCAATATTTCAGCCTTTTCGCTACAACAGTGTGACATGTAGTTTGCTTTCCACAGACAGATATCATCTTAGAATTTACGACGACTCAGAATACTCTATGGGGCTTCCGACCAGTAATTCGAGTTGTTGCAAGTTTTTTTTTTTTGATGTGGACAAAATCTGAGCATCGAATGAGACCGATCCATGCCCCAAAAGTGCTCCCTCCCAGAGATATGGGCGTTTTATGAAAGTGAAGTCGACGATTCTAAGCGCAAATAGAAAGGGACCTAATCTTTAAAATGGCTCTCCTGAACAAAACTGGTTTTTAACCTTAGGTCCCTTTCTATTGTGCGCGTCACATATGATTTTTATTTTTTACCAAAAACTCGAAATGGCGAACTGAGAAAAATAATTTGAAAAAATCATTAGGTCATTTTAAAAAAAATTGTTTAAAATCCAAAATTATTCATTACTCTTTGTCTTAGCTGCTTATATTAAGTAGTACTAGCATTACTGAGTATTGCATTTCCATGGCATTAACACCACTATATCATGTAAAGACATGTTAAGAAAAGAATAACAAGCGGAATTTTGTTGTTTAGTTCATCCGGATTTCTAAATGATATTAATTCAATTTTTTTCCTCGAATATTTTTTATGAATATTGTATAATTTAGGATCAGGTAATTGTGCTTTTTGTGGCATTACACTTTTTTGTAAGACCGAAATTGTGTTTTAAACTGTTTTTCTGTTTAAATAGACATTTCAAGGGCATCTTTCCATAGGCCAGCTTAAGTTCGCTTAGGATTGGGCATAATAGAATTTAATCAATGTTTGCCTGTATTCGTATTTATGGGCCATACCCTATGTCAATAAAATCACTTCCAAACCAAATAAAACGTATGAAATTTATTTAAGAATCGTCATTTTTTGTTTTACCAAGTTTTTTATGTGGATTTTTCCTTAAGAAGCGAACACAGAATCGTCATTTTTTGTCTTACCAAGTTTTTTTTTATGTGGACTTTTCCTTAAGAAACAGACACAATTGACACTTTTCGCTTACAATTGACTTTCCTTTTGCGAATAATTTACTATCCAGTCTTAGTTATCCAGGCTAAACCTCAAACACCACCAATATAAGTTGACTTACCTTCTTATGATGGGAACTTTGACGTATGATTCATTTAAATTGAATTCAAAACTGTGGCGTATGATTATTTTATAAGTCATACGCTTCGATAAGCTAAGGCATCAGCACTCGTACGTACATACGAGTCGTCGCAGAGCCCAACAAGAATTAGAATCACTCATACGACACAGTGTCCTTTGAACTGAACGCACAAACATACCGCTGACACTCACTCGGTGTATGTGGTTTAGACCTAATTTTTCCAGCACATTTTTCACTGTTTTTCTTTTTGTTTTTGTGGAAAACAATTAAAGCATTTTAATTAAAATACAGTTGAGAGTTTTTTTCTTGCTGTGGCTTTCTTTCCTAGCCTAGCGAATAATTGTTATGTGTGTGCCAAAGAGTGGGAGAGAGAAAGAGAGAGTCATATCTACAGTGTGTGTGTGTGTGTGTGTGTGTGTAAAAAGAAAGTAGACTGGAAATGCAAAATAAAAGTAGAACGTGAGAATTTTAACCTTTTGTCATAAATTTAGCTGAAATACTCTTTTAGTAGCACACAAACGCTCCCTCTCACACACACGCATAGAGGCATGCAGCGAAGCATAGCTTTAAATGCAGCCTCTAAGTGTAACAAGAAAAGTTATTCAAATTTCCGTAAAAACCAGCTAAAATAACAATGTTCTGAGTTTTATTTTTTTTCTGTTTTTCTTTTGAAATAGAAACACATCTCTGCGTTAAGAGGGGAACAAGTTTTTAAAGATTTTCTAAGTGCATGAAGGAAATTGTGCATTCAAATAAAAGGGAAAGAGTGAGCGAGAGAGATTGAGCTACCTTGCAAACATTTTTGATTGCGGAAGAATCTCAGGCGATTCGCCTAGATGATAGGTACAATCGCGGAGATTATCTTCTGTGAATCGCTTAAGTATCCGCTGGTAGATGGAGTTGTAGACCTTCAAGTGATTTGCGAGGAAGACTCGGGTGCGTTGCACGGTGCAGAATCCAATCGAATTGCCAACAATATTCGTAGGCAATTTTTCACAACGACTCCGAATCGATTACGATATTTACTAACCAAATTTGTAAATCAATCTTTGCACGCAGAGAAAAAATATGTTTACTATGTGATCAGAGCAACACTAATATGTTCTCTGCAACAAAATAATGTTCACCTAGGATTAATAACACACATATTGACGATGACGAAACTTTAATTTCATTTGACGTGGTATCCTTAATCCCTAGCATACCAGTAAATCTAGCTATTAAGACTATAGAGGAAAAATGGACTAATATTGAAGAATTCACCAGAATCCCAAAAGGCTTGATTATTGAATCACTGACTATTTGTACAAAGGACACTAGATATTTCAAATATGAAGATAAAATTTTCGAACAGAAGAAAGGGATGCCAATGGGTTCACCGGCATCGCCGGTTATAGCCGACATTATCATGGAAGAGTTACTGAACGTTCAATACAAAGAATGACTACAAAGACCAGACTTATGACTAAATATGTTGAAGACCTTTTTGTGATTTTAAAGAAAAGTTAAATTGACAACACTCTTCAAATACTTAATTCATTCAATAGACAAATACAATTCACAATGGAGAAAGAATGTGACCAAAAACTTCCTTATCTTGACTCTATAATTCACTGACAAGGCAATTTGTTAAAATTCGATTGGCATCAAAAACCAACATCTTCCGGACGATTAATAAACTTTCACTCCAAACATCTCCGACGAGTTATAATTAATACAGCGACAAACTTTATTAACAGATTTTTCAATATAAGTGACAAAAGTTTCCATAGTGACAATGAAAGACGGATTAAGAACGTATTAAAGAAAAATGACTTTCCAATTAAAACCATAGAGGACTTAATTAGACGGACGAAAACCAATTATGACCAAACAGTTAAAGAAAAAAGATTAATAACTTATAAAGCAATGACGTACATACCTGGTTTCTCCGAAAGGTTCAACAAATCGGACGTTTATAATAATTTATAATTATTAGCGCCTCGAACGTTTCGGACAGTTAACGAATTATTTAGTAAGACAAAATCGAAGGTGGACAGTGAAGAAAAGTCCAATTTAGTTTATAAGATTAAATGTGATGGTGACAAGTCCAACGTATGCCAAAAGAAACGTATGGGACAAAACTAAAGACTAGACTTTCTTCTCACAAATCTGACCTAAAAGCTGTTGATAGACCAATAGAGCAGAAGACTGCCCTTGCGAACCACTGTACTTTGACTGGACACAAGCCAAACTTTAACGACGTAGAAATTTTAGCACAAGAGAGGAATTATAAGAGAAGATACACTTTGGAGATGCTTTACATCAACGACGTTCCTACATCTAAGAGAATGAACTTTAAGACTGACACGGATAGATGTGCACATACATACAGACATATTGCTAATAAGTACCGACGGAAAGACATACTTTAGTTGAATATTAGAAGTACAACAGGACAGAAGTAAAACAATTATTTAAATGTAATTATTAACAAAAATTATGTTATTCGTGATAGAAAAATGTGTATTATTGTAATTTTATGTTCTCGGTTTTGTTTTTAGCGATTACCCCTGATGATGAACGACGAAGTCAGTTCGAAATATTGGGTTATTTAAAATTAAATAAATTATAAAAACACCAACATCTGTTTTTGGCTTATCACCTCAAGCCTAACAATAACTGAAAAAAAATTCACCGCAACCATAATATTGTTTTTGAATTTTATTTTTACAATAGTATGTTTGCGGCAATATTATGTTGTTGAAAAGTAATAATAGTATTGTTGCCAAATTTGAAAATGAAAATATGGTTGAGGAAACAATATAAACATGGTTGATGAGACGAAAGTATTGTTTTTGGGTTTAGTTTTAAAATTAATATGACAATGACAATAATACTGTATGATCGTAATTTTTGTTAACTGAACTATGGGTTTAAGATCAATGTGAAATGTTGTGACGAATCTAATGCAATAATAGTACGTTTTCAATGTAAATTTAAATTTATTTAACAAACTGCTTTGGGTTTGATTAACTGACATATTTTTAATAAAAGAAACGCTTAAATTTTTTTAAACGATTTTTTTCTAATTTTCGGATTTTTTCTAATTTTAAATAAATCGCTCCTATTATTCTGAATTTAAAATATTTTTAAATAACTTACTTCATACAAGTCTCTATTGTTGACCACATAAAATTTCTTCACTCTAAACAATATTATTGAAGTAAGGTAAGTTACAAGATTGCTTGCTTGCATAACTCTAGCACGCAATTGTTTCCTTTTTTATACCTACTCTGTGAAACAGGATATTACGTATAAGTAAGTTTCATGGCAAATGTTTGTAACTACCAAAAATATATTAGCTAGACCCATTAATATATTAGCTCGATCATTTAGTATACCGATCGACTTATAATCACCTGCTGATTCCATATAACGATACCTGCCTGTCCGTCCGATCGTCTATTTAAAGCTTGTGTTGCCTGGCGCCATCTGACATTTCCATTGAAAAGTTTGACATTTTTTAGCATAAACGTACTCAGAACGCTTTGACGTACGACCATCATTTGTTTTGTTTACAGTGACTTGAAAAAATCAATGTGGCAAAAAAATGGAATTAACTCGTGAACATTTTCGTGCGATCATTTTTCACAACAAGAGTGCATCGATGAACTTAAATCTTTGTATGGCGATGAAGCACTGTGAAAAACTGGTTTAATGAATTCAATTGCGGCTGACGCTCTCTTAAAGACGAAGGTCGTGAAGGTCCACCAAAAACGGCCGTTGTGCCAGAGAACATTGATGCCGTGCGTGAACTTATAATGCAAGATCGACATGTGACATACCGTAAGATAGAGGCATCCTTGGGCATTTCTTCCACCAGCATACATTCGATATTGCATGAACATCTGGCCGTAAAAGAGGTTTGTTCTCGTTGGATTGGGTCCTTGAATACGAGCCAAATCCAACGAAAGTTGTTCGTGGAAGAAACACTTCGAAGCAAATGATCGCCTGTTTCTTCGGCAAAACTGGTCATGTGACCACTGTTCCGCTTGAGCAACGTAGGACGGTCAATTCTGAGTGGTACACCACAATTTGTTTGCCTGAAGTCTTCGGAGAAATTCGAAACATGAACAAGAGAAGACGAATAATTGTGCACCATGACAATGCGGCTCAAACCAGCGCCTTTTTGACCGACCAAAACGTCGAATTGATGGGTCATCCGCCTTACAGCCCTGACTCGACACCCAATGACTTCTTTTTATTTTCGCACATAAAGAAAAAAATACGTGGTTAACTATTTTCGTCACCAGAAGATGCTGTTGAAGCTTTCAAAAACCATGCCTTGGAGGTGTCTCAATCGGAGAGGAGAAAGTGTTTCGACAATTGCTTTGAGCGCTTGCCAAAGTGTATAAATCATGCTGGAGAATACTTTGAAAAACAATAAAAGCATTTTTGATAATAGATTTTCGGATTTTCATTATTAGGCCAGAAATATATATAGCAGCCCTCGTAGTATAAATAAGTTGCATGGAAAATTTTGTAACTAACAAAAATATTTGAGCTAGATCCATCTTTAAGTACACCGATCAACGTAACCATATAACCAAACCTGCCTGCCCGTCCATTCAAAGCTTGTAATCAAACTTGTAATCAAACTACAGGTCATAATTGTTCGTTTATCGTAAAATGGCAGAAGTAAGCTTTTTAGACTAAGGACTGCCGCTATTGAAATTAAAGAAAATAAAGTCAGATTTAGATTTAGCTCTGACCTATACGAGGGCGGTTCGAAAACTTCTTAGCCTGGCACAAAGAGCGCGGTATAAACAGAAAAAAGTTAAGTGTTTTGGAAACTTCCATCTCTGCTATGGACACATGTTAAATTTTGTTTCGATCTGGCAACTCCTTCATATAGAAACAGGTGTTCACAAAAGACGCATCCGCGATTTTTTTACAATGGAAAAATTAGAAATGCGTGGTGTCATTAAATATTTACATAAAAAAGGTTTATCGGGACAAGAAATTCATAATGATATGGTGAATGTGTTAGATGAAAGTGCTCCTTCATATGCAACAGTAAAAAATTGGGTTGCTGAATTTAAACGTGGTCGTACAAGCATTGAAGATGAACCACGTAGTGGACGTCCAAAAACAGCAACAACAACAGAAATTGTAGCCAAAGTGCATGATATGGTATTAAATGATCGACGAATAAAAGTGCGTGAAATAGCTAATATCATGGACATCTCAAATGATCGAGTCCATTTAATTTTGCATGAAGAACTACAGATGAAAAAGCTTTCTGCAAGATGGGTGCCGCACTCGTTAACAGTCGACCAAAAACGCATAAGAATGAACATTTCTCAAGCTTGTTTGGATCGTTTTCAGCGAAATAAAATGGATTTTAAGCGTCGTTTCATAACTGTTGATGAGACATGGATTCACCACTATAATCCAGAGACAAAAGAACAATCCAAACAATGGACTGAAGCTGGAGGAAGTTCCCCCAAAGAAGGCAAAAACAATTCAATCGGCTGGTAAGGTTATGGCAACGGTTTTTTGGGACTTCAAAGGTATTTTATTGATTGTCTATCTGCAAAAGGGTAAAACAATAAATTCAGAGTACTATTGCAGCCTTTTAGATCAATTAAATGTACAAATTCGAGAAAAACGTCCTGGCTTACAACACAAAAAAATAATTTTTCATCAGGACAACGCACCAGCGCACAAGAGTGTTTTAACAATGGCTAAAATCAACGAATTAAAGTACGAGTTGCTTGACCACCCACCTTATTCTCCTGATTAAGCTCCCAGTGACTTTTACCTGTTTACGTAGCTTTAAATATTCATCTATTATATTCATCCGATCGTATACCTTTAACTCTAGAAGCCATATCTTACATCCAATCTCTAAAAGCCACATCTTACATTCAATCTTAATGAAATTTGACACACGTTTGTTTTTTGAACCAAGAAAGGATGTTGCTAAAATTGAAGATCCGTACCGATTTATCTATAGCTCCCACACATATATATTCTTCCAATTTTTTGGCCTTAACTTAAGAAACAACATATTACGACCAATCTTGTAAAAACACACGTAAGATTTTTGGACTAAGGATATCATAATTGAAGAAAATCGGTTCAGATTAAGATATATTTCCCGCATATAAATTCGTCCGATCTGTTTGCTTTTAGCTCCAGGAGCCACATCTTACATTCAATGTAAATGTTGCATACGTTCGATTTTTTCGTCTAAGAAAGGATGTTGCTAAAATTGAATAAAATCGGTTCTGATTAAGATAGATAGCTCTCACATATATGTTTATCTGTTTTTTATGTTTTTGGCTCTGCAAGCCACACCTTACATTCAATCTTGATAAACTTAGCACGCGGAGTTTTTATGGGCCAAGGAATGCATCATTGAAATTCAGGAAAAATATGTTCAGATTTATATAAAGCTCTTGCATATATCTTTATCTGATTTTTCTGCTTTAAGCTCTAGGAACCACATCTTACATCTAATCTTGATGAAATTTTGCACATGTTAGATTTTTTGCACCAAGGAAGGATGTTGCTAAAATGTAAGGAAACCGGGTTAGATTAAGTTGTAGCTCCCACATACATGTTTATCCGATAAGTAATGCGATTCATCGTAAAATAAACGCTAGGAAGAATGGCGAAAGCATCGCTAAAACAATGATCGTGCAGTGCATCAGCAAATAATAGTCAGGGTGATTCGTGGTGCGGAACGATTAATCTTCCTGGCATCATCCAGCTGTTTGCTGAGCGCTTCTCGAATGTTTGTAATACGATTCGCGATGCATTCGCGCGAGCGATCCATCGTCCAACAATCGTCAAATTGTTTGTAATGTATAATACCTGCATACAGGCTTAAGCACACAGAGACTATGTGTGTGTGTGTTTGTGCGGTTTAACCTCATGTGTGAAAAAAACCAACAACATTTGTGTGGCACATTTTACATTGAATATTTGGTTTGAATTTCCATCATGTTTTCAAATGGTCATTCTGCATGTTTAGCGGCTGTTATTGCTGTTGTTCTCTAGTGCATGTTCTTATGTGTGTGTGTGTGTGTGTAGTTTTATGTTTTTTTTTCCTGTGTATGTGCGAGAGAAAGTTTGTTCGACGAATTTGTACAAAATGCAAATTATTTTTCAGTGGTTGCTTTGAGGTCGAAAAATTGAAATGGTTGTGTTTAAATTGACGGCGGCGAGTCGGGCCTTTGTCGAGTGCATAACTTTTGCTAGGTACGAGTATCAATTAAAAATGTACACAAAATGTTTGTAATTTTCAATGGGTCATCATCAATAATGATGACTTTTGTATGGAATTGTCTGCGTATGTGTTTGCAGGCAGCAAAATTTAGGAGGTCATTTGATAATAGATTCGAAATGATTGCATACCATGTGTTATTTGCGGTCTATCGGTAGAAAACCACTAATAACAAATCATTTGATGATGATTAAAATAAAGTACATGTATTTGGTTTTACAAGAAAAATAATAGCCTAATAGCATTAACTTGCCCAAAACATTAAAAGACTATAATGCATAACAAACTTATTCAACAAAATGGCAATTACTCAAAAATTCCATATTTTATGTTAAGGAAAAGAATGAATCAATTGCTCTAAAACATAGGCAGAGTTAAATCGTTTTTAAACGAAGCAATAGAGAAAACTATGCAAAGCTCAGCCCAAAGGGTAATGTGGAAATTTTGATTTATTGTTCCTCTTTTTGCACAAAAGCTATATGGGTGGTTGTGAGATTTTCGACATCATTTTTGGCAATCGATTTTTTTTGCAGAATTTAATATTTAATTTAATAATAAGACTGTTGACGGAAAAACTATTAGATGTGCACCACTTCATGTAATTTTCAATCATATTTGAGTTGCTTGAACTCAATATTGGTTTGGAAATTTGAATTTTAGATTTTACTGTGTATTTTCAGGGGCAGAAAATAAACATCCATTAAAACATAAATTGAATAAAATATTATAATCATAAATAGCAACAAAATTAATTGAATATTATTTTTTACTATGGACTGGTTTTATTAAAAAAATAATTAATATTTTTGTAAAAAATTGAGAAAATTTCAATTGAAAGTATCTATTGTTAGGGACAACCAGGGTAGGAAATTTTTTGAAGAACAAATAAATTTTTTAAAAATCGATTTTAAAGACTTTAAAGGTCCTATAAAGATGTATTGTATAGTAAATAATAAAATACTTATATAATATGTTTTTTTTTTCACGCTTCAAACAACCAAGGACAGCAAAGTGGACCATAATCTCAGAATCAACCATATATCCATATTGCCTATTGTACTGATTTTTATTGGTACAAGTGTTTAATTATTAACAGCGTTGTCATTTAAAACTCTTTTTCGTCAAAATGCATTGATTTCGTGCCTTGACTTCTTTTTTTTTTGTTTTTAATTTTTTTCGAAAGTTTAAATGATGTTTTTTCGTACGATCATACCCTTACCCTACTGGCTAAGAAGGCATATTTTATTTGGTAAGGACTAAAAGTGTAACGCATCGTAACCGTTTCATGATATTTTAAATCTTTTGTGCATACAGAGAAAAAAATGGAAATCGGTCCGAACTACAAAAATTCGGTTGGATAAATTGACTTTCTGTTGCAATAACCAACATTCCATAGCATTGATGGTAAAATAGTTCGAGATATCAAATGATGATTGTTACAACCGTATCACGGTATTCACAGCCAATAGCACAGTAATACTAAGCGAATTTACTTTAACTATTGGTTGCGACAACTGACAGTTTGGCAACAGTTTAGTTCTTTATAGGGATCAAATCCTGTTAAGTTCGTGTTGTAACATAAAAATGTTAATTCCAACATCAACATACAACCCTATAATATTTTATCGGTTCTAGGCACAACAAAAATTTTGTTGACGATGAAAACATATTTCGAAGTCCCCAAAAAATGTATATGTGACGCGCAAAATAGAAAGGGACCGAAGGGTAAAAACCAGTTTTGTTCAGGAGAGCCATTTTAAAGATTTAAATACGTGTATCTTTGGTGTACCATCACTTTCATAAAACGCGCATATCTCTGGGAGGGAACACTTTTGGGGCATGGGATTGTCCACATCAAAAAAAAAGTGAGAAATTAATTTTTTTACCCTTAGGTCCCTTTCTCTATGCGCTGTCGATTTCGGATAAG